>QVAJ01000285.1:130042-178756 GCA_003546035.1 Mixornis gularis | reverse complement strand
GGTTACCATCCACAATCTTACATCGAGGATTTTTATAGATTTCCTCATATCTCACCAGTTTGGCAGACTGATTTCTGACTATGCATGTGGGTTTGGAGAATATTGTTGATTACACTCTGTAGCCATCTTTCAAGGACATAAAACGATGAAAAACTTCTGTGAGGGAAGAACACTGTCAGTATATAAACTGACAGGTTGCATTTCTTTCCTGAGTTTCTGTCTCTGTCAACATCTAACCTATTCAGGGGAAGATTACAAATTTTGGTAAACAAAAAAATCAGTCAGAAGTTTGGACAAGTGGATATTGGACAGAGAGGCCTAAAATGATTTGGGGTTGGAGTTTTCTGTGTTCTAGTTTTCCTGCTGGTCTCTTTGCAATGACTTTTTTCAGTAAGAAACAATTATATTTCCTGAGGTTAAAATTGATGGAACTAATTTATTTGTTTTGGGAAGAAGGCTGTGTTCTGAATACCTGGAAGATGGATTTACTTGAAATGTCACCTTTGTGTCAGTAATTACTTTTCTTCAACTGGGAATAACTTCTGTATAAGATGCTGTTAGTGCATTCCAGTTTGATTTAAAGACACATTAGAAATGATCTCACTAGATCTTTAGACYGCTTCAGTACATGATCATGGTATTTAGCTTTATAAATGTGAAATTCATTTCCCTTGAAATTTTGGTTTATTAGCTTGAGAACTGAAAGAAAAAGACTCAATTTATACCTTGTTTGAGTGATCCTGCTTCTCAGGTGCTACTAAGATAAAATACTGTCTGTCTTTGTGTGCTGGACATGGTTTCCTCTGCTCAAATGAGGTGGAGATACATTATCTCAGAAAAGGTTGTATAATCTTTTATGTGGCTGCCTTATAGGCAGGTTTTTTCCTACACATTCTGTAGTCTTAGCCAGAAAAGACCTTTTTATTTCTCCTTTGTTAGCTTTTTAAAGAGCCTGTTTCGTTGTCACATTAAAATAAGGCCASACTGTTCTAGAAGTGCCTTTCTCTCTGCAATAGCAGAAATTCAACAGGGCAGTTAGCTAAGTGATAGCAACTAGATACAAAAACTGGGGAAAGCACATGACCCTATATGAGAAATATCCCTGTTTTCAAGTGAGCCCAGCTATTATTAGAGCATTTGGAATATCCTGTCGGTGTCTCAGGAAGATTTTAGGGATTAATAACTATGAGTTTTTGCTCTGGGTTATGTCAGTCGTCACTGAAAAGCCCCAAAAATCATATGCTGGCTGTCGAATCAGTAAAATCGGATAACATCAGCTCATTTTCTATTCAGCATATATCTGTCTTGCTGAACTGCTATATCAGGTATCACTTTTCTTGGTAGACGAGCTAAAAGTTGAGCATTTCTAAGTGCAACTGAAGCAGGTGCTGCTTAGCACAGGCAGTCTCTTGTGTTGTGACTGAGCTACTGATGGATAAGTCCCCTTAATGGTCTGGTGGTGGGGGAAGTTGTTTGGTTGGTTTGGGAATTGGTTGTTTGTTTGTTTTAGTTTGGTTTTTAAATACAGATGTAGGCTCTGAAAAATGTACTCTGGGAAACCCTTACATCTACAATGAGACTTTTTTTTWACATAATTTATTTGTAAAGCATTCTGTATGGTAAAAAACACATAAACCAAAACAGTTTAAAAAGATAGGAAATCTGGATGCCAGTCCCATGCCCCATTTCTTTAGAAGTAATTTTGAATTTGCATACTGAACACAAAGTAAAGATAGAAATTGATTGCTCATACCAACTTTAATAGGGCTTGAATGATTTTTTCCAGAATAGATAGTACAATATCTCAATTATTTCTTTTGTTCACAATTTTTTACCTATGAAGACAGTGTTCAGAACTTAGACTATACCTATTTACCTGTTTAGATAGTCAAGATGACTTTTCTTTATTTATAGCTTCAAMTGCCTAAGACTGTCATGTAAGGATTTTTAGCCTGTACAGTACAGGTCTGTAAATTGATCAGATGGTTGAAAATTAGAGGAGTTTTAGAGAGCATGCAGGTTAGATGTGTTAGCTTTTTTTAGTTTTTATTTTAGACTGATATAATGGGAAATGATTGCTTTGAGACTTACTTTTAATTGGAAATAATATTATTTACAAACATTAATGCTACTTACTGATTTTACGTAATTCTGTTACTGCATGTTAAGCAGTCAGTGATTCCTGTAGTTTTTTTATAGTGCTATCTGATTTTTMATGGATGTTTTCATTGCTCAGAAAGAAGTGTTAAACACAATATTAAAAACAAGGTATGCATTTTACAGTGCACTAAAGCATCTGTTGTGTGTCCTTGCAATTGCATAGAACAGGAAATGATGCTTTGAGATAACTTCATGCAGAAACCTTGTATGAAAAATTCCCCAGGGAAATGATGCTTGAATCATTTTTAGTAGCCTGGGATTCTTCAGTCCTTGAACTTGATTGTATGCATTCTGACTTCAATTTTGAGGACTGAGTCTATAGAGAAATAAACATACAGATCTTCAGTCAGGGCTGTGGCACAAAAATCTTCGGTTTGTAAGATCTTATATGAAAATGAAGCATTCATTTTTTATCTCTTGTAATGCAAATGACTCTACCCAAAAAACAGATTCCCTTATCGATATGAGATACTTATGTATTTGTAACTTGATATTTGATTTGCAAGGAAAACTGTATAGGGACTTTGCCTTCAGTAGTGTGTACTTGCCTGTGCTAAACATCATCTGTTTCTTGCTTGCTGTCTTGCATCCTTGTTTTGTTTATGTTTTTGAGAACTTTTATTGTTCTTTTTTTAAGCTTTTTCTGGCAAGGGATATTCTGGTGTGTGTGCTGTGGTTGGAAGTGTCACAGGGTTACTTAACAGATGTTGACTCTCTTTATAAATCAGATTCTTGCTTGTTCATAGTGGTGGCTGAAAGTTGCTATTACTGAAAACGTCTCACATTTATTACTGATACTGGCTTTTTGTGTTACCCTGTTGGCAGACCTTGCAGGGGTCCGAGGTTGGCATGGAGTTTTACCTTTCCGTTTTGGTGTGCTCCTTCAAGAAATAATTGACTGTGGGTTTATGAGTAACGTTTTAGTTCAATAACTTATGAATGCTAAAAGTTTATGTGAAATTACAAGGAAATTAGAGGTTCTCTTGCTACACTGAAATGCTGAAACTCCTGTTTCTAAAAGCCAGTGAAGTTCTCTGTATGGCTGTATTTTGAACTGAGGTTACAGTACTTGTGTATGTTAATTATAGTCATCAGTTGTTACATATACTAAAACTACCTTTTGGCTAAATAAGGAGGTTTTTGTTAGAAAAAAGATGCAAGTATATTGAAGACTGAGATTTTTTTTCTGTGCTACATTCAAGCTTTCTGTTTACCTATTTCTGGCTATGGGTATTTGCTAATGAACATTTTTCAATATCTGTGGTTGTTGGATCATTTGAAACTTTGCATTGTGTATAAAAATCTGAGAGGRGAAACAAAAGATTGCAAGGGAATATTAAATAGATGGGTTGCTGTGAGTCATTTGATGGAGGAAATCACTGTCATTTTTTAGAGGCCAGTGATATTTTTTTTTACTCGGAGCTATTTCTTTTGCCAGTTTACTAGGATCAAAATGTTCTTACTGGCTCCAGTTTCTGCTTGTGTCCTGAGACTGAAAGCCTGGAAAGCGACATTTATTTGTGCAGAACTGATAAAATACTCTTGTGTTCAGAAGCTGAACAGAGTGGTTAGGAACACCTCAATAACAAACTTCATCCTTAGGCTAAAGGATTATGTAAATTTTGCCCTAATCTTTGCATTGTTTGAACTTTAAACTCAAGCCTCTCATCTTGGCAGTTCTGCAGTGCACACTAATTTTTTCTTCATTRGTCATCTAATTGCAGTCTTCTTGGTTTCACACTAACACTTTAAAACATGAATGAAGATGATAGATGAGGACAGACTAGGCTGAGATAGAGTCCTTGATATTTATAACTGTTCTTTCCAAAATCTGCTGTTAATTCGTCCAGGCTGTTTGGAAGAGCAGGCTGTCAGGATGGATTCTCCATATTTTCTTCCTGAAGCAGCTCCATTGCTTGGCTTGGCTGTACTGTCCATTTGTATGTTTTTTTCTTGCTGCAAACAGGGTTGTTGGAGGTAGGGAGTCTTTGGAGCACGTGCTAGTATTTGCTGGTTCTCCCTGTTGGAAATAAGCGGGATGTGGGTTTCTGAGGACAGACTGTAGCATCTGTGAACAAATGTGTTGTGTTTTACATACCTGAATGCAAAATGTTGTTCTGGTGGATTAACTCTCACCAAGGAGCTGCAGTATTTTCCTTGTGGTAATGTGTTGCTCTTGTTTGGTTAGAGTGGAAATGCTTTGTCTTCTCTGTTGGTGTTGRTTGGAGTTGGCTGAGTCTACCTTGCTAACTAGCACTGCAGTTTGAGATTCCAGCTCTAAGACTGAAGGAAATGAGATTATTTTGGAGTAGGACAGAGAGAAAACCAAGCAGTAAATTCTGACAGGGATCAGGCAGTTGCTGAGCCACAGCAGCAGAGCTACTGGAGGACAAGAAGACTATTATTTCTGTTTGAATACCCTTTGAATAGGCTATAGGCTCTGGTATCTAAATTTGTTTCACGCATCGTTGCACTAGAATTTTTAGAGGAGAGTCATAGGATTTTGCATGCTTCCTTTGTGTCTCCTGCCGTTGAGTGCTGGTGTGGCACTCACTTTGAAAGTTGAAATGGAAAAATTTTTGTGTAAGGCTGAGAAGGTGAATATTTTAATATGTTGCTTGAATCATAGGTCTATAAAATTACCCATAAGAAGAAAACCCACCCAAAATTGCTTATTTCTGCAAAAGAGGAAGGATTGCAGTTGGACTGTAAAAGGAAAGGAGACTTTTTTACTTTTGTGTTTACAGTTTGCATACTGAAATGTTCAGAGAAGATAGCTAAGGATGGAAAAAGCAAAGGTGAAGTCATAGATATGACTATAGGAAAACGTCTTACTGCAGAAGTCTAACCACTTGCATGTTCTGTTTTACTTGTATTAAGTGAGGAGGTACTAGGCAAGAAAATCATCCCTGAATTGTGCGGGAAACAGAACTTTGTTTTGTACTTTTGTATATGAAATACATACAGCCAGAAATGGGGTCCCAGAGAAGTCACATGTTTATCTCTAAATAGAAGGCAAATAAAACATGCAAGCTGTACACATTTCTTGTGGTTCCTTCAAGTCTTTCATTGTTGAATGTTGATTTTTTTTTAATATCTAACTCACTTAAAATGTGTTATTCTGTGTGCAGTATGACCAGAGGTGCAATGGTGTAAGAGGTGCTGTTTTAGTGTRCACATTTGAAAATGCTATTGATCATCAAGTTATTTTGGTTATGGGGGGAGAAATTCTATTTTCTRGTGTACAGAAATGTCTAGGAATTCTTACTGTTGTGTTCTTTTTATTTTTCAGTGGTCCAAATTAAAACTTCTCTGCATATCCTTTTCTATTTCAGGCATCAAAAAATAAAGATGGRAAAGAGCAGAGTGAAGCTATATCACCATCGGAGGAGGAAGAAACTTTCTCTTGGCCTGGTCCTAAAACTGTTGTGCTAAGGAGGACATCTCAGGGTTTTGGCTTCACCTTAAGACACTTCATAGTTTACCCTCCGGAATCTGCAGTTCAATTTTCTTTTAAAGTAAGTGGAATTAATAATGAAGCACTTTATATAAAGCCTTGTGCCCTTTAGAGTCAAAAGTTCAGCTTACTTGAAAATAAATGTGTTTATAGATCTGTCTTACACAGATGAAAGATCCCTTGTAAGGTGAGTGGGCTCATGGCATTGTTTAATAGCTGTTTGCTCGTCTGTTCCAATAAAATGGAATTGACTGAGGATGTCAGTCAGTTAAAAATATTTGTATTGTGGGTAAGAATCGTGGTCATTGCAGAATAGGAAGGTATTTCTCTGTACAGATTCTTCTTTTATCCRAAGCCAATGTCATTAATTAGTCTGTACCTCTTCTGAAGTGTAGACTTGAAGGGTATGATGTTTGGGTTTCGATGTTGTTGTTATTTTCCCCTCCCCTCSCCAGCTGAAATTTATCATACCATCACATTAAGAGATGAAGAAGAATGTTTGCCTCAGTTTCTGACTGAGTATCCTAAACTCAGTGTACAATAGAAAGACAGATTGTGTTTTCTTTGTTACATTCTTTCTGCTGAAAAGAGGATTTGCAGTTCTCTGTTAGTGAAGAGATGAATACATACAAGATATATACAGGCCTACATTAAAAGACAACTTTCTTAAAGTATTTTACTTTTTTTTAAATTTAAAACAAGAATATCTGAATATTAAGTAGCTAATTGGTCTTCCTTGCTCAAAGCATGTACATGTTCTCTTCTGTGGCTGAAGCTTTTGGAAGTTGCTATAATATGGGGTGTTGAGAAAAAGTCCATTTAATAATGAGAGGAATTTGAAAATTGAGAGGGGGTGTTTCCTAGTGAGTTCAAGTGACATTTGCTCATTTTAAAGCATTAAGTGTAATAGTTTTCATGAGCCAAGCTACCCCTCAGTTTTGCTTTTGCTTTTCCAGTTAGGCRGAAGAATAAATTGTTACCAAGCTGGGGAATGGGTATTAAAGCTTTCTGGAAAGAGCATGAATTTAATTGACTCACGTATCTCTGCAGGTGTCTGTCAGTGAAGTTGTCTGTCTTTGCCTACCTTTGGTGGCTGTAAGATTTCTTTTGAAGTAGAAAAAGCTTTGCAGAAGGAAGTTGGCACATTTTTCCAGTTTACTGCCTTCACTTGAGTGCMAATTTTTTTTCCTTGACAAGGAGAGATTGAAGTTACATGGAAGTGAAACTATTAGCAGTATTTTGTGATCCAGATCCAGCATTTCTGTCGTTGAGCACAGGTAATAGCAGTCTCTGGTTGAATTCAGTGTGAAACAGAGGAGGGAGGGTGGGGAAGCCTTAGCTTTGAGCTGAACACATGRCAAGCATCTCTCAGCAAGAGCCCCTGTTCGTGCTGAGGGTGAAAATAAACAGCGTGAGCAGGATTTGCCTCCTTAACTAAGAAGTGACTGGATATGTTCCGGAAAAAAGCCATCACTAGATGTCTCTGAGGGAGTCAATATGTTCTTCACATGCAAAAGGAGACAGGCACAAGGGAAGGGCATTATAGAAAAGAAATGTCAGTCCTTCCTCTCTTGTTCGTATCTGATTATTTCTGAGAGACCCAAGCAGTTTGTAGTGAGTCCAACACCTGTAAATCTCAAGATTTGTCTTGAAGCTCTTAACTCCCTCTTTTTCTGCAAGAGAGATCTTCATGCCTTCTTAATTTTTTTTGCTGTTTCTTCTCTGACATGTTAGAATCTGGTTCATTCATTCCTATTTCTGTCTGATTTTGAAAAGAAAATGAGATGATTGGATACTGTAACACCTTTATTCTTGGATTTAGTTACATGTAAAAATGGTAAGTTTCATTTGGACAGAGCCGTTGTACGGAATGGTTATATTAACCTGAACGGTTATATTAATTAACGAATGGTTATGTTCTCTTTCCTACCTTTTAATGTCCATGAGGTGAAGCAAAAAAAAGAACAGATTCTCCAAATTACTACTTAGAAGTCCATGAGGTGGCTTTTGTAGAAATCTATGTACCTAAGTTATGGTATGAAAGAATGAAATTCACCTATTGTCAGCCTGATCCTAATGTGAGGTAAATCTGATTTCTCRGCTGTTCAATAGGATCTTTGATGAGATAAGGTTACCAACTAATTACAGCCCCTGTCATTGGTTGTAAGCTCAAGTATCATTCCTCTCTCTTTCTTCATTGATCCAGATTGTAAGTGCCTCAGAAGTCACAGATGTTTCATTTTGCACTCCTCAAAGGGAGTATAATAACAATGAATATGATTTGGTTTTCTGACTGTTCTTAATGTTGTAGTAGCCTTGTCCCTCTTTCACATCTGAAGATGCAGCCACTGCTGATGTAAGACAGAGATTACAGCTGGATGTTGAAGATGCCCTTGACATAACAGCTGGAGTCACTGAATCCTTGACCTGTTTTTCAGAGCCACAGCCTTTTTGTTACCACAAGTGTCAGTGTGATGCTGGTGCTTTCCCTCTAGATCAGTGCAGAAGTCTCTATTGTTTACCCTAGGGTAAAAAGCATTCTAACTCCTTTAATTTTATTGTTTTTTAATTCCTTCCAGTCCCCCTCAATGTAAGCCTGCCTTACAATCTCTTAAATTTTAGTACAAATCAACATAAACTAGTAGAGGTAGTGCAAAGAAAGAAAAAATGTCTAAAAGTGCTTTCCTTTGAGCAATCTTTCCACATTTTTTGTGGAGATATACATATATATATATTTTTATATATATATATATATATATTTTTGATTTTTTAATACCTACTATAGGTTCCAGTTCAGAAATCCTGGTGAAGATGTCGCCATTCAAAGTTCTGCTCCTGTTGCTTGTGTTTTGCATGTTTGAAAAAGCTGTTAATGGGTCAGGTGGAATCCTCTGGGAAGAGGATGATAAGATTCTTCACAAGGGGGAGCAGTGTGATCTGTAGGACTTAGAGCATAATATTCTTAGCCTGCAGAGTGTGGAAAAGATCACACCACCACTGCATATTCCATGAGAATTAGAAGATAAGCTTTCTATATGCTGGAGGATGCTGCTGGTTGGAAAACCACTGAGGTGAATTTTCTTGAAAGCAAAGAACAGAGGATGTATTGATTGGAGAAGAGTGGGCATTACTTTATAAAATGTATAATAACCTGTTCTACTCTGCTGTTTGAGGTGTTGAGCTTTTAAATTTTGAGAAGTTCAGTGTTCTAGTTGTTAGTCTAATAAAACCTTTGTTCATTTGGAAAGCCTTTTTGTTTACTGTCCTGAAGAACTTGCTGCAAGGAAGGAGATCTAGGCAGATCTGCCTCCAAGCCCTGGCTGACTGCTCTGAGTCCCAAAACACACTTGTCTTGAGACATAAACTCCTAATAGTACTTCAGTAGTTCAGGTGATTTATTTTTTTTTTTTTCTGGGACATCCTTTCCCCATGTGAAAATGTTTGGTTATGATCAATTCAGGGAAGTGTCTCTGCATATTTTAGAATAGAATGCTAGTATGCCGTATTTAAATTATTTATATTTTATTATATATATGTAATGCTTTTATATCTAACTCATTTAGCATTCCGTATGTATGTAGTGGTGAAGGTCTAGGTCAAATTCAGGGTATTTTGCTAAGTTCTACTATCTCTCCATGGTTCCTGCATAAAACAGCTATTTAAGTACAACTCAAGDGTCTCATTGTAATTGGCCTTAATTAACTAGCTTACAAACACTGCGATAGATTATGAAAATCTATCTGTTGWCTGGTCAGTTTCTTAGAGACAGCCCTGTGTGAAAGGTGACCTTGGAAACTGAGGATGTGGTTTGACACATTTCATTTTGGCAGAAGTACTTGACTGTGTTTCTGTGGGGGGACACACCAAACTGGGAATAGCTGCACGTTTAGGAATAAGTCATTTATGTGTTGTGCTTGCTTCCCGTGCCTCCATTCCATTAAGAATGTGAATAAGGAATGTGTGGAAGATTTCTTAAGCTAGGGTTGCAAAAAATCAAGTGTTGCATAATGCCTTTAACATCAAGTGTTTATTGGGATTTGTTAGAAACACACTATTTTTGCATGTGATGTTTGTTCTCCCAAGTTCATTTGTCTGAGAAGCAAGTAAGTGATAAAATCTTCTTTTCAGGTATGGATGCAGCATATACTGGCATCTGGCCACATGTAAGGAGTGAATGTAGGAGGGAAAACTGGTTTTCAAACACTTGTGTTTTAAAGCATTCATTCCATTTTTCAAAGCCTGATCTCATTGGCTTGATACCATGAAAAACGAATGTTTTGCAGCTGTCTTTGGTAACAGAACTTTGCATGACCAGTGACAAAACTGACAAAACCCACTGCAGTATTTCAAAAATTATGGCATTTCTACATTAGCTAAATCTTCTCTTCAAAAATATGTTATATACCACCAAACCAAGTAACCTCCCATACATGTAACCCAGATTTTTCAGACTATGAGTTCTAGTATTTTAAGTCTAAATATGTTTTTTCACTTGACAGATAGGCCGCAATTCAAAACATGCAGAAGTTAGCCGTGTCTAATTCTGGGCTGCTGATTGTAGTTCAAAACCAACTAACTGTAACAGGGCTTCAAGAGTAAGCAGTCATAGTACTTAGCTTCTAGTGTGCCATTTTAACCAAAGTATAGAGCAGACAGGGCTGTCCAACTTAGAGATACACTATTTGGGCAGCAATGACAATTACCGTGGCTTTTTAAAAATAGAATATATGCTAKATTTTTGTTAACTCAGTATTTTGGGTTTTAGGGAGTTATTTTTATTTTTTATTCCTTGAAGTTATCTTTCTGTAATATCTTTCAAAGATCCAGCAGAACTTCTGTATGCCTTGTAAGAAATTTATTACTGCTAGGACAGACTTGTCTCTTCCTCACTATTATACMGTGCTCATATCTGGGTCCTCTCTTTCTTCAGATCTTTCTCTCTTGAATGGATTTGCTCAGGTCAGTGTGTAGTTGCTTTGAGCTTAYTTAATTTGAAAAATATCATGATTTTCCTTTAAATACAAAATACTTGGAAATTTCGAGTTAGTCAGTGTAAACGTAGGAGGAAATACCCAGGTAGGTGAAAGTTATTTCTGTGGTCATTTCCTTGCTCCTTCTATCCTTTAGGACAAAGCTGTTCTAATTAGCTGAGGTGAATAGTTAGAAATACTTTCAAAATACTGTCTCAGAAATTGTATTTTTTTGAGTATTTGTTACTCTATGTAGGCTACAGTTTAGAAAGCAAGCCGGTATTTTCCAAGTTAGGTGATTTTACTTTTTAAATGGTAGAACTTTGTAGACAAGGTTCACCATGATCTCCATACCCAAATATTGACAAGGAAGTAACATAAGTAATATATATATATATATATATATATTTATTATTATTATTATTAATTTTTTTTATTTTTTATTTTTTTTTAGTTTAAGCTTGCCATTTCCCCCCAGTACTTTCCAGTTGTGTGACTTTAG
Source organism: Mixornis gularis (assembly GCA_003546035.1). Classification (NCBI taxonomy): domain Eukaryota; kingdom Metazoa; phylum Chordata; class Aves; order Passeriformes; family Timaliidae; genus Mixornis; species Mixornis gularis. The sequence continues at coordinate 167,667 of QVAJ01000285.1, read as the reverse complement.
GGATCTCAGTGAGCAGAAGGAGACTCTTCAAGGTTGTTACTAAATAGTGTTCATGGTACATATTTTCCCATAGTAGTACTGAAAACAAAACAAACTTGGTTCAAATTTCAGAGARCATATTGAGACATTGCTTACAAAATATTTTATATCTCTTGCATATGTGGCTTTTTGAGTTGTGAGGTAATTAAAGTGTAACCTTTTCCTGCCTGGCTTTCAGGGTTAAACATGCTTGCAAGGACACACAGTGCAGTATGAGGCTTCATGGTAGTATTTCATGGGGTTTGGTACATTTGTTTTAACATAATCCTGTTCATGTTGTTTCTGTGGGAATGTTTAATAGGATTGTGCTTAGTTGTTTTTAAAATAGCTATGACTCCACATACTCAGAATAAAAGCCGTAATTCTCTTAAGTTGAATAGTTGTGGAGAAAGTAGGAGGTACCAAAATGCAGACTTAACCTTACCAGTTCACTTCAAGTCTTTGTATCTTAGAGATGCCTGTGCATTTTTTTCCATTTATTGAATTTTTAATATGCACTCTTTCTTCCTCTTTAGGATGAAGAGAATGGGAATAGACAAGGTATGTCTTGTTTTTACTCTCTTATAGATCCAGTATATTGAATGCTTCAGCTGTGTAATAGACTTGAATTGCTACCTAAGAGCTTGAAATGTAAAATCACTTCAGTGTGAGCATCAAGCTCATTGATCGGTCACGTAATTCTAGGTTATGCCACTSAGTTCTCCTCCATTTTAATAGCTTTCTCCCTCTCACATTGCCTTTGTCTGTTTTCTTAATTCACACATGAACTTAATATTTTTAAATTTATGCTAAATCTCCATCCCAGTTAATAGRAGTTTCTCTTTGGTATTTAGCTATTTTTTACTTTGTGTAGCTGTGATATATTAGAAGCACTCTGGGAAATAAGAATTTATTTGAACTTTCTTACTTTTCTCTTGGAAGCAGATGGATTAATCCATTTCATCCTCCTAGTATTATTCAGCTGTCATCACCTGTGTGTTAGACAGTGAAAAAGTTAATATCTTCCTACTTTTTACCACTCCCCAAACTTGAAGCATCCTCTATCTGTTTTGACATACAAAATGAAAAGGCAGATKTCTCTAGGAAGGGAAGGGAGTTGATCTTCTGTGCCAAACCAGTATGGAAGACACCACTGGTGGCCTAGAGAAAAAGGTTCTGTGGTGTTCTTGTTCTCACAGGGATGTAATGTAGGTCTGTTTATCTAAAATGTTACCTGAGAGCTGTTTTTCAGTAGAGAAGCAGCAGTGAACAATAACTTACTTGGTTCATCATGAGACCTGTGAAGGTGGAAACAAGATTACTTCCTGGARATTTTTGTGTAGCTTCTATACCCATGAATCATAGCTCAACTACAGCTTATTTATAGCACCGTAGTATGTTGTATGCCTTAAAATACAGATCAGAGGGTGCAGATACCCTGAAAGCTAGCAGCATTCTCGTGAAGGAGAGAAAGTTGGGCTTGTCCGTCTGGAAAGAGAAGAAATGGCTGTGAGGCAGAGGATGTAGATGTCAGTAGAACTTAACCTGCCAATTTTGTATGTTAAATCTTTAAAAACAGCGAGATGGGACAAAGTGCGTTAGACGTTTTCTCCAGCATCTGACATGATCTTTGGGGGCAGAGAGGGGATGAAACTGTCTTTATTTACGTTGCTGCAGGTTGTTCCTGTTCCCAAATAAGGGGAGTAGGCAGCTTGTGAGGAGAAAATGAGGAAAAACGCCCGTCTCATTTTGCATGTTCGCAAAAGTGACGCATTTTCAGCAGCAGCAGCAGGTAGGGCAGGAGTTCTGTGCCCGGTTATCCCGGGGATTGCTGGAGCGCTCCGCAGCCGAACCCARGATGGAGCCGCGCCGCCGGGAGCGGAGCCACCTGGTGGCGGGTCCCCGCATTGCAGCCAAATTGGGAAAACCGGGCTCTGTGAAGCCCTGCCGAAACTAACTGAAAACACCCTGTCGAGAAACACTTTTYTTTTGAAGTTTGTACATGATAGTTCGCTTAATTCGCTTGTTCTTTCCTCTCTGAAAGACTAAGCTAAGGGGGGGTTCAAGTATTTCGTTTTTGTGAAGCAGTGTGTGCCTGTGCAGAAGTGTCTTTTTTTGTATCAGTTTTCAGTGAAAATTTATAATTACTTGCCCTTTATGCTATGCCTTTGTCATAGCTTAAGCTTACCTGTTAAAAATGAGGATTTCGTGTCAAATTCAGTATTTATATATTTGATTAGGTTAGTGTGRATAAAAGCATCTCTATTGCTATTACCTTTCATTGAGAGCACTTGAATATTTTTCCAAAGCATCAAAGCACCTAATTAATTCCAGAGGGCAGAAGATAAAAGCATGTACCCTGTTTGATGTATTCTAACAGTGAAAAAARTATTTTTTATATATTTTAGGTTCTGGTATAGAATTTTAGTATATAGTTAATTCAGGCTCCTGGCTTGCATTAATCTACCTTTTGGTAAGTGGTAAAGTTGCAAAGTGTTTATAAAGTAATGCAAATTTGTCCACAGGACCTCTTAACTAGGAATGACCCCAGAGGAGATGTTGGCCCAAAAGCAAGGTTGGGTTGTCAGGCAAAGGAGTTAGGATGGTATGACCAAAAGATACCTCATGGTCAGCAGCAGGGACAGAAGGGGGCTGCCTCAGCTATGTATGTGCGTGAGCAAGAGAGTGCCTACAGGACAACGGCATGGAGCTCTCATGCTTGTTTCAGGAGCTCGCAGAGGCCCCTGCACACTCACACAGCCAGGGTGGTGGGATAGCTCACAGGAGAGGGCCAGGGTGCTGCAGTGGATGAGCAGAGGCACTTTGGGAAGAACAGGTTGAAATAGCATAGTTGCCTTTGTGATCCAGTTGTGACAACAGCAGGGATGCATGGAGCCCTGGCTTGGGATGGATAGGAAGCTGGTTCAGAGCCTGTGGTCAGGATTTGTGGGCAGTGTTTTGGTGGGTGTCTGCTGCTGCCCTCTCATGGAAGAAATAGCCAAGGCTTTCTTCAGACAAGCTGTGGAGGCTTCACATATGCAAGTGGTGCTTCTTGTGAGAGACTTTGGCACCCTTTTATCTGCTGGAAGGGCATCACAACAGATTTACCCTAAATATTTTGTAGTTATTATTTTAAGTTTTTCAGTTCTTTTACTACTGTCGTTTCTCCAGGTTGTTGATCTTAAGCCAAGTCGTTGAAATGCTTCTCTAACCCAGGTGCATTTTATCAGAAGATGCAGATTTTCCACAGTGGAGTCTTTGGTCACTAATTGGAAACCTTTATCAGCTTCTTCTGATTTCCAGAGAATCTCTGTTATACTGACCAGCCTGTATTACATATCTCTTGGAGTTAATAAGTTGGAGTATTTATTTTGTGTGTTTTGAGGATGGCTTGCCATCAGTTTGCCATTCTTCCTATTTTCTGGAGTTGCCCTGTTTCAATAGTCAGTTATTTATTTAAGTGGTATCTCACAGATAGAGGTCTTTCAGGAGAGCATATTAGGAATATTGGAAGCCAGACTGAAAAATAGCTATACCTATTAAAAACCTAGCATTCTTATTAAAAACTTGCTCTGTCAAGATGTGATGAGTGGAGCTGGAGGAAAACTTCATGCCATTTGATTGTGCATTTAGTATGATTCTATATCTTGTTGTCCTTCAGACATTACTTAAAACTGTAAATGCCAAAATACAGGTTTTGTACATATGAAGGTAGTTTCTTGTATACTGCCCTAAAACATGTTTTCCTTTAAAAAGGTTTGGCTTGGTGGCCATGATTAAAGTGAACAGTGATAAGCATAAAGAAATAGACTGAAAGAAATTTTATCTTTCAATAGAACTAARCTATTTTGTATCTAACAGTATGTGGGAATCTAGTATCATTATAATCCAGTATCTTTTTTTTTTAGTATGATGTTCTTGCTTTTTGTAYTTTTATCTCTATTTCTATGTAGAAGTACCAGTAGCAACTAGGAGATCCTTTTCCCATAAAAATTAAAGTCAACTTAGGTATTACTCAGTGTATTTTTCTGTAGAGACCCAGTGTGCGTTTGTAAATGAGATTTTAGGACATGTTTTCACTGAGAAGTCTAGAACGTTAAACTTTATACCAGGCTTCTTTTTTGGTGTGTGTGGGTTTTGGTGTGTTTTTTTTAATGTGCCTAAGTATGTACAAAAGTTTCTGCCCTTCAATTGTCTAGGCTAAATAGTTGCAATTTATTACCYGGTCTTCTTCAGCTCTCTGCAAATTTGCTTTGACAGGGTAGAGCCTTTGAGGAAAGGGTGGAAAAGCTCTTTTTCCTTCATTACTGCTGCTTACATAAGGCCTGGAGTTTTTAATATTTCATTTCTTTTAACAGACTRTTGATTTCTATGATGTAGCTTGTGTTCTCCCAGGATTTAATTTAATCCCGTGGTTTTTAACAATCACAGTCTATCGGATCAGTCTGTTATGAAATAAACATTGTGCCTGTGATGATGGGAACAAGGTAGATAAGAACAAGAGGATGAATGTGAAAGCAMATATTTGGAAAGGTCATAGATGGCTGGGGTGATACAGTCCAAGGTATATGAGAGTGCAATTAGGAGTAAAAGGCAAGAGGTGTGTAGCAGTAATGCTTCAGGATAGTGAGTCAGTAAATTGCCCTTTTTTGTGTATTTTTGATCCAATTTAATTTTTTAACACTTAAATGTTGAGAATGCTAAAAGAGGGTGACTCACTTAGTTTTCCACTGAGACCAGAGCCKGATGATTCCTTGTTCCCTTATAGTACATCCAGAATATCTAGTGGATTTGTCTTCCAGCTTGTCACATGTAGAGTGTTTCTCGATGGTTTCTGTTGAGTTCAGATCATCTTTGACTTTGGATAAAAACATGAAGTGTAATATCCAATGATTTAAGGGAGAGTCTGTAGATTCACTATTATAGATAAAAATTGTATTGCTCTATGCTTATCTAAGGACTRCAGTAAATCCTCTAGACTAATCATAGATTAAAAATTTAAACTTAAAAAGGTCTCATTTGAGAGAATTGAATAAAGTCGTAGCGATGGCAAATAATGCAATGAGAAAACACAGTTTTGGAGAGTTTGTAACTTAGGTGAAGCTGTGTTATATATTTTCCGTAACACTACCAAATTATTTTCTCATCTTTTCCCCCTACCTTGGCACGTAGGTATGGTTGAGGTTGTATTAGTCAAAAGGTTTAACAGAAAAGTAAGCTAAAGAAGAAACAACGTTTTGGAATTTCCTGATCAAAATGCCAGAGGTGCTTTGAGAAATAAGAATGTATTTTTTCCTGAGTTAAATAAGAGTTGATTGCCAGGTATTTCTCTGCTAGATGACTCAACAGCACTAATTTACTTATCATGTTCTTTTAGAGGCTCATCCCTGGCACTGTATTTCAGCGGATGTTTTTCAGTTGAGTTGCTTGGGGCTTGATAGTAGGGCAAATAAGCTCTGCTGGGACTGGGCTGGGACCTGTAAGCTCCCTTTTCCAGAGTGGATTGCTGGTGGAGAAATGCTTACTATATATGAAATTCAGTTTGCAGATTCTAATATGCAGAATGATCTGTAGTTGGATTCCCTCAGTTAGATGTAATCCTGACAGGTTTTTAATTYATATTTAATTAAATGAAATCTCAGTTAATAAATGTGGGTTCTGCTGTATATTCAGCAACCTTTTTGAGTAGTTTGGGGATGATTAACAGGTTTTTGATYGAGTAATCAATTTGAAGCATTTGTCTTGCTGTATCTGTTCCCCTCCCTTTGCCTGAARGGCATCCCAAGAATCAGTGCCACTCAGCGTTGTTGAACCAGTGGAGCTCAAAWGCCTTGGGATACCCAAAAGCATACTTGCAGATCTTCATGCTCAAGAGGAATGTTCCTCCTGCTTGAGCCAGAGAAAGATGTGCATAAAAGCTTGTCTTAATTGATTAATCTGAGGTGTTTCATGAGGCTGGTTTCTTAAATATAAAAGTGGAAGTCATCCTTTTGCTGTCTGCTGAGGATAGTGCTGGGAGTAAAAATGTTCTACGAAAAGTTATTTTACAAACCTCAGTAGACTTTATTGAATCCCTGTGTTATAAGCATTTCTAAGCACAGTCCAGCTGTCCTGAGCAGAAGATTTTTTTTCCCTCTCCTTGAGGAAGAGGAGAAATGGCATGTTTTTAAGCAGTGGCTAGTTGGAGAGACTTTATAAGAAAGTCTTACACTGTGTTGCGTCCCTATACTTGCTAGTATGTGCTCTGCAGGTCAAAAGAAAGGAAGAGCTCTGTCAGCAATAGCACTTTGTCATGAGACTTCTTTTTTTTTTTTCCTATTGAGAAGGTAAAGGTTGTCCTTGTCATAGTCTTTATGACTCAGATGTTTTAATCTGATTTATATCAAAAGGTTAATGACTTCAGAGGAATGAAGTGCTTGTTGCTATGTTGTAGTGTGTTGGTAGATTTGATAGCATAACTTCTGCCATATCRTGTTTTTTTTCCAGGTGAATCATAGATCAGTAGAGTAATACTGTCTGGTCTGCAGAGAGTAGTTTAAAAACTAAGGCRTGGGTTGCTTCTTTTGATACAATACTAATTATGTTCCTTGTACTAGCTGTATTTCAAACTAGATTTTTAGGAGATTAAGCTAGAATTGGCACTTAGATAAAATTAATTTCTATGTCAAATTTGGGGCAGTTAGGAGAAGCTTTGCTGAATATCACCCCTCAGACGTAAGTCAGTCATATTGCCTAGTCTKAATTCTGTTTTTCTGTCTGAAAGTAGTACTATCTTCTTTTAATGCTCCCTATTATCAGGGAGAGGATGTTTGAATTCTGCTATTTTGTAAATGTGATGGTTGCTAGTGCAACATATTCCTTTCTGCCACTTGTGGCCTCTTAAACATTTGCCAGGAAAGCTTCCTTCTAACTTCCAATGGGAGACTTGCTTTCTCCTGTCTTCACAGGAGAAAATGCCTTTTCTAATGCCTTCACAGTTATTGACTTGAAGTCCCAGCTTATAGATCCAGGTAGTATAAAGCCATGATAGTATAATGCCATGATATGTGTTATGAATAAATTCTTTATTTTACAGTCATTTGAACAAAAGTTAAGACACTAATTTTAGTTTCTAGATTTTACTGTGATCTCTGTGGTTATTGTAGGTRGCATTGTATTCTCTGATTAACTCAAGGATTTGTATAGAATTATAAAAAACATACTGGCTCAGAAAAACTTTGTTGCAATCAGTTGGTTTTCTGCATTCGTCTTGCATTTGATTTACAGGTGTTTGTGCTTCTTCAGGCTACTTTTTCTTAAATTTGGTTGTCTAGRCTAAGGACCTGATTATTAAGATTCTCCTGATTCCTCACTATCCTTGTTTAAACCAATGAATTTTTGTCTTGAGCCTTCCATATACTTGGGGATTTATTTTTATTTCCTTATTTTTGATGATGCTGAATCTCTGAATTAAAAGTTTAGACACCAGTTTGCTTACTCTCAAGTTATATTTTCATTTGGATAGCATCACTGAAGGGAGTTTGCAGCATCATTGCACTGCAAGGAGTATTTTAGTTATTTTGTTAGCAAAACTGCACTGCCTGGACAAAATCTTGCCTTTGAATTTATACTGACTGATGACCATTTACTCATGCTGGAGATTTTCATGTGCTTACAAAACTAATACAGCAAAGGACAACTTAATGGACTTTTAATTTTCTGATCAGCTGAGTTGTGTGCTTACCAACTTTATTTGCTTTTTTTCTTTTTATTGCCATAATGTAAGACTACATCTCTCTTTATAGCTACATATAAGGAGGAATGAAGTAGAAATGAAGGGTTTTTTATACAGAAGTTTTGGTTTTCACTGTCTTGTTTCCGTGCATATGTGAATGTGTTACTGGCAGCTCACGCTTTGTCTGTCCTTTGTGTGTGGATGATGTCTCATTTTTCATTTGCAATTGAAGATTTGGGAGAAGTTGTTGTATTTGGTGGTAGCCTGCAATGTAATGCTCAATTACAGAATATGTTGTTTTGTTTTCAAAAGTATGGAGAAGGAGGAAGGAGGCAAAATCATATGCAGTAAATGAGCACTGGAAGAGCACAAATAAGTCTTATATGTCTTACAGACTAGAGGTCTGAGGTGCTTTTACTGTTCTTTGTTGTATCACCTTGTCAGGAATTGCTGGCATGCTCCAAAAAATTGGTCTTTTCAGTATTAAAAGCAAAAATCATGAATTCTGACAGAATGTAGTGCAGAGTTAAGAGAACTTAGTGTAAAACATTTGGCTGTGACACTCTGTTCTAGATTGTGGTGTTTAGGAGGAGGGCAGTTTAAGCTCTCATTTCTTGACAGCATCTTGCTTTTGGCTGATAATTGGGTGCAGACAGGACCACATTGAGATTTAAGCATAATTAAATCAGAGTGTAGTGAATGTTAAATTTTGAGACACGAGGTGAGTTATTAGATAATCCATTTTACTTGAGGTTAATTTCTATTATGATTGAGTGCACATCTTCAAGATGTATTCCTCTTAGCTGGTCTGAAGAAAATACTGTTAGCTTCTACTGTCAAAAAATATTRCTTAGCTTTGCTTGAGTTTCAAACTCAAAGTATAAATGTACATGTTGAGGTTATGTATTCAAAGAAGTTAATTTATATGTTAGTGATTAAAAAAGATTTGGTTTGTATCCAAGTATGTAGAAGATCAAGGAGAAATGAAGAGCATGTATTTATTTACCAGAGCTTGAGAGTTCTAAGATTTCTTCTTGTTTCTAATTATATTTGGATAGTGCTGAATAGTAAAATGAACGTGCAAATGTAATCAACGTTTTGAACCTTTCATCCTGATTTTTTGCCCTTAAATCGATTTTTAGTGTGGTGGTTGACCTTCTTTAGGAAGTAAGAATGACTTTTAATATAGCCTCCTTCTGCAAGTGGGACAAACAACCAAGTTTAATGTTCAATTAGCTTTCTGAATTGATTGATAAAAAAGCTGTGGAAATGTGAACTGAGTGCCCATAATGTCTCRGTGTAGCTGACAGGCAGGTCATAAGTCAGATGCCAGGGAAGCCTGCAATCTCTGGTCTCCATAAATTGTGGCAGGTTTTCCCTCTTACTCAGAAGTGGGAAGTGTGTTAAAAGAGTTCTGCATTGCATACTGAATGGGAGTAACTTTGTCTGCCTGACCTCTTGATTTGCATGTTCAGGTATGGACAAGGCATAAAGCAGAACTTGAGGGTTAAGCAAACTAGCTGTAGGCCACTAACATTTTTTTGAAGAGTATTATATAAAGGAAGCTGAGGTGTGATAAATGTGCCATGGGAGCTGTATTATTTTTATTTTTCTTGCCAGTTTTGGAAATGTATGTGTCTTCAGTAAAAGATAAGTGGCAGCACTGGGAAGGATGTTTGGTGGTCCTATAAAACATCATATTTTAACTTCATTCTTGTAAGCGGTTGAAGCAACCTTTTGTTCATGGCATCTGGGTAGATTAATCTTGGAGCTTCTCTAAACTTGCTGAAATGTTACTGGCTTTTTAAAGGACAAGACCCATCATATGTTCAGTGTCTATTTWAATCTGCAGATTAAAAATGACAGATATTAACTTTGGCTCACAAAGAGCATTTTGTATGTCTTGTAACTGTATCCCGCTAATCAAATTTTAAGTATTTGGGGACTGAGCTGCCAGCTGGAGTTTCTTGATTTATAATTCAGTTGCTTTATATATAGTATTTATCTGATTCTATCAAATAAACTTTTTTGATTATTTGCTCCTAATCTGAAACTATTTTGAGAAGGCCATTTAGAGCCAGATGAGTGAGCCATTCTGTTGAACTGTTTTGTGGTAAACTGGCAGGACACTGAGGATCTGCACAATAAAGGCATTAGACTAAAACTAGGATCTGAAAAATGTGAATCAGAGTTAGAGGATGATCTGGTTTTTTGCAGTATATTAAAATTTTTCAAAGGAACTTTGCCCACATGGAAACTGAACTAAAAAAAGAGATTAAGGGGACACTTTATTTWTATTCAATAAATACTACTGTGATTTATTCAACATTTTAGGTGGGACATCTAAAGCTGTGGGGAAAGTACTTCCAAAAGCAGGGCCATTTGTGCATACGTCAAAGGTCAGCCATTTCAGAAATGGTTAGAACCTAATAATGCCAGTTTTAAGGAGTTTCTTTTATCAGCAATGCCAGTTTTATGTAATTCCTTTATTCTTTCATGCTGTTCCTTCTTTTCCTGCAGTTTAAGCCTCTGTCTCTCCATTCTGCTGGACTTTCCTGCTAAACTGGAACASAGACCCAGCTTATTTTTGTGTTGTGTCAGTTCCCTGGGCTGGCTCATCACGTGGCCTCCAAAGGTGGCACTTCATTAGCTGGGACTGTGCRACAGGGATAGTAACTGGAGCCAGGGGTTGGAATGACCAGGGCTATCCAAGCCAGCTCTGGCACTGTAAGACTGTGTGTGTCTGGCTGTAGCCTTTCAGGTTCTGCTGCTGGTCCTGTGAGCCCTGAACCATGCAGGGCCATTATGGATGTATTTATTTATTGGTTTTTCATTTTCTGGGTGATTTTCTTTGTGGGTTTGTTGAACATTTAGGTGTTTTGGGGGGGATTTGGTTTTGGTTTTTTAACTTCACTGGCATAATAATTCCAAGAGTGGAGCTGTGTAGATGCTGTAAAATGGCTTACTCCAGCTGTGTGCAAATGTAGGACAAGCAATACTGTATTTTAGCCTGCTGTATAACCATGGAGGTTTTTGTTTTTGTTTGTTTTACTGTACACACACCCTCTCTCCTATCTTGATTTTCAGAAGCTGTGGCTAAATAACAAAGAATTACTTAGCTTTGGTGACAGGCATGTAAAACCACAAGGTGCCTGTGTTTTTAGAAGTATAGAAATTAAGTGTCTATTGAGAAAGCAAGAAAATATAGCTGTATGGTTTCTAACTACTGTAGAGTAACTTGAACTTATGTATATACAGATATGTACAGCATATGCAGACACGTGCTGTGCATATAATTTGAATTCTAAATTTTTTTTAAACTTGTTAAATCTTCAAGAAAACTTTTGATTTCATCTTGCAGTTCCTGAAAAACAGTGTTGGAAAATCACTTTTGTGGTCCATGAGAACTGTAAATCAGTGTTACGTTTTTTCCTTCTAAGGGAAGATTTAAAAATTTTATTTTTCAGTTTCCATTACATTACTATTTCTTTGTGTGTCTCTGTGAATGCAGCAGGATTGCGTCCCAAAATATTTTGAAAGTGAAGACATTGTGATGAAGTATAATGAAATGCTATTAAGAGATACTCTTTCTTTGTCAGGAAAACAAAGAAATAGACTGGAGCCAATGGACACCATATTCGTTAAACAAGTTAAAGAGGGTGGACCTGCTTTTGAAGCTGGGCTGTGCACAGGTACCGTTCAATAGTGTGTTTATGTACATGATGTAAAATACATATGAGTTAAGTTGCTACTACATAGTTCTATCTTCCCTTTAAACCTTGTTCTTTCCTTTAAAAGCTTTTAAGTTGTCCTCCAGTGTTTTTCACCTCCGAAGCACTGTTTTACTTATTAAGGCATTAAAGTCTTAGTCTTTTGACTTACTATCTTAAAGAGAGTAATAAARTACGTGAAGAAGAGGCAAAGAAGGAAAATAATACCTGTAAGCTCCTATTTCTTTGGTTTGTGACAAATTGATAACCTGAAAACATTCAGGTCTTTGTACRTTAAATAAAATTTTTCTACTCTACCTCCTTTAAATCAAATAGGAACAGTCCAAGTCTCTTGTCTTACAAAATTCTGTTCAATTGCTCATTTAATCAAACTGGAGAGCAGAAGGCATAGAGGGTTTTTTGTGAAATGTGTCATACCTTTACTTAAGYGCTGAAAGAAGAAGAAAAGCTGTATTAGAATTGAAAATCTTACAGGTGGTAAAGTTACTTGCATAGATGGACACCACTATGAATACAGGTGTCTTAAAAATGTGGCAAAACTTCTGTTCTATGAAAGACTTGTGCTTGTGTCAATAATGGGATATTGGTAGTTATGTGCCTCAATTTGACTAGAATAGAATAAGTTTTGTATATTCTTCCTAAAGAAATACAAAGTTTCTAGGCTGATCAGTTTAAAAACAGTTCTAGATCTTACTTGTACACCGTAAGGGTTTTGTTGGTGGGGTTTTTTTTTTAACTCCTCCTTAGATAGTTATTTAGAGAAGGGCTACTTGGGCAAAATTTGATTGCTATTATATAAAGATGTTTCTGGCTTGATAAAATGGAGCATATGTTGAATTTGTACAGAGGAACCATGTTAATTTCTACTCTGTTCAGTGTCTGCCAAATTGAGTGAGATGAAATATGTAGGAGATATTTTATTTTTAGTTACAGAGGAGATTTTTAGGAGCCCAGAATAAAGAGCAGAAGATAAATGAGAGAACACATTTTTATTAACTAGAATATTCTTCTTAAACACACTGTTTATAGCAGTTATAGCTAATTAGGTCATGCCAGTATTTTTTGTTTATGAATTTTAGGGTGAAATATATTACTATATCTGTCTTGGTATTATAAAATACTCCGGGAATAATCAGCCATGTAGATTGCTTAACCTCTCAGGCAGACACTCTATACATTTCTGATTTTGTAGAATCAACTGTAATTTTTTTTTCCTAATGTAACTTKGCTCTGTTTTGTGGTCACACAAATGAAAATACTTGAATATTCAGTATGAGTTTAGGAAGTTATGTTTGTCAGTTCTTATTTCACTGKCGCAGGGTCCTTTGTAATACTGAAATTTTCAACGTAAGTTTCATCAACTGTGATAAACAAACTATTTCAGGAGCTTACTTGGCTGCTTCTCACCAGAAAACTTTAAAATATTCTTGTAAAATTAAGCAATAGAGAAAGGTATCTTAAATGTAAGAAAATCCATTCTGAAGTATTTTTGAATACTCCTGTAAAATCATCTTTTTTAGCGTTAGAAAAGTAATACTTTTCCCATATTTAACCTCTAAAGCATTTCATTAAAAAATTACATATATGGGAGTTCATAAATATTAGAAATATTGAAATACAAAGAGCCTAAACACATTTATATTTCCCATGTCTTGATCTTTGTGCTGTCATTTATCTATATGCAAGAATATAAAGAACTAAAATGTATGTGGAAAGGGCGTTCTGATTAATTTCCACTTTGATCAAAATACGTAGCAGGCCACTGGACTGATGGAGAGCTGTTAGAAAAAGACTTCGTGTTTCTGTATCCTTTTTTGCACTACAGGCACTGACTTCCCCTTCCCACGTATCTGAAACAGAGCAAAGTTGCGGAGTTGTCTGTGCTCATGTCATTTATGTAACCAGTTCTGCAGTGTGTCCCCATCAGATCTTTTGGCAGATCCATGGGATGCATATTCCAAGTAGACTCATGTCACTGCTGTGTGTAATCTAGTCTGCTTCTGTGAAAAAGAAAAGCTGCAGAAGTATAGATAAAATTATATGACCTACTCTAATGATAGTCCTAATTTTAGTTTTCAGTGGGAATACTGAGTAAAGATCTGTGGCAATGTAGCCCACATTACAGGCTGTTCTTAAACAACCTGGAAAAGAGCCAGTTAAAGTCCCAGAGAAGGCTCTGGTGTGTTCTGGGCAAGTTTTGTAGTACTACCTAGCCAGGACAGGGATCAGACCTTGTAACCACCAAGCTTGCTTTCATTGCTTAGGAAGCAGGAGACAAAACTCAGAGTTCTGTAGGCAAGAAGAAAGGTGGTAACCAGTGGATGAAGGGGTATAGGTAAACTTTTATAAAAGTTGAAAATATCACACCAATTTATTGGCATGATGTTWACTTTATGTGAGCAGACAAAATTAAAAAGTCAGATCTCTGTAGTTTGTTAATCCATGGGGTCTCCCATGGGGAACTTCCACAGAGCACAAGCATTAAAGCATTATTGTCCCCAAGACAGGCTGAGTAGTCAGAGTGAGCAGCTTTTTYCTTGCTTTGATTTGATCATGCCAGAAACACAAAAAGGGCTTTCAGTTTCTAAAGCAGTGTTGAAAAAACCATTCCCTTTGCGTAGCTTTGCACGGGTCCTTCCTTTCAGCTSTTCTTCCTCCAGTAGCTTTTTGAARCTCCCTACCTGTAATCCTTCAGACCATTTTCTCCTCATTAGGAAATTCAAGATACCTTTCTGCTCTTCTGATGAGAGATGTCTTAATTACTRTTTGGTCAAAAGAACAGGATATGTTTTTCATCACTGGCTAAAAATAGCTCTACACRATATATTTGATAATTAATTTATGAGAGTATGTGAAACTCTTAATGAGAAAGGAGTAATAAAATATTTGGAGAAATATTTTTTTGAGGAAGACTAATCTTGAATTTAACATGGGCATTCTTGATTATTGTGAGGTATAGAAATACAGGATAAAAACTGTTTAAAAACATCTAGACAAACTAATTTGAGTTATAATTTTTCCCTCTACAGGTGACAGAATTATAAAAGTCAATGGAGAAAGTGTTATTGGGAAGACATATTCTCAAGTCATTGCTTTAATACAGAATAGGTAAGAYAATAGTATTATCATTATGTATAATACACTTATTGTGTACTGAGAATGAAATGACCACTTATGAGAGTTTTGAAAAGTCATTGTATTATTAGATTTTCATTCATACACACTCTTTTTTTTCTTTCATATATTTGCTGATTGCTGAGAAAAGTTTGAGGATAGGTGTGCTGAACTGTAGACAGTCTTTATTGTCAGTACTTGGCCCTTGTTAGCAAATAACACCGAGTGTTAYAGTGTRGAGTGGATGAGCCTRCCAGGCCTCTGCCCTGGAGGGATGTCCCTTGAATGGARTGTGATAAACTCATATCAGCCCTCCCGGGAGAAGAGAACTCTTAGATGAGGCAGTTCTCTCTCAGCTCAGAGCAAAGCACCCACAGTGCTCTGATACRCCTTTCCAACCCATTGGTTCTCCCCTTTGGTACCACTCCTGCTTTCCCCCATAAATACCCCAGAGTTTGCCCTGCTCAGGAGGGAGCTGCCGTCCCTGGCTGCCCTTTGCAGGGYRCTGGATAATAAAGGCTACCCCGTRGAATCACTATACTCCTGTCTCTCTGTCCCTGAGTTGGCTTGGGAGAGCCTTGCAAGGCAGAGCTGAAGTCACTGCCGAGAGCTGAATCACTTGCAGCCCCWGGCTGTGCMTTGCCGTGGCTGCCCAGCAGCCAGAGACTGCCCGAGACCCCCGGGAGGCGTTCTCTAGTGACACCTCTCTCTCTGGGAARATTGCGGCATTCCGGGTCRGACTAGAGRCTCCACGGCTGTTCACRTTATAGAGGAAGTTTGAACTGAAAATAAACAGATTAGGTATACATACATATGTCAATTGGAAAAGAAGATTATAAAATCCACCTTGCTTATGAGATCTAAGAGCTAGAAATCAGCGTATCTGGTGAAGGAAAAAATTTATGCTAGTGCACGCCTGCAGAATATCTGCAGTAAGTCTTTGCTTTTCTCTATTTTGCAGCAAATTATGAACCTGGCTCAGAGTTGAGAATATACCAATATTTACTGCTCCTGCAACTCACAAGCACTTCTGAAATCATGTCTTTGCATGAATCTAGATACTCTTTGATGTCTCATGTCTGCCTCCATTTCTACAGTTTTCTTGGTGTCAATTTCTGTTCTATAGCAAGAAGTTTCCAATATAATACYGAGTTATATGGCAAAAGATGTATTATGATCAGCATGAAAGAATGTTTTCTAAGCACATCTCACGTGTCATATTTTAGAAGCTTGTCATGTGTTAAAACTTACATATGTTTACTGTTTGAAGAAGGAAAAACCAGATTCTGATCTTCCTATTTCAGTGATGTCTTTGTTCAAGATTTTGCTCAACACGTGTACATCTTGGGTGGTTTGTGTCTCTGTGGTTTTGTTTTGGATGTTTGTTGTTCTGTGTTTTTTTTATAAACAACAAAACTGTATTCAGAGATGTGATGGACAAGATAGGCCGAAACAGGTTYTCTGTCATTAATGTTGTCTGTACAAGGGCTGGACAGATGGGCTTTTTTTATTTCCTTCATTGGACGTAACACTAGCCATGCATTGTTGCTTTATTTTGTATTTTTACAAGCAGGACTATTGTACAATAGTTTATACCCAAGATAGAGTGTATGCTCAACTATGTAGATGAGTCAATTAACTCTCTTAATCCAAGAAAGAGACCAGTCACATCTTCGAGTGGCCTGTGTGGTCAGTGATTCTTAACTCTAGGTGTGCCTGTAAATTGAGTTTATTTTCAGTGAGTGTAGGTAGTGAACCATTCAGAAGAACTGAACCCAGTGGATAAACCTGAACAAGGCCTTACCAGTGATTATCTAGTGCAGCCAGGCAGGGTGTAGGACACTGCTGCACCTGTCCCCCTGATTTCCATGAGGGCAAGGAGGATGAAGGGATGCTATTGTTTGTTAGGATAGAACAGTTTGTTTTCTCAAACCAGATGTGTACATCACAGAAGATTTGTTACAAAAGGTCGTGTGTATCCTTAAGCATTTTATACAGTGTATACAACCATCAGGAAGTCTACAGCTGAACCTCTTAGGATAAACAGATAAATATTAATTCTGATCCATAAAGAGAGCTCAGACTCCACATCAGGTGTATCTTGTAGCTTACAGGCAGTACTTCTCATGTGACTGAAGAATCAGCTGTCTCTCATTCTTTGCTTGAAAACAGTATGTTTGAGCTCACAGCAGTTTGGTCTGAACATAAGTTTTTTACTTCTTATGCTGCCATTTCATGGCAAATAAATTGTGTTATGGTGCATGCTGGTCTTGCATTTGCATTGCCACCTGAGTCAGACTGATGGTCTGTTATGCCATTATCCTCTATGATAATATCCAGTAAAGATTTCTGTGAAGTCCGTGGAAACACTGGAAGGTGAAATCACTCAGTGATTGAGTGGTCAGATAATACCAGCCCACTTCCTATAAATCCTTGCTTCAGGAAGTTGCTAAACCATAGGTTTTGTCTTCATTGCTTGATTCAATAACTCTCGATAGGTTGGCCTTGCACAAATTCACTCTTAAATGTACTTACGCTCTTCACATTAAAAGCACCCAGTGACACATTTTTTTGCTGTGTTTTGTGTCTTAGCTGATCTTTCATCCAGTACACCTTGGCTTCTTTAGTTGGCTTTGTGAAAGCAGCTTGCTGAAAGGCCTTTTGGAAGGCTGAGTTGTCAGCTGAAATATTTTTTAAGRCTAAAGACAGTTTCCTTCATAGTCTTAATGTGTTCTGTGTTGATTTTCTAGATATTTTAATTGCTGTACTTTTATTGTTTTTAATTGCTCATTCACACATACTGATGAGCGTAAATGCTTATTCTTTTGCCATTTTACTCATCTTCAGAGTAGGTTTTCATGTTAAAACACATTTCATCCTCTCTTCTCTCTAAAGGGMGGGCTTCCCCACTGCTCACTGTTCAGCTGTTTGCAATAAAACTTAGTGCAGGCTGGCAGATTTTTTTTTTAGATTACTTCTGGGTCTTTATTTTTATAGCAGCTTATTATTTTTCTAAAAAGTTGTTCAATTTTAGCTGCTTGCCTGCATTATATAATGCTGCAGACATCAGAACTTAGCTGCTTTAGATGAAATGATACCCGTGTCTTCCAGTGGGACTTCAGGATGGGATATGATTCAGCCATGCTCTGTACTGTTCCCAGAAAAGTTTCAAGCTGCGTCTAGAATGTTTTCTATTTTCCTCTGCTTGGAGATAGCAAGACTAAAATTACACTGATTATTTCCTCTGGGAGAGGAAAGGCACACCTCAGAAGAGTTGCTAGAATTAACTACAGTCCTGTAAGRTTGACCATAAATGCACTTTAAACTCTACATTTCCTACTTTTGGCCAACAGTTGCTGGTTTGGTCCATTAAGAATTTACTCTTATCTGTTTACATATATAATCAACTTGGAGATATGTTGATTGCTAACATAAACTGTCAATTATTTATGATTCCAAATAAAAGAAGAAACAGATTCTGATTTGCAACTTCTCTTCCTCCCCCTCCTTTTTTTCTTAAACTGTGGAATTTGAATGATTGTGTATTCTGCTTCTCTTTTCAAACTGTTCTTGAAAGTGTTTGGATTACTCAGAAATGTACAGAATTTAGCTACTGAATCTGTTTCATTAATACAAAAAAATGCATCAGAAGACAGRCTTTATGATTAGTGCTTTGGTTTGATGACTTGGAATCAAGACAGTTGAATCCAATTCTCAGAATGTGTAATGAAAGTAATTGGATTGATAAATACCTTTGAGAGTTCTGAGTACTGTGTCTGGAGCTCCTGTGTAGACTATCACTTTCTGTGTGGTGGTTCTTACTAACACTTTCTAGTTCACAATTTCCATTTATATTATATAGTACAATAAACCAGAAGTCTTCCTTCCTTTCTGATATGAGAATTAAAAAAAATCCTGAGACCATGTCACCAAATATAAAGTAAGAATATCCAARTGGTCTCCAAAAGGTTCTTCAGGCAAACAGGAATAGAAAAGTTAAGTAGTTATTTGAATTATGTGTAAAACTTTGTTTCTGAATGGWACCCTTTAATCTTCTGAAATGTCTTCTAGAAAGGTGTTAATTGTGTCAATGGATTTAATCACTTTTTTAGAAAGAGAGATGAGGGGAAACATGCAAAATACTTTAATGAGTATGATTTGTTCTGTATCAAGTCGTATTTCTTTATATAAAAAGTACTTCAAGAGGAACAGTGCTATCATATTTTTGACATCCAAAGTCTGCAAGTCTCCATCCTGCACGTAAGCAGTTGCCTGATATGATTTATACATGTTACCTATGTGTAGAACTGAAATCTACATGCTACCCATGTGTGGAACTGAAATCTGAACACTTTTGTTTAAAATGCCTCTCAAGCTGTTTATGCATTCAGTCAATATGGGAAATGCTATTGTAAGTGCACATAAAGTCAATACTCCCTTGTTTCTTATAATTGAGTATTTTAAAATAATCTTCACAAGGCTTTTGAAGACTTAGTTTTACCTAGATGTGTGTGGACTTAAAAACGAGAAATCACTGCTGATCTTCAGTTTYAAGACTAAAGTAAGTTTTATGCTGCTTGGAGAACACACTTTTCCAAAATGAGTAATGGTTTAAAAAGACTGTGAAACCAAATACCCTTACTCTGCTGTTTTGGAATTTAGCCTTATGTCTGTGGTTGCTAGAAAATGGAAAAGGAACCACACAATAGAAACATTTTTCATATAAGAAGCCATAATAAATCACACATTACATTTTGAGATGATAGGTTTCTTTTCTGCAGAAATAAACTGAGGTCCTTCTCAGTGCTTTCATAGGCTGATCAGTATGCCCTGTAGTTGGGCCAGTGTTTGTGCTGGTTTTGTCTTTCCTCACCTAAAGCATTGTAGTAACCAGTACARATGAGCTGATTTCTGAGATTCCCAGTTAGGTTGGATGCCTTTTTTTTCTTAGACTGATACTGGTCAGGTTTTTTAAAATACCCTTTTTTAATTCTGACATGTGAGATTTCTAAGTAATGGTCATGGTAACTTCATTTTGGTTTTTCAGCCTCGTTATAATAGACTGTATATTAGTCTTTTGTAGCCCTTCTCTGTACCTGTTCCACTTCACATTTAATGAATGTGAGCAGATTATTCCATTATCTCAGATGAGATAATAAATTCATCTGTTCTGTATCCAGTGTTACAAGCATATGCTTTTCTCTTGCTTGTGAAAATACCTTATTTCTGGTAGATGCCCACTGTGGATTTCACTGTTGTTAAAATACTCAACTGGGGAGCTGATACATTGTACATTTGGTGTCCTGATTTTGCTTGTGTTTGAGTCACACTGATTAAACTATTCAGATTCCTGGATCTTTATGCTGCTGCTGCTTTTGGTTTCAGCAGCTTAGACTGATGAATGCAGCACTTACAAATAGCAAGTGTTTTTCACCCATATTTCAGATGTCATCTGTATGACTGTTTAAGTTCATTCTGCTAGGAGGTGATTGGAGTGGAAAGGTGTAGGTCAGTACTTGCCTTGGTATTGCTCGCTCCTCTTTTCACATGATGTGGTGATTATGGTGTCACCACAGCAATTTTAAAGACTGGTAAGAGACTTTAGTTTTAAATTGAAGAAAGAGGAAAGTTCTAGCTTTTATTCACAGATTTGTCACATTGTTTTGTCCAAAAAACTCTAAACAAGAAGTGAACCTTAGGATTTGAGGGRAAAAAAAAAAGGAAATAAAACTGCTCAAACCAGTGTGTTGGCTTAATCAACTGGCTCAGTCAGATTTCTCTTCTACTCTTAATTCCTAAGATTCTAGTGGAAATCAGTGTTTATTTTTGTTGTGTCACGTATTTGTTGTAATAGCTGAATGTTGCAGTTTCAGAACAGTTTTCATCTATGGAAGTAAATTATTATCTTTGTAATAAGAATTGAAAATCTCCAAAAGTTCATCTGTGATATATTTTTTTTTTTCTGTTTCAGTGACAGCGTATTGGAGCTTAGTGTTATGCCAAAAGATGAGGACATCCTTCAATTGGTATGTTTATGAAGTTTCTGTTCAGAGAGTATGTTACCTAAACAAAAATGTTCTGGGTTTGGTTACAAAGTCTTTGAAGTGTGCTATCAGCAAATAATTAATCTTCGTAACTCCTTAGATATTTTCCTACCTCCTTGTCATGCCTGGAATTTCAGGGCAATCCAAATATGGGGAATACTGTCTTCATATGGTAGTTCTAGCATGTTAAAAAATACATCTTGTTAATACTTTTACTGTAATTTGGTATCATTATGTTAGAATTGATGAATCATATTGCTTCCTTTAACTAGGTTGTCCAGTTCTAAAGAATTTTAATTWAAAAATTAGCATATAAGGCTTTTGTTAATAACTCAGTAATTGTGAGTGGACTAAGAAGTGTGATAAATGGGCCAAATGTTATTACCAAATTTTTTAATTGGGGCTGCTGTAAATGCTTTGTTGCACTAGTGCCTGTTTGTTCTTGATTCTAATTGAGGTCTTGCATGTGTAGTAAGATAATTCATCTCCCATTTAGTGTCTCTAAGTCCAAAAGAGTCTTGAAAAATACACGATGTGCATATTCTGAAGAATCAAAAAAACACCTAGTATATTGATTTGCTCTAGTTTATTTTTAACTGGAAGCAGAGGAGAGGAGCAAATGACAAGCAGGGTTGTTCTTCTCAGTAGTTGGAAAAGTGCATTTTCTAATCCACATAGAAGTAGTAAGATGTTTGTGTTAAGAAAAACCTRTGGATTTCAGTAGCTGTTTTCCATTATTACAGACCAAATGAACGGGTAAAGAGAGAAACCAGAAAACTTCGTTTTGCTTTGAAGTGAAGGTAGAAGCTAGTACAGGAACTCTCCAGCTAGGACAGCAAGTCAAGATTATTAGAATAGAAGTGGTATTTTGGGAACATTTGATGAAGACATATTTCAGTAATCCARCACAGAAAATGTTTGGGGCAGGGTCAGGGGTGTGGGTTTTGATTGCATGAATAAGTGGGAGAGAAAAGCTGTTGRGGTGTTTTTTGGTAATTGGTTTTTTTTGGTGGTTTTTTTTTTGATTTTTTTTTTTAATTGAAACTGTGAATATGTATAAATGCAGGAATAATGCTAACATTTAAATAATCGGAATGCCATATGCATCTAATGCGGTCTTRTAGCCAGAATAGTGTAAGAATAGTGTAATAATGTAAGACAGGGCAGGATTAGAAGTTTTAAAGTTAAATATTTGTATTTGTCTGGATGAAAAGGTCTTAGGCACATCATCTCTCTGCTGGTGGAACACAAAGTGCAAACTTCAGGTGAAATAGAGATGAGAAATAATGGGTACCGTATAACTTGTTATATCAACATGTGAGATGGAGGCAGAGGGCAAAAAAAGATGATTGTTGCCATTAGGGGTTAGGAAAGGATATTAAAAAAAGAAATAAGGTCATTCTCCTTGAGGAGACTGAGGGGTAAAGAAAGAGAAAACATACCTGCCTGTGGAAGTTCTAGAAAAAGACTGGATATATGAAAATTCTTCAAGTGTCATTATACAATTCTTTCTGAGTTTTAAGATGTGATAGGAGTTGTAAACTTTGTATGTGAGATTGCTCTGTTGAAGATACAAGGAGGATTATGTTTGACAGGTGAAGTCATCATTTTGCAGAAAATGCTTTACATTGACCCTATAGCTTGTGTGAGTTCCTTCAGTTGTTCACTGTTGGTCTGGGTCATGATACAGAAGGATTTCATGCTATTGTTTGCTAAGATGCATTTGTTTGGGATAAAGTGGACTGCTCTTTAGGGCTTCCAGCTCCACATAGTATTTTCCAGAGGAAAGCTATGGAGGCACAGGTGTTTCCTGTATCCATWAGGCTGAGCACTGGGTGTACTTGTATTGGAAATGACTTCTGATAGCAGCAATTTGTTCATTCAGGCCTGTCACGGAACACTTCAGTATATGTGTTTCCAAGTGTCAGTCTTTGATGGCTGAGCTGCAACTTGTGAAGAAACAGATGATAAAAATGAATTGCATCTTACATCAGAGTCTGTCTGTTATGGCCTGTAATTGTATCTGTTTTAGCCCACCACACAGAAGGAAAGATTTTTTAAAACTTCTAAAATAATTTACAGTGTTTTGAGACAGTACATTCTCAGTAACTTCAGTAAAAAGAAGAATCTGTGCGATTCCTCTGAATTATAATAGAGGGAAAACGTACACCTGAAGTTGTGTTATGTAAGCGATTATAGAATGTTAAATAACTTAGTTGTTTCCTGTGACATATGTCACTGTAAATATCTTCAAATAGTGTCACTCGTTGTAAACTGATGTTAAATACTGTTATGCTGCAAAAATAGCAAAACTCTAAGCACTACTGGATATTGCAGTATGAGCTGATAGAGGGTGTATCTAGTGCAATGAGGATGGAATAGCTTCATTATATTCAGGAACTATGCTGGTTGTGCTAAATTTTATAGTACTTGGCAGTCTCCTCCACGTGGTCATGACTGAGGACTAGAAACACAGTTGCTTGTTTCTATCCTTAGTTTGCTATTTATAAACCTTGAGTTTAGTCTTCAGAAATATCCATATATATCTGTGGACCTTTTGGTATATTCAGGTTCCTGAAAACAGGGCTTCAAATGCATTCATCACCAGTAACAATGAAGTGGTCCAGTCCACAGGCCATTGCTCTCTATGGCGTGTGAACAGTGCTTACTTGGAAGGCAATTACATGTGAAATCCTACCATTGGTGAAACCAATGTCCGTTGTGTTTCTTCACTGGTGTGATATTGAAAATGTCACTTTGTGGATGGGRAAAAGGATATTTAAAAATCTATATCCGTAACAAAATCTCGAACTCTTGAMAGCACTGTATCTGTTGGGTTTTTCCATGCTTCTCCTCAAATTTGTGATAAATTTACTTAAATTTATCAAAAAAGATTATTTTGAATCATTTCTAGGTATATGACCATTTTTAAAGTAGGAAGAGGAGGATTATTTTTATGTTGTGTTATCCTCGGTGTTTCAAATTTGATGTATCTATATGCAATTTCTGTAGCATTCTCAACCTTTTTTGACAGAATTTTGACATCTTGTAGGTTTTAGTACCACAGATTTCATGCAAATGGGAAGACGCATTTAGGTCAACTACAAATAGTTCATTTTTCTCAAGTGTATTCAATGAAATTGTTGCTGTTTTGTAGCCTTTGGATAACAARTTTAATACTAAAATACTGTTCAAATTTTGACAACTTTCCAGTTGTTCAAAAGCTTTTTGTGCTATGTGGAAAATACCAAATGTAAAGGTGCTCCATAGAGTAAATTGAGTTTTTTAAGGCTGTTTACAGGTGAGCATTATTATGAGTGTTGTCAGTAGGCTTTGTTGTGTCTAGCACATATATGTTAATGTGTGTCCTCTGTATGCAGGATTTTTGGACCATTTTTTCTAGGAATGTTTCACATTGGAATGTACTTACTTGCTAATTGTTCCTTGTGTATGTAAAAAAGAATACAACCTACAAGTAATTGAATTTCTAAGTACAAGGAACTTGAAAATACCACTCTTTGAAAAATGGTATCTTTAATATGATCTGCATTGGAGCTGTTTATTTGGAAAGTTATTTCTAATGTAGCATATTAATCATTATATATGGTGCTTATTACCGGAAAATAAATGTAGATATTATTTTGTAGATGTATATAACTATGTTGTGTATAAACACACATACTGTAGGTAAGGTATCCTTTTTTTCACCATTCATTTTCTAGCACTTTTCTCACTACACACTCACTCAAAATTCATCTTACCTAACTTTTAGCCTACCTCCAATAGTTTCATTTTTGAAAAGCCATTTCCTTACAGGAATTGCCTCAAAAGGTAAGAGGTCACTTCTGGTCTTAGATATTGTCATCATTAAATTTTACTAGTTGAAATGTGCCTTAGCCTTTCAGAAAGAACTTTGCAGTTTCACTTACAGAAAGATAATAATGAGCATTCTTATGAATAATGGTGAAGGTGGAAATAAAAGGTGGTTGTTTAGATAAATTTAGTTAAATCCTGATTTTTCCTCAAAATTACAGACCAATGAAGCTGCAGATCAGTAACTGAAAGTTGACCACATTTGAACAGAAATGTTTCTCTTGTCWTAGATAGTAAGCGAACCAAAAGTCCTACGTGGGAATGACCAGGAAAATGAGTAAAAGTCAACTGAAGCACAGATTTTCTTTTTTGTTTTTCCTTCTTTCTAGTCAGGTGATAKGGAAGTTTTCAGTATATCAGAATATCTGTACAGCAAAGAAGAGTTTGCTGCATTATCATTTCTGAACTTAGAAKTTTTGTGGGATTTGGCAGCTCTCGAGGCCTTGTAGTACCGTGAAAATGCCAGTTGTGCATGTATAATTAAAAAAAAATGGGGGAAGAAYGCCCCCCTAACAACAGCAAAAAAAAAATAACTTAAATGAGGAAATATAGCCTAGATTTTTACATGCCCCAGTAACCTCCTGTCTCTGACTACAGGTCTGCCCACAGTTGGCCTCAGTGTTAAAGACTGCCAGTTTAATTTTGTTTTTCTTCCTGCGACCATCCAGTTGCATCAGACCTAGTGGAGCAACATGGAAAACTGTGAAATATTTTCATTTGCTTTATCTTTTAATAAAGATAGAGATGCTTTTCTAAGCAGATGTATTTAGCCCAAAGACTTGGACCACTTTGTTACTTCCCGGTTTTGTGCTGACAGTTACTGATGTGCACAGATGTTAATATTAAAGCTGTGGCARCAAGTACAGTAGAAGGCAGGGTGTGGTGTGAAGACACAGTGACCTAGAAGAAGAGACTTAAATTTTGTTTTCAAACAGTGCATGTTAGTAAATACCATTTGCATCAACCCTCCTAACCACAATTTAGACTTTACAGGAAAGTGTCTTACACAGGTTGTATTTGGAAATAAAATTTATTTGGCCTAAGGCATTAGAGTTTGTGTACTAAAAATGCACTGCCTGTAGGAAGAAAGGGTGTGCACTTTTTGGGTTTTTTTTTCAAATAACATTATCTGACTGTAGTGTTTGGGTGTCTCAGAGTAAAATGAAATCACTTGAGCTGTATTACTAACATTCTTAATCAGAACAAACTGTAACTAGAAAGTGTTTCCTTTTAAGAGAGCTGTAAACCTTTTCTGGTGTGCAGTTTCCATACTCATGATGACTGTGAGATTAAGTAAAGACCAGGGAAGAGAAAAATTTAGTTGTGAAGAGATGAAGTCTGAAGCCAAACCCATAGGAGAAGGAAAGAGGAATGCCTCAAGCTCAGTCTTGTAAGGGAGTTGGGCACGCCAGCTTCTGATTCATCAAAATGCTTATCACCAATTTAGTGAATAGTTCTGTTGAAATTGGTGTTGTTACTCATTCTGTAGTGAAGTGTAGTGAAGCACACCCATCCTCAGTGAAACACAGGACTGCATGTTTTCATGGATTTGGGCCAATGGGTGTAGGATATGGTCAGTTTGAGCTCTTGAAAGTACAAGGTTTCACCATCATTCTTACCCAGAGGAATCCTCATGCATTTGGCTGTTACTGTTCTAGCATCTAATAGCATAAAATCAAGGGAGTAAAAGTGGGACCAAAGCCCTCCAGCAGAATTTTAGGTAGTTAATTAAATACATTGTAAAATGGTTTATTTGCTTAAAATGTATTTTGTCTATCATATGGCATGAATGTATTACCTTAGGAGTTAAACCCTTCRTGGTTCTTTGAATTCACAGTAAGAAATTAATCCTTTACCATAGGAGTTTGCAAACTTTGTGCAAACAAAATCAGATTGCAAGGTAGGAAGAATGGTACCCAGTAACTAGAAACACACTGAGTTCTTACTGTAAGAGCAGCAATTTTCTTCTAGTAATTGTTGCAGAGCTGTTATACATCAGAGCGGTTATTGTCACTCTAAATTGCTGCATTTGTGTGGTAGTCTTTTAAAACTGCTGGTTTTTTGAGAAGGTGAAAAAGAGCTCATAAAACATCTGGACTAATTTTTGGAGCATATTGGGACTTCTGAATAGCTGCAGAGTATCCAGTTCTGGAAATTGAAATGGCCTGGTTCRTGTCTGAATCAGGAGTATCACTAACCTGGATATTAAAAAATTATTATTGTTCTCTAAGTTGCGAGCCTTCTTTTGTTTGATTGATTTGTTTTTTGTTTTAAGACTATGAACACTTAAAATTCTGCCATACCCTAATGACATTTTCATGAATGTATCCTGTTGCAATCACTTAGAGATTAAGGTAGCATTTTTCACATSATTGATTGTTAGAGAAACTAAAGAGAGAGAATAATACTCAAGCTGTGTTTTATGTGGTTGCAGTATATGTAAAATATCAAAACAGTATGAACTATTAAATATATTGGCGTATTTCACATTTCTTAGTCTCTAAACCTCGTCTAAAAATCTCATCACTTTGTGCTTAAAGCAGTTAAAATATTTCATTAGTGAAAAGGCTGATAATGCATCCTTCAGCATGACATTTGCAGGACAGATCCATTCGTTTCTTTGTAATTTGTGTTATTTTCTGTAGGCTCTTAATCAGTTATGAAACAAAGATACCAAATACTCTTTGTGGAAATACCACAGTCCTGTCTATAAACTGTGCCTTTCTTGGAAGTATGTTCTGCTTTGTTTCAGTGCTTTCTTGGGTAGTGGGTGAAATGAGGTGAAATGAGAGAAGTACACTTTGCAGCAACTGTCTTACASAGAACTGGCAGTCTGTCTGGATATACCTGCAATCATGGAAACATGCTTTTTTTGGGGATGAGAAAACCTAGCTGATCTCATTTGGGACCCTGTGGGAATGCTGTCTTCTGAAGGTGATATTTTAATATGTGCGATAAATTTTCTCAAGAGCGAAGAACTTATTTTTATACTCACCTGTAGTCTTTGGCTACAATCAGATCACACCAGCTTTGGAATTTAGTTTTTCTGCTATCAAAGTCAATGAAGCATTGTTTGTCAGGGGAATGTTTTACAAAAACATAATTTTCCTTTGGTGTAATGTGTGCACATCCCAGAGAAGGTGGAATATCAGCTATTTTATCAGCTGTATAAATTGATAATTATTTTCTGATTAGGGGGCAGTATATGATGGATTTTGTTTGTCTTGCATGCCAGAAGGCTCTCACTCAGTCCGGTTTTTGAGTCTTCAGCATCTCTTCCAGTTTTTTTAATTTAATTCTTCAGCCCCTCAAGATCTTAAATAGCCTTTTATTTAAGGTTTAGAAATGTTTATCTTCGTATGGTCCTGCCCCTCATTAAATGTGTCAGTGGAAGCCTGTCCTGATTTTTTACTACGACTGGAGGAAAAAAATTACAAATCACATGGTGAGAGTGTTTCTGCAGCATCATTCCTCTAATTTCAGATGTACAGCGTGAAAGCAGCTGCAGTCAGCTGACAGCTCGTGGTCGTGTTCGGATATTTGTGAGGAAGGGGCGTGCTGTTTTAAATGCATAATAGAGCTGTTGTTTCGTCACCAGGAAGCAGGGATGGATGGTAGCAGCCCAGGGAAATGAGAGACAGTAATGTTGCTGTAGTGGAAGGGAAATCTCATCACACGGAGCCAGAGCTCTCTGCAGGCAGCTGTAGGGATGCAGCAAGGCAAAATGGCACAAACGTATTTTGCTTTCTGTACAGGATAAATGTAAGGAGCAGATAAAAGCCTGAGATGGACATGCTCACAAGGAGGGTGAAGTTATTTTTTATGCTCTRCTGCCCTTTATGTCTGTTGGTACCTTCCAGTGAAATCAGTGTAGCTGTATTTTTAGCTTGCTATAGTCAACATCAATATGACAAGATAATTCTGTCTTTACATCTGTAAGCAGTTTTTGCTGTGTTTTCCTGTTTTCTGCCAGCTGCAGTTTACAAAGGATGTTACAGCACTGGTAAGAAATGTACAGTAGCCATTTCTCTGATGGTTTTGTAAGGCATGTTTTTCTTAATGATTTGTGAGAAGCAAGAATATGAAATAGCAAGTTTGGAAATGAGCTGGATAATCTGAGCTGAATTGTCTTGATAATGCTGATCTCTTGATTTGTGGTTTGTGCCTGTGTTATTTGCTCTGTTTTCTCTCAGTGTGCTTTAATATTTTGCACTTCACTAATGCTCGGTGTAACATTGCAGCAGTATTGTAAATGCCTCGCCCTCCTCTCTACTTTGCTCTGTGTTAATTTTATGGCTGAACTTGGGCTTTTATAACTGTCTGCTGTTAAGACAGAGCACATTGATATACTGTAATTGAGCATGTTATGATTTGAACAGGAAATGCTGTGATATGATAGCACTCCTAAGTGCGTAAAAGCCCTGAGAAATGATTTTAATCTTCTGTTGCATTGGCAGGCTCTGCATTGGCTCTTTATTTCATTATGTTGAAACTGAWCAAAGTCATGCTGAAGTTTTTCAATAATAGAATATTTTTTAAGTATGCTGTATGCTTSTCATTGATTTATTTTGAATGTTCTGTTAATTTCACAATGACAAATGCTGATTTCAGAAATGCTGCAGAAACATACTAAGTGTAATATAACCATTTTTTTCTTAGGAGTCAGGTTGTTATGCATGAAGATGCAAAGTGCACTAAGGAAATTAGAGATTTCAATTTGGGTTTCAATAGTGCATGGACAGTGGTGAATATGTATGAATTTTTGTACTATTTGTACCTCAAAGTTAAAAATGCTAAATATCATTAATACTTTTTGCAGTAAAATTTGTGTACCATGTACTTAATGTCTGCTGTAAAATATAAGATGACTTACAGGGTGTTGGCTCACAACAATATGTTACTGCTTCAGTTTATTCATTATGTGTTTAGGAACAGTAGCTTTTATGTAGAAGACATCTTAGAGGAGTGTGTGTGTGTATGTATATTTATTTCTCTGTACTTTTCATATGTACTGCATTAAGTGAACAGAGTTGTTTTATACACTAAGTGTATAGAGAATTTTCTAGTGCTAGTTGAATTTATTATGCAGCATTTTAACCTATTGATTGTTGTGAAATTCCAGTTTCCGGCAATGGGAAGCTTAAACAAGAAAAATGTATGAAGTACCATGTTAGAAAGCAGAATTAAAGGGGAGAAAAAATACTGTGTTGTGTGCTTATGGATTTTGAGAAACCTGACTCAGTGCCTGCCCTACTCACAGTTTTTCTTAGAATTGGTCMTCAGTTTTTTAATTGTTGAGGGAGGGAATGTATGTGATGATTTTGCTTGTTCTGTTTCTCCTCACTAAGGGGATGGAATGCTGGTTTTATCTTTTGAACTAACATTTTGTCTAAAATTAGAGTGAGTGTGAATTTTGAACCCGTGTTCCCCTCTCTTGAAGCTTGATCGTGCAAATACTAGATGGCGAACTTTTCCATCTCCCTCACTACTGAATACTCACTTAATCTTCTCTCCACAGGCATATTCCCAAGATGCCTACCTGAAAGGCAACGAAGCCTATAGTGGTAATGCCCACAATATACCTGAACCACCACCAATATGTTATCCACGCCTGACATCCACAGCCTCTGTTAAGGCACAAGCTGGAGACAAGCTCCCTTCTGACTTCTCACTGGGGAAGCAGCAAATCAATAGACCAGTCCGGGCATTGACACAGCCAGAGAGGGCCTACAGAATGGAAATACAAGTGCCTCCATCACCAACAGACATTGCAAAATCAAACACAGCCGTGTGCGTTTGCAATGAAACTGTAAGGACTGTTATTGTGCCTTCTGAGAAGGCTGTAGATTTGCCATCTTGCAGAAATAACCATGCTGGTCCATCACACAGGACAGAGGAAGTAAGATATGGCTTAAAAGATCAAACCAGTCTAAAAGCACGGACCACATCAYCACCATCTTTAGTGTCCACTGCCATTGTACTTCCCCAGACTCCAATAACGAGACCAATTGATACAACTGGAACAGTAAGTAAAGCTTCAAATTATGTAGTATGTCCGGAAGGCATCCCAAGCACTAGACCTTCTACTCAAGCCACAGACTCGCCCTCAGTCTCTACTAATCACTACAGTTCTCCAACCTCCCACCAGCATATAGACTGGAAGACCTACAAAACTTACAAGGAGTACATTGATAATAGGCGCATGCACATGTATGGCTCCCGAACAATACAGGAAAGGTTAGATAGCTTAAGGGCAGCTTCTCAGAACACCACTGAGTATAATCAGGTGGTGCCAAACCGCACTGCTTCTCAGGTACGGCGCAGGAGCACCTCTCACGACAGGGTTCCGCAGTCTGTCCAGATCCGGCAGAGAAGTGTATCCCAGGAAAGGCTTGAAGATCCTGTGTTGATGAAAGAATGGCCACGAAGTGCTTCACAAGATACTCTCACTTCGCCTTCAGCCAATGCTAAAAATCACAGGGCTCGGTCTTGGGATTATCTCAGCAAACAGGGTGAAGTGCTAGAAAATTTTCATTCTGAGAATATGATTGCAGATGCAAATGGAGACAGAAGAAAGACTTACAAATGGACAGGATTTACTGAGCAAGATGATCGGCGAGGTATTTATGACAGGTCTAGACAACATGCATTTCATATGTCCCTTCGAGGTCAAAATTTTCCTGTTGCTCCAAATACTTATATTTCAGACAACAGGAGAACAGGTAGTAGAGCTTCTCTGCCTGGTTCTCACTTTCAGAAAGTTTCACCAGATATTAAAATGTTACAACCTTCTCGTGATTTGCAAACTCTTGGGGGAGTTTCAAAATCTGCAGCTGTTTCACAAGAGAGGTTGTCTCTCACACCAGCCAGAAGTTCTAAAAGTAGTTCTCTGAAGAACTCAGCTCCCTATGCAGCAAAACCATCGATTCCCCTTAACCAGGGCCTGGATGCTATTGCCAGCAAAGACCAAAGAACAGTAAATCACTTGCATCAAAGYAGTCTGTTAAACCAACAGTCAAGGATCCGAGCCGAAGGTGCCCCAGATCACARAACAGAAACTGGTAAAACCATCCAGCCCTCCTCTCTGGCTCCAGCTTCTGCCAAACTTGTTCAGCCGACAAGTGAGTGTTTAACTACCTCTGACAATGTCGATGGCTCCATCAGACAAAAGATTCATGGTTTTGAAAGGGAAGATGTTGGTGAGTCCGAAAGTCTGCAAATGGATGTTCAGGGAAATGACAAAGACACAGTGGTCATGCGGGACAAATCACCCTCTGGCCACCAAACTCCCCAGCCTTTGAGGCATCAGTCCTACATTCTTGCTGTAAATGACCAAGAGGCAGCCTCGGACACTACCTGTTGGTTACCTAACGATGCTCGGAGAGAAGTCCACATAAAAAGAATAGAGGAAAGGAAAGCATCAAGTTCCAGCCCACCTGGTGACTCTTTGGCTTCAATTCCATTTATTGGTGAGTTAAATTATTTCACTGTACATCAAATGCTTTTCTCTCCTAAAGGTGATGAAAAACATCATGCTAGGTAGCTGACTGCTATTACTGTAAATCCTGAGGTTGAGTGRCATGGGAGTTTTTTCTCATTTAAAATAATTTTAGGTTGGTAAAAATAAAAATATTTCTCAGTGGAGGAAAAAAAAGTTCTTTTTTGTTTGRGGGTCCTGGAGGATGAGTGTAAAAAAGCCCACAGTGATGTAATATTTTTCTAGAGTTTTCTTTAACCCTCTGGGTAAGTCTGTGTTACATAACTCTTATCTCGTTATCACTCCACAATGTTTTGATGTTAKGTATACAGACAACTAGCATTTGCCACATCTTTCAAATACTTTTACTTCTCTGGTATAACATATACTTGGAATCCAGTACAAAGAGAATATGAATGCAAATACAGTACAGAGAGAATATGAATCCAAATCCATATAAGAGTGATTTGTGGGGAAAAAAAGTTTTTCAGCTGAATAGGTATGGTGAAAGCTTTCTGAGACAGATGGGGAATAGATGAAATCTGTTTCAGGTGAAGGGATAGCAATAAAAAGATGTGGATTTGCAAGTAAAGATGCTAATGAGGATATGAATGAAAGAGTTTGTGGAAGCAGAATCTGAAAAGGCAAAAAAGATTTGCCTGTGTGCTGTGACACAAACAGGGTTGGAATTACAGGAGCTTATGGGAAGGATGCTGAAGGGGAAAAGAACCAAAGGAAGGATTGTAAATAGTAGGGGAAAAAATGTATTGAATGTTGGATGTGTGATGGATTAGTGTCTTCTGCTGAAGAGAGAGTTACAGTGGCAGAGCATTTCTRTTCTACCCAAGTAGTCAATGCCTCTGTTGTCTTTGTCCTGCTGTTGTTGTTGGGTTGGATTTTCTTTTGTTGTGGCTGATTTAATCCTTTGTAGCCTGGATGTCTGTGGATCATTTTCCACAGAARTTGATTTATACCTGACTCTCTGTGCTCTTGAATTTAGTGTAGGAAGTATTTAGAAAATACCGGATATGGAATTTTGATTCTCAGACTCATCTGTGTGAAAGACAACTGTTTTTAATGATTTATTTTTTTTTTACGTGTTAGGTTAAGGGAATTGCAGATACAATGTCTTAGCATAATTGTCTTCTGTTGGGGATCGGAAGYGGTGATTTTTTTTCCCATAGCATTATCTATAATATCCACTATGAGTTGAAAGTGAATAACGAATAAACAGTGAAGAAGCTTTGTGTTCATCAGAAAATGGAAATCATACAAAAGATACAATAATTCTGTTATTTTGACAGAATACTGGTAAGACATTTAAAAGTGCTTTCTTAGCTAGCAGATGCTGCTTTTGTTGGGTTTTTCATTTTGAATGGGAGTTGTAAAGATCTTTTTTCATTCTTGTTGTTACTGGATGCATCAGTGTAATTTTAGATTCTTTAGACCCAGCCAATCTTTCTTTAAGGATTAGCAAAGTTCGTGAGGCATGTAACGGATCTTTGTGCAGGATTTTTCAATACTCTGCCYAAAATCAGAGTTGAGCTCTTGGTTTAGGTATCGTGTTTGCTGGGAGTAGTCTAATCCCATACAGTTTAAATGTCATGTTAGAGTCAGATCAAGATTTGGTAACATCAAGCCCAACTTTTTCTACACCATCTTCTTTTTTGGTTTGGACAAAGATTTCCCACAAGCTTTTAYTTATGTGACTTGCTTCCATATTTTAGAGAAGTGTGTGACTGAAGTTCAGAGAAGCCTTAAACATGTCAGTTGTACAGTATTTGGTAGCAGCTGAGCAGTTCAGAAGGAACAAAATTGTAACTCTCCATTGCAGCCTCTTGGCRTAACACCACATGGGATTGAATTCTTGTAAGCCTCTTGGAATAAAATCTCCTGAATGTTCCAGAAATACTAAAAACTGCTGCTTCTAGTACCTGGGCAGTATCTGAGTCAGCATGGTCCTTGTGGCTGTCTTCCCAGCAAGAAATTCCTGTGCCACTACAGGTGCTATGGCAAATTTGCAGCCCAGCCTCCAGCMCCTTGAAGAGGAAATTCAGAAATGCTCTGAATACAAAGAGCATGAAATGTAATGAAAGTGGACCGCTTCTTATGTTAGAATTTATATGGATTATTGTAATTTCGTTTGTTCTGCGCCTAATTACAACTTCACTTGTTAAAAACTGTACTTAGTCAAATCTGCTTTGAAATTCAGTTAAAGGCTTTTTAACTCTTCAGGTGGAAAATCACTGGGAGTTTTGGTGTATGGTTTTCTTTTGGGTTTGTTTGGTTTGTTTTTTTTCCTTCTCTGATTATTGAGAAGGACATTGCTTTGAATGAAGATGTACATACCTGGGAGTTGGCAATCGCTTTACTTCCCTTATGCTTATAACCATGTAATAGGGTTTTTTGCATTCTTACGTTTTATTGGATAGAGCTAATTTAATAAATACACTTACTGAAGTTATTTGTACAGTAGATACTTGGAGTAGTGTAAAAATGTAATCTGGGGGGAGAGTAACAAATATCTTTCCAGGTCACATATATTGCTACCATTTAAAATGTGTGGTGTTTAAAACATTTGTAGTGTGTCTATTTTTGTCACCACTTTTTGCTTATTAAAAGTTGTAGATATGGCCAGGACCGTATTTTTGTAGAAATTCAGCCAGGAACAGTTGGCTTTTGCAGCAGTATTTTGTGAGGAACCTGCAGGATGATTTTAGCTCTGGGTAAGTAGCACAGTGCCCTGCACCACAAACAGAAATCCAAGCAGGGTTTCTGTCAAGCTTCCTTACAGCAGAGTCATGCAGGGATCATARTGGTGGGTTACTGAAGAACTGCCTTTTGACACTAGTCTTTCAAAAAGGTAGTTCAGAAGCAGGAAAATTTAAATTTTGGGTGTAATTTACTAATCGAAATGAGAGATCTGTTCAGACCAAACCTGATAGGCAGCTGTAATACCTTGTATGGGAAAAGTGGATTTATTTGAAAAAATGAGGCAAAATATTGTGTTCAAACTCCTCTTCRGGTAAGCACATGTTCTTGGGGGATGATGAAGCTACCAGCTTTAGAGATAAACATGCAGTGGTATTGCAGGCTTCTCTACTTTCCATGTGCTACTAAATGCAGGATATTGTGATTCTCAGAAAGCTGCTATTTCTATTTCAGATCCAAAGAAAAGCTGTGTTCTTAAAATGCTCTTTATTGTTTCAAACTATACATGTTAGTCTAGTGACAGTCTACTGTTTTTATCCAGAAAAGTTTCACCTGTTCTCTAGACTAATAAAAATACCATTTTCTCTGTCAGTGACTATATTAGCAATTGTGGTGTTTAATGTGCGTTTTTCAGACCTGTAATTTTTGCACAATTTCCRTGCTAGAAAACAGCAAATCATAATTTTCTGACCTACTGGGTAATTTTTGGATGAGTTAATCKTCACTGGAATGGAAAGTAGACTGCTGCTAAACATCCTGATAAATGTGGATGAGAAATGACACAGACAGTGGGGTTGAGTGCACCTTGGCAGATTGGTGGATGGCACCAAGCTTGAGAGGTGCTCTTGCCACACCTGGATGATGGGATGTCATCCAGAGGGACTTGGACARCTCGAGAAGTGGGCATGTGGGAATCTCATGTGGTTTAACACGATCAAGTGCARGGTGCCCTGAGTCAAGGCAACCCCTGGTATCAACACAGGCTGGGGGATGGACAAAGCAAGAGTATCCCTGCCCAGAGGACTTTGGGGGTGCTGATGGATGAGAGGCTGGACACGACCCAGCAATGTGCACTCACRGCCCAGAAAGCCAAATGTGTCCTGGGCTGCGCCAAAAGCAGTGTGGACAGCTGGTCAAGGGAGGGGATTCTGCCCTCTGCTCTGCTTTGGTGGGACCCCAGCTGCAGAGCAGCATCCAGCTCTGGGGTCCCCCCAGCAGGGAAGATGTGGACCTGTTGGAGCAAGTCCAGAGGAGAGGCCACCAAGTTTAGCAGAGGGATGGAGCACCTTTCCTRTGAGGAAAGGCTGAGAGAATTGGGATCCTTCAGCCTAGAGAAGAGAAGGCTTTGGGGTGATGTAATCGTGGCCTTCCTCCTGAAGGGAACCTACAAGAAAGATGGAGAGAGACTTTTTGCAAGAATGTGTAGTGACAGGACACAGGGCAATGGATTTAAACTGAGGTTTAGATTACATATTAGGAGTAAGTTTTTTACTGTGAGAGTAGTGAAGCACTGAAACAGGTTGCCCAGAGAAGCTGTGGATGCCCTATTCCTGGAAGTATTTAAGGCCTGGTTGGGTGGGTCTCTGAGGAACATGGTCTAGTGGAAGGTGTCGCTGCCCACAGCAGGGGGCTTGGGTCCCTTCCAACCCAAACCATTTTGTGTGTTTTGTAACTGTTGAGAAAATCTTGATTCAGAATATCGTTATCTTAATACATTTTGCAGACATGAATGTTTAGTAAGCATGTCTGAGATTTGTAGCAAGGTTGAAAATATTTTTTTACTTCTTGCAGTGCTTACTGTAGAGTAGAAAGAAATGTAAAAGAGGTTAATCCAACTCCTCATATTGAGTTGAATGAACTAACCATAGGAGTGAAATGGGGGTGCTGCTTCAATACTTAACCTGATTGCAGCGTGTGTAGCTGTCAGGCCAGCTTAGTGMTGTGGCCATTGCTGCTGGGTGAATGTTCTTTCCAACTTCACAGAGGCCTGTCACATGAACATTAGTTTTAAACAGGTATGTTTTGAAAACCTTAGCCTAAATATCATCTTGAAATTCAAATTTATTTTGAAATAAAATCAAGTTCTTAGGCATCCTGTTATAGAGTATTTTTCCTTAGGTGTGTAGTAGCATCATGTAAGTACAAAGATTTTTTTCCTTAAAGGTGCGATCCAATTTTGAAAATACTTAGCACATCCTTACCCTAGAAAAATTTCAGGTCACTTCATTTCACTATTAATTTGTGAATAACTGAGAGAAAAATAGCCAGATAAAAATATCTGAGTAGACTTTGATGACACAAAAATATTGTAAAAATTAGATGAGTGTTCTCCCATCTGACTGAAACTCATACCTTAGGAAAGGTATAAGAACAGGACAAGGATATGTGATACTTAAAGTTAGTACTTTCTATTCTCCCACTATTTGCACTTTAAAATATCTCTGAGCCAAATGTGATTTTAAGTGCACCATAAATTTCTCTAKTCTCTTCTGTATTACAGTAAAATTTTGTTATCTGGTAGCCTGTATTGATTTAAATAAAGATTTGCCAGGAGTTTCACAGCTGAAATTGCATGGTATTTATTCCCTTAGTGTGTGTCCGTGTTTTTCTAAAACATATCTCCTGCTGACTGAATTCACACTGTGGGTGGAAAGGGTCCCTAAAGACTATTTGGTTCCAACCTCCTGCCATTAGTGGAATCACCTTCCAYTAGATTGGTCAGAGCACTTCCAGGGATGGGGCATCCACAGCTTCTCTGGGAAACCTGTTGTAGTGCCTCACCACCCTTAAAGTGCATCTCTCTATTTCTTCCACCCTTAGTGCAGACAAACCACCACAGCAATTTTTCTGCTAGTAGTCAGGCACACTCTACTGGTCACTGTGCTTCAAAAGCTGATCTTCATGCTAATTTTCAAAACCAGAAGGTTGGGGTTTGCGGGGGG
>QVAJ01000285.1:41886-129655 GCA_003546035.1 Mixornis gularis | reverse complement strand
AAGCCACCTACTATTAGTTAAGCTTTTCAGGCGACTTTATTATACATGTGATTGCATTTATCTTCTTTGGTGCTGAAGTAGGGTTATATAGCTTTACCTTAACAATATTTACCTTTAAGTCCTAGGTCACGTATGTAACTCCCAAGTACTTTTGGGGAAGTGTAAAGACTTTACTGTCTTGTCTTAGTGGAGTATGTGCCATACTTTCCCTATCCTCCCTCTACATCTTACCGCCTGTCTCTGCAGGCTGCTGAGGCTTGGAAGATGACAATATGAATATACACATATTGAATGCAATTGAAACAAGAAAATAAATTGATACGCTTGCACAACATGCTATGAAAAATGTTATGATGGTAGGAATAGACAAAGTTAGGGGAAAGAAGCAGAAACATTCTCATATGCAGAAAGGAGCATTTGAAAGAATGTACCCATTCTGTTTTCTCCTTATGAGAAGGGAGAGACTGAAACCTTGGATTTCTCCAGCAGAGATTGTGGCTTGTCAGCTCAAGCTGTGTGGATATCTTCAGGGCAAATGGTGGCTGAATACCAATGGCTGATATGGTGYATTTTAGGGAAAAAGAAATCTTCAGCTATTGTGATAATTTTCTTTTCTACAAGTTATTGCCTAGCTATTCCAAACTATGAAAATACAAGTGCAATTGCAGTGGAGATTAGGGCTGACGAATGTTCATTTTTGAGGACTGTTTCTTCCATTATTACAGTGATAGCACTGGAACAGCTTTTAACATGTCATCAGTGTTTCTAAGATAAGCATCAGTCTTCTGGTTTTTTTTTCCAGGGCTTTACAGTGTGGCCTGCCAAATCACTGTTGCTCCAGGCTGAACATTTCAGTGTTTCTTATGCAAAGAGCAGTTTTTAAATCATTGTGGTATTCTGAAATATAACAGCCAAAATGCAAAATTACAAATTAGTGTTTTAAATACCATTTAAATGCTTCTGTAACTCAAAAATATTTTTAATTAAAATTGGGAGCAGTAATTCATAACATCTAGAAGAGTTTTAATTGAGTAGAAGCATCAGATTTGTTT
Organism: Mixornis gularis; assembly: GCA_003546035.1. Lineage (NCBI taxonomy): Eukaryota > Metazoa > Chordata > Aves > Passeriformes > Timaliidae > Mixornis > Mixornis gularis. The sequence continues at coordinate 128,603 of QVAJ01000285.1, read as the reverse complement.
GATAACAAAAAATATTTTCAAATCATWAATTATCCTCAGTGTATCATTATAACTTTAAATAATAATTGCAGGTAATAAGGGAATGCTGTTGGGGTTCTTGGCAACAAAAAAATCTGCTGAGAAATGTACTTTTTTGTTTGATGGAGTAATATGGCAAGCAGGAACTTTTAGAATTAGTTTGTGTAGAAAGGTAGTTAAACTTTTGTTTGACACTGAAATAAACAATAGGCTTTCATAGATACAGTTTTCACAATAGTCTGACATGAAGAATAACCTTGGGAAGCCTTTTCTGGTTGTGTGAAACTCAGTCACTATAACAAACATATTATTTACATGAGTGCATTAGCAGAGGACTAGATTTGATGATTCAGGAAGCGTGTGCCAGTCCTGTGTTTCTGGGGCTTAGAGCAATGAATGKGCTCAGCATGCAGACATGTTTCCATTCTATTATTTTGGCCACATGAGGATAATTACGTAAAGGAGGTATATGAAGTAGTTCTTTGTAAAGACAATTAGTGCTGCCAGTGCTGGAAGTACTTAAAAACCAGCAAAAAAAAAATAGATTTTTAAAGGTTCTTTTTTGAAAAAGTGAGGTAACAGGTCATGAGGAATCCAGGCAATAGAGTTATCTTTTTTCCAAATCATGTGTTTTAGCTTTTGAATTTAATACATAAGGGAGCTTTTACCCCTTGCAGGCTGAAGTATAAGATGCAGCAGTTTATACTGCAGGATTTAAAACAAGAAGTCACTGCTATGGGGCATTTATTAGTCCTCTGTGCTATCTTGTGTGATAGCAGGGTTATTTCCATATAGTTTAGTCTTGATTCAACAATTCATTTTTGTTTATTGTTTTTTTCCGGCCATCTCATTACTGGTGAAATTGTATACATGGTKTTTTTATTTGATTGTCTTCCTGACAGGCTATTAAGAAAAATGGCCTCCATTAGTGTCTGTGTTTACCTTAATGGCAGCTTCTTGTGGGGTTTCTTGGAGACAGACTTTTTTTTTTTTAACTTCCTTGCCTGTGTGTGGATGAGGATCCTTTTCCTAACCTCTGTTATCTTGTCCATGCTCTCTCCTTCCTTTTTGCATTCTTCTCACTAGTGCCRCTTTCCTGCAGTCTCTGTCTCCCTGCTGTGCTGTCCCTTGCTCCACTTGTGCCTCAGCAGCCTTTTCTCTACCCCTTCTGTCCTGCCTGCTGCTGAATTTAAGGGACATCTGGTGCACATGGCTGTACTTTAAAGGAAGTGCTGCCCGTAGCAGGCTGGAGCRAATCTAACCTGAGAGGCACAGAAGGCGTGTTAGACATAGAGCAAGATTTTAAAGCTTTTATTGGCTGTATTTAGGAAGAATACTTCAGAGCAAGGTACTGTTGGTGCATTGTGAAAATGCAGTGCCTGCTGTGGTATCACGTACTGTGGAGTACTTGGACAGGCCAAGGATGGGGAGTGCAAAAYGGTTGTTGACAAAGGGCTGAAATTCAGTAAGGCAGTGCCTCTAAAGCCAGTGCTGCTGCAGGGTCACTGGCACATCCTGTCAGTCCGTCCATAAAGAGAAGATTAGGGCGTTTTTAATTCTACTGATGAATACTTAATAGTTTGTTCCTTCTTTTGTTACATAAGCAAATTAATTTGACATGTAAGATTCATTTGTAAAATTGCATCCCAAAGCCATGGCCTGTTGTTCAAGTGAACTATTGAAGAAATAGAGAGGCAGTTATTAAAATACCTAATGTAATGGCTGTCAGGTAGATGCTGTCTGAGTCTATAAGGAACTTTGRCATCTATGGCTTAGTTAAATGAAAATAATGTTTTTTATGACTCTTTTAGCCCTTTGCTTTGCAGACAGCAGCATGAGCTACTTCTGTAGCTTTCTGCAGAAGGCTGGACTTTTTACAATTGATCACTGTTACATTTACACAAGATCTCAGTAACCAAAATTGCATTAAATACTACAAGAGCATCTATAAACAAATACCTAATCCAAGAATTTGGTATGGTTGTCAGAAAGCCAGTAATAATAAAATACAGTTATCTCCTTCAATGCATGCATTTTTGGGAAACTGTATGTTGGACTTTTTTGTTGCTGGATGCATGCTGTCTCAACATTTTTCATGGGAAATGTAAAGCTGTTTTTAAGTGTGTATTACACACAGCTGTTATATTTATGATCTGAATCTTTAAATCAGATAAATAGTCTTTGATAAAATACCTACTTGTTGAATTAAGCTTTGTGGCACATACTCACATTGTTTGTTTAAATTCAGATGCCCAATTAGTGTTTTAAATGGTAATGTGGTCTGCAATACATTTACTAAATAACACAGTTCCTTCTTAAAGCCTTTTGAGGTGTTGAAATATTGCTTGCAAGACTGCCATGCCTGAAGGGGAATAAATGTGAAGAATGACTTTAGCCATGGGAAACCAGTTTTTTTCTTTGGCACTTGTTGGGTAAGAGCTCTCAGCAACATGGTCTGAATACAGCATTGATCCTGCCTTATGGAGAATGTGACCCTGAGACCTTCTGAGGTTTGCTTCCACCTAAAAAATCCTGTGATTCATTTAAATTGCATTTGAGGTTCTCAAAATGTGCCCCTTTTTGTGTTCAGGTAGTTACTTTCAAACCTTAATGTTAAAGGGACTGTTCAGGARATGGAATAAATAAACAAATGAAATGCTAATTTAATCATTATAAAATTGTATCATAGCAGCTTAATGGGTTACGATATGGATCTGTGCTTTTTTCCAGTGATTTTGTGTCTGCTTCTTTGAATATCTGATAAATTCATTAGTACTTATTCCTTAGTTACTTATTCACATAGTGGGGATAGTATATCCTGTTTGTCATGCTTTCTCTCCCTGAAATCCTCAGTTTTGAAATCTCTGGTTCTGCCTCTGAGCCCATTCAGTATAAATCTGTGTCTTTGCAGTATCAGGTTTTATTCACCTCACGTACATTGTGTGCAGATGCTCCCTATCTTTTTAGGTCCCCAGTCTCCAGCTGCATGGCAATACAAGCGTACTTTGATACACAAATTTCTCTCTGCCTTAGCTAGAGGATCAGTTAGTTGTGGTTGGAGCTGAAAATTACAAATTTTCAGTGTCTTACCCCCATAAATGTTTCTGCATGGAAGGGCTCTTCCTGAAAATCATTAGTTGCAACTGTTGACCAGTTGGAGACTCATGTGCAAACAGAAGTGGCAAGTGGCATTCCCCCTTGGCCAGACGTGCTCTGTCACTGTGCTGGCTTGGTTCTGGTGGCCAGTTTCTTGTATCACTTTGTGGATAATAATGCAGAACAGATTATCACAGCACCAAGTCTGAATGAGTTCAGGAAGGGTTTGGACTGTGGTCTTGGGCGGATGGTGTGATGCTTGGGGTGTCTTGCACAAGGCCAGGAGTTAAGACTCAGTGATCCTTATGGGTCCATATGATTCTGTGATTCCAGGAATACTTCATGTTATCCTTTTCAGCCACAATCTGTTCTGCACTGGTTGGCTCTCCTGGCTGCCAGGGCACTGCTGGCTCATGTTCAACTTGCCATGGACCAGGACCCCCAGGTTGCTCTACTATGGCACTGCTTTCCAGCATCTCATTCCCCAGTCTCTGCACACAACCAGGGTTGCCCCGTGCCAGGTGCAGAATCTGGCACTTGCCCTTSTTGAACTTCACATGGTTGTGCAGCAATTTAATATTGTTAACAAACCTATATGGTATTACTTTGAGTCCTGTGTCTGGGTGATTAAAATGAAGATGTGGATGAGAACCAGGCTGAGGATGGATCGTTGTGGAAATCCAGTAGCGGCAGGTCACCAGCCTGATGTCACCCCATTCACTGTAACCCTTTGTGCCCAACCCATTCCAGTTGCTCACCTATTGTGTTACAAGGTTGTCCAGCTGTGAGCTGGATCTTTGTGCAGAAGGACACTGTGAGAGACAGTATCAAAGCTTTGCTGAAGTCCAAAATCGACTGGCTTTCCTAGATCAGCTCAGTGGGTTACCCAGTCGTAGAAGGAAATCAGGTTTGACAAGCAGGACTCTCCCTCATGAAGCCGTGCTGGCTCTGACCAATGACTGTGTTGTGCTCCAGGTGCTTTTCAGTACCTCCCAGAATAATCTTTTCCATGGAGTCTTTGACCTTTTTGTTCCAAATATTTAAAGAGACACCAGTAATTTGAGGTAGCAAACTGAAAGATAATTATTTTGTGTGKTTTCTCTTCTGCCTTTTTTGTTCTGTACGCTTCACTGCATTTTGGACACAGCCATTTTCATTGATTGGTGAGCTGAACACATCCGTTCACATGCTGTGCAAGGTGTTTTGGGGTGCGAATATGCCAGTCAAGGAAACTGAAAGGGTAAACAAACATTGCAGGCACTTGAAAAAAAAAGTCAAAATATATATACAAGGAATATATGTAGTTGTTTGGGTTTTGTTTCTTACTGGACAGCAGCAGTGGCATTTGCTAGTACATTAAATTCATAGGCAGAAACTCCTATGGTATGTCATGATTTGCTCCATAATAACTTTATATTACATAAAAGCTAGCTATTAGCTGACCTTCAGCCTCTTCAGGGACTGAGTAGTTATGCCCCTCCTATACCAAAGTCGTTTGCAGTTCCTCTAAAGTTTGTGTATTTCTAAAACAACTTTAATTTTGATTCATGTGGCAATTAGATCCACTGTGAAGTAATAATGATTGGAATAATTGTTGTTGCTTTCAGGAACTTACAAACTGTTCTTCCTCATCTGAATTGTTGGATTTAAGTGTTGTGGGAAATGCTGTAGTGTTGCCAAACATGTTTGTGTTCACAGCTTGCACAGATCTGTTTCAAGTGCTAGTGTTTTTATAACTTTTGGGAGTAGAGACTATGACATTTGAGATACGTCTGTTAACATAAATAACTTAAACCTGAGCATTTTCAGTCTGTGTGTTATAAATCAATCAATTGTGCAGTGAGTGATTATATTCCTTAGTCAACGTTAGTTTCAGGGAAGCTCAGCAGATTAAAAAAAATACGAAATTGAGCTGTTGCAGGTTTGAAATGGAAGTGTAGCTGAGCTTTTTTCTGTCTTCTAGTTCCTGTAGTGAAGTCATCTAAATGCTTCTAATTTATCACTTTGGATGCAAGTAAAATATGGAAATTTTAAATTGTGGTATCATGGTTTGGTGTGAATTCTTTTGCCTTTTTTTTTTTTTTAATGTTTCTAGTTTGCAGCTGGGTTTTTTGGGATACACTTTTTTAATTTCAAAAGTTACTATATTTTTCATCCCAGACAATCAAGAGGCATGTTACTGCTAAACCATCCTGTACTTTGTTTATTGCCTTGTTCTAAATGTACATTGCCAAATTTTGATGGCACAATTGCTGCCTTAACAGAACTGTTAGTGACTGTTGGAACAGCACAATGCAGCACATGCAGTTGTGTTCGCACAAAGCAAAGAATAAACCTCTGTCTGTGAGTGTTCATTGGTTTCAATAGGCTTTTCAGTAGCTCTGCATATTACAATTCTTAGCACCTAGAGTACATTCATATTCATTACGGCAGTACAGTTCAGCCCCTGCTTGTGACTTGGATTTTTTTTCTTCTCCATCCCCTCCTCTACCAGAGCATGAAGTAGAATGATTTTTCTAGTGTTAGTAATGTGCTCTAGAAGATGTTATGGCTCTTTTCTCAAAATGATGGAAAATTCATGTTTTGGCTTCTTTCATCTTGTAAGAARCATGTTAAATACTAGAATATTTAAAGCTTTTTGGAATCTTTCATGATGACCCTTGTGGCTATTGAGACTGAGAGGTGCTGGGCATGTATGGCATGCAATCGTTTCTATGAACAATTAGTGGAAGAACTGATTGGTATGTAGTAGTCCCATCTTTTAAAGATCTGAATACTTGCTTCTTTATTTGAATGTATGGAGAATGGGGGGATTGATTCTTTGAATGCTAGATAGCTGTTTAAAATGCTTTTTTTGTTTGCTTGTAACTTGGCTGTTTTATTTGAACACTCTTTTAAACCAAATGGCTTTTGATTGTCTGCCTCTGTTTTATTGTAGGTGTCTGTCTCTTGAGTTCAAAATCTCTGATATAATAAGTATGGGTTTTGATTATGCATATAAACAAAAATTCTCTACTTGCAAATAATACTGAGATTTGCAAATAATTCCTGTTTCTTTTTGCATACAGCAAAATCGATGATTTTTTTGCCTTCATCTCTAATATAGAATTAACATCCCTATGAAATGAAACAGGCTTATCTTCATGAAAAAAAAGGGTATATTTGAGAGTGTGAATTAATTGGACCCTTTTGTTTGTTAGAATGATTTCATGTTTAAAATAYCTGATATCCCAGTAATGAGAATTTCAGACAGCTGTTAGGTTTGARCATTTGATAAATGCATTTAATATGTTAATATATGGCATATTACCTTTGTAGATGAACCGACTAGTCCTAGTATTGACCATGATATTGCACACATTCCTGCTTCTGCTGTTATTTCTGCATCTGCTTCTCAAGCACCAGCTATAACAACTGTTCCTCCCAGTCCTACATCTCCAATCCCTTTAATTCGGCGACAGCTTTCACATGATCATGGTGAGCGTTGATTTCATTCTTTTTCTCTTGCAACTTTTTTCCTTTCACACTCTGGAGATCAGAAGTGAAAATTGTAAACGCTTTTTCTGCATGAAATAAACCACAAAAATGTAATGCAAGTTCCTGCATACTCAAAAATTTCTATTTCTTTGTAGAATCCATCCGGCCTAGTGTCCTGGATAGCCAGCCTGCTGCAAAAACTGAGAGATCAAAGTCGTATGATGAAGGACTGGACGACTACAGAGAAGAGACAAAATCGTGAGTTCATGGAAAAAAGTTTTTTCAGACATCTGGTTTTTCAAGTGTCTAAAATCTCATTTTAACATTTGTTTTTCTTCCAACAGATCCATTAAGCATGTATCTAGTTTAAAGGGGATTAAGGTAGGTAAATATATATATAGCAACTCCTAAATGTTACCCGTATTGCTGTGACAAATGGTTTGAATTATACAGGTCTGTTTTACAAAGTGTTGTGCTAAACAGACAGGGAGTTTATTGAAATTGCTGTTAAACAAACTGCTGATGTATGCATCACATAAGTAAATGTGGTCTCTTTTTTCCTGGACTCATCACATGGTCCTTGATTTTCATTTTCCTCATTCTCTGTAAACAAAGCATATTAAATATGGTGGCCTTTTGTGAAAACTCACTAATGAGAGTCTAAGATTCGTGAATTTTCTGAAAGTATTCTTGGCATGGGTAGGGTCACTGTTGTTGTGTGTAAACTTTAGAAATTATGTTTTCCCTGGACCATATTCTTGGGGACATTTTTAAACTGAGAAACATCTTGAACATAGGAACTGTAGGCAAATGTCTATAGAATTACACTGTGGGGTTCTTTCTGTGGCATTTGCTCTAGGTCCCAGACAGCCAGAAATCTTCAGAAGACTCTGGTTCCCGGAAAGATTCTTCTTCAGAGGTGTTTGGTGATGCCTCCAAAGAAGGATGGCTCCATTTTCGTCAGCTTTTTACAGACAAAGGAAAGGTACCTGTCATGTTTGGCTTCTTAACCTAGGACAAATGCTAAGCTGGTGACAGACTAAGATAAGAAACTTCAAGCCTKCCTGTTTAGGTTTTTTYTTTATTTTTTTGGAGGGGATAAGATCATCAATAAGACTGTCAAAATTTTAGATCTGTTAGAAATTGACTTCCGTCAATTCCTCAGCTTTGTGTACAGACTGCTTTCCAAACTGTTTTAATTTTGCATTTTAAAGCATCTGTTGAAGTAAACTAATTTCTAATGACTAATTAAGTAATAAGAATCAGTCTCTTGGTAGGTGTAGTTGTGTTTTTTCCTCTTTCTTAATAATGAAAAAAGTTGTAATTTTTGTGAATGTTGCAGAGTTGAGTTCAAATTAACCTTCTGCACAAATATTATGTTTAAGGAAAGTTGGGTGTCTGGAATTCAGTGGTGTGAAAATACCATTCTGACTTGAAGGCAGTTCAAAAGGTATGGGCAAAAGTTCCCTAAAGACCAGATCAGAAATTGTCTCTTAGTGCTGTCACATGTGAACTCACACTCAGTGGGTGGTCTGGGAGGGCAGGTTATCGAGCAATTCACTCCTGTAATGGAGAGCARTTAGTGAATCCCACTTTGTGTAGTCTTTCTGCCAGCCAGGTGAGTGAGTAGTCTTTCTTTGTAAAACTTCTGGAGATGGTTTTGCAATCCAGAATGCACTGTGACAAGTAAGCAAACTGACACCTTGGTTGCTATTTTTCAGCGAGTTGGTGGGAGCATTCGACCATGGAAGCAACTGTATGTTGTTCTTCGAGGTCATTCACTGTATTTGTACAAGGATAAAAAGGAACAAGTGACCCTCTCTGAGGAAGAACAACCTATAAGCATCAATGCTTGCTTGATAGACATCTCATACTGTGAAACCAAGAGGAAAAATGTATTTAGACTCACCACATCGGACCGCGAGTATCTGTTTCAAGCTGAGGACAGAGATAATATGTTAGCGTGGATTAAAGCAATACAAGACAACAGCAACTTAAATGACGAGGTGATTGTATGACACATAAAGCAGAAGTTGCAGTTTTTGTATTTGAATTAAAAATGTGTTATGTTTTCTTGTAATTAATAGTTGAACAGGAGAATTAATTTTTAATTAGCCAGTTGACCAAAATGCATACAGAACATAAAAGAAAATGAAGTGAACGGAAACTGAGTAAATCAATAGTTTTTAAAAAGTYGATGTAATCATAATCAGAAAATAGATGTTTGAAATAAATTAGTTAATGCTGTTGCTAATTTGACTAAAGATACACTTTATAGTAAAGTGATCTGCCAAAAATACCTAACCTTTTTTAAAAGATAATTGCAGGCTGAGGACCAGTGTGGTCTCTCTTCAGACTTGCATTCCAGAGTGGTGTGTGCAGTAGTACWGTGTGAAGAGTTTCTCAGTAGTTAAAAAATGAAACTTTGAAGATGCCTGTTTCTCTGATTAAAAGCTGATGTTTCTATGGATTAAATCAATGCTTATTGCCAAAGGCAAACATCTGCTGTTGTACATAAGGTACCAATATTTGTCCCAATATTGTCCATTGTGTGTTTTCATTGCAGTGATGAGCAACAGAGGAATATTTTCAYGTCTGTGGTCATGCACATCTGCTCAGATTCAAAATAATTATTCAAAGTATTATAGAGATAGATTAAAAAAGCAGATTTGAATTCATGTCKTTTTCAGCTGTATTTGTAGTAGCAGTTAGTTTTCTAAGTATTATGTGCACATAGGGTTGGATTTTTTGGAGCAATAACATGTGTTTACTTGTATTTTTTCWGTTTAAACTTACTTCCAGTTTAAGAGGTATTAATCAGATCATACTGCTTTGAAAAAAAACCCTWTGTAAATAGCAGTACTTGATTTGTAATTACTCACTTTTATTTTCCTTGTGATTTTTAAGTGTTTTGTCTTTACTGTTCTCAGGAACTGCCTATTAGGATGTTTGGTTTGGTTGAGAGTTTGGGTTTTTTTAAAGTGGACTGAATTGTTGAATCCTGTACTTATTTGGTTACCAGAAGTTAATCATATTCTGAACAGATTTTTTTTTTTCTATTTTATAAGATTATAAAGTATTTCTCAATTTATTTTATAGGATACCGGTGTTACTAGCAGAGATCTAATTAGTCGAAGGATTAAAGAGTACAGTACAATGATGAGGTGGGTGAATTATATGTTGCCAGTAGTTTTTGTAGAGTTCTTATTTAGCTTYTTTCAATTGAAGTAGTCTCTCTTGTTCAGTTCTTCAAGCAGCAAAACAGAGCCATCTCCCAAAACACCTCGCCAGAGTCTGAGTATCAGACAGACTCTGCTTGGAACGAARGCAGAACAGAGGACTCAGAGTCCACATTCTCCTAAGGATGAGACGGAAAGGAAGCTTCTTACTAAAGGTCTGTATGTTTTGTGTGTTTTAGTTCCTTTCTGCCCCAGTGTAAGGCCATTGAGGTGCCTTTCTCAGGTATTTTTGAATTCATTAATATAGAGATGCAAACCAAGTAYTAGCCAGGGGTTTTAAGCTGCAGCTCTAGTCACTCATTTCTAGGAACTATTTAATCTCAGATCCTGAAACKTTTTATTTTAGTCCCCTCTCAAGATGTTTTTGTGAGTTTTTTCCCCCTACAGCTCTATGTAGGGCTAACAGTAGTAAATACAGGTGTTAAACATCTTGAGAGCAAAATTTTTACAAGCTTTGGAAATAATTTTGTATGTAATTCATACTTTTGTCTCCAGCTGACTTGGAAGAGACAAGGTAAATGTTTCCATTAAAGTGCTTCCAAAGTATAGAACAGATTTTTTTGGTCTTAATTTTTAAAACACAGACGTGAACTTGTATTATTTTTTGAGAAAAAAATTAATGCCTCCTKAGTTCTAAAAAGGCCTGATGAGCTGGCGCTGCAGACTTGAATCTGAACGCCATCAAATAATGTCACAAGCTACTCTTTCTTAATCTCCTTTTTAATATATTTTTTAAAAATTACTTTTTTTCATATAGTGTGTAACCATATGGTACTTCACATCAGATGTTGTTTAAAAAATGTTGTGCACAAATTCAGGCAGCTGGATAAGCAACCACTTTTGATCAACCTCTATGGAGTGATTCAGTCTTGAATTTAAGCTATCAGTGAATTCTGGYTTTTGTTGCCAAAAAAGGTCCCTTTGCTGCTGCAGTGTAACTAAATTGCACATGTTGGGTAAATCACAAATCTAATGAAAGAATATCTCCAGAAATAAGAAAGAAGTACTTACTCTGTTAGRTGACTTGCAGTGCAAGATAAATGGGAATTGCAATTTGTTACAAGAATTCTGTAGGAGAGGTAAACAGAGCAACTGAACTTTTAAGCTGATTTTTGGATAGAGAATACATTGAGTGAGTAATGTTTGGAATTATTTAGGAGTGACTAAAATATGGTAATTTCCGAAAGAGTGAGTAAGTCTGCACAAGTGTGAGCATGGCTCTAGTTTGGGTGTTTTGTGCAGCAGTGTGATTCTATGGAGACTTAGTGTTGTCTACTAAATGTAGATTGTAATTTTTTAAAATTCTAGTAATTTATATAAATTTCAAGTTTAAATTTAGTAGTTTATCTACTTTTAGTTTTAGAATGATGAAATGCCACAGTACCATTGAGCTACTTGCTTTTTTAGGTCTGGGGTGTGAGTACGTTCAGATTTATCTTTTGAACACAGAAGAGTTACAGAAGTTGTGTTTAAGATAGACTAATGTTTAATGAGTTGTTGCATAAAGCCAGGCTGGTAAAAGCTAAAAATGCAGCAGGTSTTACTTGCTCTTTGCAAATCTGTTACCTGTATTTACAGTCAGTTTTGTGGCATAAATGCTCTTATTTTTCTTCTTTATTTTCTTTTTTTTTTCCACTGTCCTAACATCAAAAAGATGAGACAAGCCCACCAAAAGACAAAGGGACATGGAGAAAAGGCATTCCAAGCATTATGAGGAAGACATTTGAAAAGAAGCCTTCTGCTGTTGGAACATTTGGTGTTAGACTAGATGACTGCCCTCCAGCTCATACCAACAAAGTATGGAAGTAGAATTTTTCTTTYACAGTGAATTTAAAATACTTTTAAAATCAATTACTTATCTATACAACTCCTTTTCTTCAGTATATTCCACTGATTGTTGATATATGCTGCAAACTGGTTGAAGAAAGAGGTCTTGAGTACACAGGTATTTACAGAGTGCCTGGAAATAATGCTGCCATCTCAAGTATGCAAGAAGAGCTCAACAAAGGAATGACTGACATTGATGTTCATGATGATGTAAGTCTTTGATCACACTATTTTCATATTAAAATCCCCAAAACTTCTGGTTGTGTTGTGATCATAGAAATATAAAGCATGCCTGACCTTTCCTTTTAACCACATAGAAATGGCGTGACTTGAACGTGATAAGCAGTTTGCTGAAATCCTTCTTCCGAAAGCTCCCAGAACCCCTCTTTACCAACGGTAGGTTGTTTTCATTACAGCTTCGTCTTTTGAAATTGCAGTTGAACAGTTGTCTTAAAACACTCAGATTATTTGAGAGAAAATCCAGGGAAATAGTCCCCGCTCTGCAATAAATGTTGTCTTTCCTAAAGAGTAAGAAGTTATGATGATCGTCTTAAGAATGAGAGGTGAAAATATAGTTTCTCTGATGTGAAGAGATTAAGAATATGCAACTAAAAGAATAAAACTTTCAATTCCACTGCTGCATGCAGTATTCAATGAAAGCTGGTTTTTCTCTTTCCCTACTGTCATACAGAACCATACATTTACAGTKTAATGGGCTAATTTATGACTTCCAGCGGTCATTCTTTTATGTATGTTACTAGTGTTCGACAGGGAGTGGGGCTGGCAGATGTATAGATGTAAAAACTCATATATAATTTCTTCTTTCTTAACAGACAAATATGCAGATTTTATAGATGCCAATAGAAAAGAAGATCCTGTTGAGCGTCTGAAAACACTGAAGAGACTGGTAAACTAAAATCAGTTGTGTTGTAGTTGCACTACAAAATTAGCATTAAATGTTCAGTGTTCTGAATAGTGATTGTTTGTTTCAGATCCATGATTTACCTGAACACCATTATGAAACTCTCAAGTTTCTTTCTGCACACCTGAAGACAGTAGCAGAGAACTCAGAAAAGAACAAGGTATTAGAAAGAAATATATAATGTATTTTGGTTTGTTTCATTAAGTAGTATTTTTGTGCAGGATCATATCTAATTAAGGTGATAATTTATTGTGGTAGATGGAATTAGGGAGTGTTGCTATGTGGAGAAGATTTTTGTATTAGGCTAAGTATTCCTGCAAAATATGCACATGTTTAGTGTGAATTGAGTTTATTCAAACTGGTAGTCTTTTGGGAATAACTTCTTGCATCCTAAATTTAGGCCAAGTCCGTGAATTTCCTGTAATCCAGTCTAGACACCAGTAAGACTGTGCCTTGGCAGGGCACAGGTGAATAAACCTGCTGACAGAGGTTGTCACATCAGCTTTCTTTGAAGCCTGGCTTCTGGATGCTTGAGAGATTTTTAAGACTATGACTTGCTATAGTTACTTGAGTATTTGATTACCCTATAGAGACTGTTTGGCTGGTTTTAAGGAAGAAAATTCATAATGTAAATGGTGGCAGTTCACCACTACTGGGTCTTTTTCCAYCACTAAGTATAACTTCTTGTAATTTCCATAGGTTGGGAAAGATGTAGTTGGTGTTAAGTGCTTCTGTGCATGCTATAATCTTTCAGTAAATGCTAATAATAGTGTCCCTTTTTTCAGCTCTCAGGGAGGGGTAGCTGAGTGCAAAACTGTCCATAATATGAGTTTGCTTATGGATGTTTACCTCAGGGCAGGTCATRTGGTGGCTTGGTTACCAATGTGCAGGGTACAGGAAAAAATTTGATATAATTGATGGTGTATAGAAGAGCCTGTGGCCAAACCATTTAAATCATCTTAAATTGTTTAAAAGATCAGTTGAGGTGAATATGGTAGGTTCTGCAAATAATACCTTTCAGTTAAATATAAAAGAAAAGTATTTTCGTTTTCATTTTAAAAAATGCAACAGATTGTAAAGTTTAATGAAATTACAGATGAAATTATAAGGAAATTATAGTAAATGTCATTTTTAAGTACAGTGCCTAAGGGAAGCTTTTCTATCATTTTATGGTTTTGGTGGGCTATATAAATATTGTTAAATACTGTTATATTGTTGAATATATTAGGCTAGATAAATGAGGTGTTTTTACAATTGTGTGACTTCTCAAAAGATACAATTCTGAGAGAGCATTAGGGGCTTGTGTCATGTTTGCAACTTACTTCTGGTAAGCACAAAGTGTTTGCCTCCTGCATATTATTGGTCTATTCTATACCAGAACAGTAAACTCTAAGTTAAAGAAGTAAGCAAAAATAGAAGGTAAGTTCTGCTGCTGCTTCTTGAAATTATTTGTCAGAGATGTGCTGCTGCTTCATGAAATTATTTGTCGGAGATGTACTGCTGCTTCTTGAAATTATTTGTCAGTACATTAGTCATATACTTAATTCAATTCTGAAGTAGTGACCTGATCACACAACAGAACACAGGGCCCATCTCACAAATAGATGTCCTGGGTCTGTGATGTTTGTTCTGCTACCTCCTCTGGAGTCGGTGCAAATTGAATGAGGTCTTTGTCAGTAAATATAATACAGTATTTGATTACCAGCTTAATTTTTTGTGTGTGTCATGTAAATGTTTTCAGGGGAAAAAAAAAAAGAGACATATCAATGCCTTTTTAAAGGCATTTTTAAAAATTCTTAAAACATCCAAGCGTCAGTGTTTCTTTAAGGAAAGAAGAAAAAATCCCCCCGAAAGTGTAAAAAATAAGTCTGGGTTCTTGAGGTTTTTGTGCTTGTGGAGCCATTTGCTTGCAGTAGGCTAAGGAAGGCTGGAATTCTGAATTGCAGAAATGTTGGGTATATTTATTGCAGCTGCATGTAGGAGAGTTTTGGTGTAGTGTAACATCCTACCTGAGTCAGTAATGTATTTTTAAAAAACTCTTTCATGTCCTTATTTTAAATGTTTCTCATATATATTAATATTGTTATATTTATGAACTTAGCCCATATTACTGTACTTTCTCATTATAAATGTATGATGTGGAAATATCTCATTTCTTAGATGGAACCAAGAAACCTGGCAATAGTATTTGGTCCAACACTTGTGAGGACATCTGATGATAACATGACACATATGGTTACGCACATGCCAGACCAATAYAAAATTGTAGAAACACTCATCCAAAAAGTAAGTAGATGCATTTCATTATTTAAAAAATAAGATGGTACACAGATCAACCAGCTTTTTTCCTCATTGGGCTAGTTTGGGTCTGGTATTTATCCATCAAACTCGCKTTCAGTAAAATATATGTTTGATTGTGCCACATTTGGGTTTCGTATTTCCTGTGGGGTTTTCACCTTCTTTACTTTTACTTTTAGCATGACTGGTTTTTCACAGAAGATGATGCTGAAGAACCTCTTGTAAGTATTATGGCATAAATACTTATGATCTAACTGCCTTAGTTTAGAATCTGCTGCTGCTGCCTCTAGAACGCCTGTATATTTTTTACTATGTCACTGTATGGTTTGCTCTTCAGAAGCATCTTTTTAGCTTTCCAGTCCTTGTAGTAATGAATTCTATTTTTTTTTAAAAAGCAAGCCATGCATTTGTTTTAAAAGCATAAAGGAAAATAGGACACGCTTTCCTCGTGTTCTTCAGGTGAATAATGCAGTTTTCTAAATGCTGTTGAATTGTAATGAACTATTTGTGAAACGATGATGAAGAGATCTTTGTTTATTAACTGTAGACAGCAGTTCAGGAGGAAAACACTGTAGAATCTCAGCCAGTGCCAAACATAGATCATTTACTCACCAACATTGGAAGAACGGGAGTATCTCCTGGAGACGTATCAGGTAACTCTTGCCTGGACAGTGTTAGTCCATAGGCTAGAATAACCTCCTCTGTTACTCAGTGTAACTCTCTCTTCCTATTTTCTTTTACTAATAAAATGTTTTCCTCTTTTTCAAAAGATCATTTAACACTTCTTAAAGACTTGAATTGTTGATAATCATGCATGATATAATTTGGAAGACTTCTTTTCTSTAACAGGAATTTAATCATTAAAAGATGAGGCTTGCACATAGTATTTTATTTATTCACAGTAACCCATACAATCATCATCGTGAGGTCAAGCAGATACGCTGCTATAAAGTGGTTTGTTGTGATGGCAGAAAGGCTGATCTTCAGTGGTGTTCTAATATTGCTCCTTGCCAACGTTAGGAATGCAAAAAATTGAATTATGCTTTCTTGTCAAGTGATGGACACTTTAAGTATGTTGCAGTATGTTTATACTAAAGCTGGTTTCCTTCTGTTTATAAATGCCATCCTCTTTTGTGGCTAAGGATAAGCATTACAGGCTCTTTTTTGGTGACTTTTTCCCCTTCTCCCTTCACTCTTCTATTGCACTAACCCAGCATGTTGTATCCCAGGAATGTTATCCCTTGGTCTCTAGCTTTTGTTTCAGTTTTCAAAGGGTTGTTCAGCACTTACTGAAACAGTCACTTTGTACTGATGTTGTAACAGGCGAAGTGGGAGGAGTCTATCACACGGTGATGTCATTAGTGGATTCTGTGATGTCACTGATGGACAGCTGGAACTGTAGGAAGAAGGAGGACTGTTGCCCACACTGTAGCTGCCTTGTCTGCAGAAACCCCCGTTTCTTGTAAATGGAAAAAAACCCAAGTTGATCTGTGCTGTAAATTTTCTTTTAAGAGTATTTTAAACAGATCAATGCTACTTTTTAAAAGTTTTTCTGCTGTTTCTTGTTATCTCTGAAGCAGACCCTGAGGAGAAATAGCATGGTATGGTCTACCAGTCTTTCTAGTCATAAAGCATTAGCCATGTGTCAAAAAGGGGTGTGGCAGGGGGCTCAGCTCTTTCTTCCCAGGGAGAAAGTCCCAAGTTCATGTTTTTTAGTCATTGTGCTAGCCCCTTCCTACCCCCTTTATAATTGTATAATCTTGGGTTTTGCGAGACAGTGAAACTATGGTGTCCATTTTTCATTTCATAAAAGCGCTTGCTGTGGGAAAGTACAAAACTGGTAGCTGCTGACATCTAGACAATTTAAAAATAAAATTTTACCTGTATGTAGTAAGAGGTGGAGACAGACATATAATTGGGGATTTACACAGAAAATATGACTTAATTCCTTTAAAACCTCACAAAAAGAGTGTGACTACAAGAATCATGATTTGTATCTAGGGAGCCAACTGTACAAAGACACCCAATTTTGCTTTGTGTATCCTGAATCTCAGGAGAGTACACAGTGCYGTCCTGAAAAGGTCTCTCAGCTGTGGTTTTGCAGAGGCTCTATACTTAAAGCATTGAATAAACATTAGTATTTCTGGTTTTTATTTTGTAGAACAGGGCTCCTTTGCCATTCCTATCATTGAGCTGGTTCTGCCTACAATTCACAGCATCCTTTCATGGCAGTGGCTTTCTGTGGTGCAGCTTGCATCTTTGTGAGCTCTGACTATTCACTCTGTTCTGGTTTTAATTTGCTTCACATCTTGTTCTGTGCTTGTCTTTTTCATAAGTCCAGCATTGTCTGTAGCAACATTTAARAAGTTGCACAGAACTGAGCAGAATTTTTTTTTTAATTCTTCCACAGATTCAGCTACTAGTGACTCAGCAAAATCTAAGGTAAATAATTTTCTGATATATAGTTACAAGCTTCTTAAATCTGTTAGATACTTTCCTTATTAAATCACTGGTACGCAGGTGTACTAGAGAGCTTATGTAGAATTTCGTGAGTAAATGGTAGTACTGTTTTCTCATAACCTATTTTTGAAGTGTTACATTGGAAAAGTGCCTGTGTGCAGTTAGCTGCATCTACCAAAGCAGTCAGCTGCACACAGCAACAGCTTTGTTCCAAGCTCTCACAACTGTGGGCTCTTACCTCCTTTTTGCATCTCATTTAGTAGATGTAAATGTATATGTATTGTGTTCCCTGTTGTTGGCATAGTACTAACTCACAGGGAGTATTTCTGTTTCTCTGTTTCACTGAGAAAAGTACACTTAGAATTCAGCCTGTTCTTCAGGAGGTAATAGCTCCGCCTCTTAAAAGAAGGCAAAGGCTGTGGTTAAAGGTTRCTCTGCAGAATCTCCCTCAGAAGTATTGCTGTGCTTGGGAGGAAAGCCTCATGAAGCAGGGAAGCAAGACTGGAACATGGGCATTAGTTCAGTCCTCAGTTCAGTGACGAAGYCCTTGTCTGACACGTGGACAAATCCTTGTCTCCTGGGCTGTTGTTCAGTAGTTCTAACACTGGGTGTCTGTAGCATAGGCTGACAGGGCAGCACACAGCTTTATGCTGGCCTGCATTCCAGGTGTGGCACTGATGCCCTCCTTGGAGCTGGGAAGAGGACTAGAGCATCCTTCTCGTTCATTGTGGAGATGCTAACACAGCTGCTCTGTGAGGATGTTTGGTGGCTCAGCTGTTTCCTCAAAATAGCCCAATTTCCAGGACATCACATTACACTGCCTGTAGCAGTGAGGCACTAAGTAGGAAAGATGTACATAGCTTTGAAGGGGCCAGGTAGTAATGTTAGAGTAATGAAAATAGTTTTTAATTCATAAAATGGAGTAATTGGGCTTGTACTTTTATTGTTTCTGTGCTATTTTAAAGGCAAATGCCTCTAAAATAAGGARGTTTATTTTTTAATTTTCTACACTTAAACTAGTTATAATAACATCTATTTTATTGGTAGTAATTAATTGATAGCATTTGCAAACTCAGTCTGAAAGGTGAGAGATGAACTGAAAAATGGAGCAATTAGCCTTTTTCATTAGGTACGACCTTGAAAGGAGGGATTGTCAAATATCTGTGAAACAGTTGCAAATCGGTCTTGAAAAGGTTTTCTTTGGGGCCTGCTTTATTAGTCCATCAAAAACTGAATAGTAGTATGCACAAACTAGTCTTAGTTAAGTTGAAGGGACTCAGATCAAAAGTAGACTGCTCAGGAAGAAAATTGACTTCTTGGGCAATGTCATTTCAACTACAGAAGGAGCATGTAAATGTTTCCTGAATGAAGRTGCACTTTCTACTGTGAAGCTCAGGATATGTTTTAAGCTGTTTCAGGCTAATTAATGTTTCTTTTTGACTTAATTATGCTCTCTCCCTTTTTTTAACAGGGTTCTTGGGGTTCTGGAAAGGATCAGTATAGCAAGGAACTGCTTGTGTCCTCCATTTTTGCAGCAGCTAGTCGCAAGCGGAAAAAAACTAAAGAGAAACCACAACCAAGTAGCTCAGAGGATGAGTTGGATAATGTGTTTTTCAAGAAGGAGCTTGCAGAACAATCTCGTGGTGACACAGCAAAAGAGGACACAGCTAAAGGGGAATATGAAAGAGAGAGAGAGATAGGGAGAAAACAAAGGATGTTTGTCCTGAAGGAAAAAGAGAACAGCAGTAAAAAAGATGTGAATGTTGTAAAAGATGAAAAGAAGTCATTAAAGAAAGAAAATATCCTGACAGAGGAACCTTCACTGCCTTACCATGAAAAATCTACAAAATCTTCGAATATCAACTGTCTGCAAACCATGCAGAAAAATAACCCAAAAATGCCTATTTCACAGTCTTCTTCCCAGGTTGAGGAGACAGTGTCTGACTCTGGCACTATGCTAAGCACTTCCTCCCAGGCTTCCCAGCACAGATACTCATGCAAAAAAGTAGCCAGCCCAGAAATTAAACACAGTGAGTTTTTAGCAGCTGATGTCAGCTCCATCACCTCAGATTACTCAACTACTTCATCTACTATGTATCTGACTGGTTTAGATGCCAGTATGCTGAGCCCTGAGGTGCAGTCAGTGACAGAAAGCAAGGGAGAAGATGCTGATGATGAAAGAAGTGAATTGATCAGCGAAGGGCGTCCTATGGAGACGGACAGTGAAAGTGACTTCCCTGTCTTTGTTGCCAGCGCTGCTGCCGAAAGGCTGTCCAAAGGGAAAGTTCCAGAAGTGGTGAAGACCAGTCGAAGGAACTCTGAAGAAAGTGAAGTAAGTTGTACTGAGGGAAGTTCCACGCCAAAGTTAGAGAGTCGCAGGCTTTTTAGCTCACACAAACTTATTGAATGTGACACACTGTCCAGGAGAAAGTCTGCACGGCACAAAACGGACAGTGAGGGGTCAGGGGATGCAAAGAGTGAGAAGGACTTGCCTACTGTGACCAAAATGTTCGACATCATGAAAAAAGGAAGATCCACAAGCAGTTTAGCTACATCAGCCAAAAGTGAGGCTGACAAACAGGAACCTACGTGGAGACTTAAGATWACAGACAGGTTAAAGCTGCGACTCAAATCGTCGGCTGATGACATGTTTGGAGTTGGGAATCAAAAAGCTAACTCTGCAGAGACTGCAAAGAGAAAGAATATCAGGCGAAGGCACACACTTGGAGGGCAGAGGGATTTTGCTGAAATAAGTGTCCTGAATGCTTGGAAAGCTCAAGAACCAAGTCAAAGTAGAGAGAGAGAATCTGAGCTTTCAGCTGTGACTCGGTTGAAGCCAAAATGTCCAGCCCAGGACCTCTCGATCTCAGACTGGCTTGCACGAGAACGCTTACGCACTAGCACAACTGACCTTAATACGGGTGAAACTGGAAAGCCCAGACTTGAGAACACTAACTTAGCAGAGGTATCAAAGGTAGAACTGCCCTCATCTGCAGAGATGCAGGCAGATGAAGGCAGCTCTTCCAGCAGCTTGACTTTAATTAATAGAACACCACCTTCGGGACCATTTCAGCCACCAGACCAGGTAAATGGTGAAAATTATCAGAACATGAACAAAAACAACTTCAGCCCTGCAGTTGATGCCCATCCTCATAAACTGTCTGGGACCCAAGTGGTTAGATCTCGTTTTTACCAGTATCTTTGAAATGGGAAGATATGTCCACTGCAGCAATTCATTAACTTACTGTTACACTTCCCAGTAACTCTGTGTGTGCGTGTGTGTGYGTGCGTGTGTGTGTGTACATATATAAATATTTTTTTCCTGTACTGTTGTTGTTATGCAGCCTTCATTTGGGCTGGTTTCATCAATGTGCTCTGTGGAACCTCTTCACAGTGCATTACCACAGCCAGAAGAACACTAAAGTTAAAGTATATATATATATTTTAAGATAAAGTATATTTGATGGCTGCATACAAATGTTGAACAAAGCATCTGATGCGACATGCTGTGTAGTATATACATGGTTTTCTGACTGAGAGTTGGCCTGGCATTAGTATGCAGGAAAATTGTTCTTTTGGTTTAGTCACTAACAAGTGCCTCATTATAAATTCATTTGGTTTGTTAGGGTGCCATATTGCTAAATTAGAGAAACTTATTACAAACAAATGAATGCATTTTACTGTTAATGAGTTTCATTACATTTTACAAATGTTAACACAGGTGGCTACAGAGCTTCCATTCCTTAGGCATTCCAGTAAATATTGGAGTTTTATATTTCCAATTTTAATACAGATTTTGAGTTTTATGTGACTTGAATTTCTAATCTTTCTGTAAAATAAGTAACTTAACTGTACATATTACATGTGTATCTTTTCTTCAGATACCAGATTTGATATAAATGTTGTAACATAGACGTGTAGATAGTGGATACTGGATGGAACTGGTTTCTTTTATCGAGAATATAATTCTGCATGAAGACCTAATGAATCCAAACCTGTATCATGCCTGTGTGCATACCCACTTAAACACTGGAAATAAAATTGTTTTGGTGACTCTTTGTGTGATTTGAATTCTTTCTGATGAACTGTTCTGAAGTGTCAYGTCTATAAGTTGCCATCAGCAACTGCTCTTGGGATCACCAAACCTGCAGTTCCTCCTGGATGAAGGACACCTCTCATTAATCTTTTGTTTGTGGGGCCACACTCTGCAGGTCAGCAGGTGAGAGAGATGAAATTTGTTAAATATTTTCATCTTGATACCTAATTTGATTCTAAGGTGTGTAGCAAGTGGGTTTATGTATAATGTGAAGGTTTTGTGAAGTCAGAATGAACATCAGTATCTGCCAGTCAGAACAATTCTGTAGTTTGGGTCTTGGACTTCATGTAATTTTAACTAAAAAAATGTGTTTCTACCCTAAAAACTCATCTGTGTATGAACTCTGTCAGTTATTTTTTTTTTATTAAATGTTCTTGCACACCTACTTGAAAACAAAACAGCTGTTCATCGCTTTGGGTGTCCCTGTGTCTTACACTGTTTCTTGCTTGGCAGAGGATTAAACCTCTATCAGTGTGTCCAGTTACTGCAAGGAGAAGGAATTGTGGTACTGGGATGTGTTGGCTGACGTGCTTTAAGGCAGATGTCGTTTCTTTCCCGAGTGACTGTAACAGTCCTGTGCTTTGATCTGCTGTGGTTTTGATCCTTCTGAGAAATCATAAAAATTGGCTGTGAAGAGAAGTCCCAGATGCAACAGCTGACCTCTGTGAAAGTTCTCACCACATAATTGGATGCTTCTAATACCAAGTCCCATAAAAMATGAGCCATATTCTTGTGGTCTCTATGCAAACTAAAATGTCTTTTCCTCCTGGAGCAGATGGGATGTGGGTGCATTAGCAGTGTTCCTGTGTGCAGTGTCGGGAAGAACGGGTGTGTTTTGTGAAGGGTGGAGTAACTGAGAATGGTTTTTGTTTCAGTTCTACCAGTAAAGTGTACTGGAACATTTTACTAGGCTTTCAAAATACAGTGTTGTGATGCCTCTATGGCTGTTCATCAGCAAGTACCCATTGTCTTTTACTGGAGCTGCATTTTGTCCCATCATTAGTCCCAGAAGCTCGTCAGTGTGTGCTGAGCATCCACATGAAGTCACAGAGGTCTTCTCAGTGAAGAAGTGCACTTAGGGAGGTGCACAGGGGAGCCTGGGGGTCTGCACTTTCCTCTGCTTAGACAGCCATTTTGATGGGTTAATTTCCATTTTGTTGTGTTTGTAGGTGACTGATAATTTTACTCCTGAATCCAGACACGTGGCTGTCAGCTTTTGTCTTTGAGAACACAGAACTGTAATTGTATTAAATGAGGAAGAACACAAGATCTTCTGAAAAWTTGGGAACTTAGAAAAACATGCAAAACATGACTTGTATTGGCTGACAGTGATGGAGGTACAAATTTAACCTYATCAGCTTCCATGCTATTCTCTGATGCTGCACTGGTAGCACAGAACATGTAGGGGAAACACAKGACTTAGGGGGAGAGGTGCAGGGAGCATTTGCCAGAGGCATCAGAGAGAGGAGGTTAAGGAGCTCCCCCTGAAGAACATAGTGAGTGACTGCATATCTGAGGCAGGAAAAACRCTGATGCTTTTTCTGCTTCTTGAAGACTGCCAAGATTTGGGTTGCTTTAAATTTCAGCCAGTGTGACAGCTGAGAAAAAAACGTTTTTAGGAGTCATTGCTATGCCCTAATCTTAACAGCAGCTCAGACCCTTACCTGTAGTGCTTTTTCAGTATGGGTTTGTAGTTTTTTCTTGCCCTTTCCCCTCCCCCCTCCTGTGGAAGAGAAGGGTGATTGATTGACTCAAGAAGGGAAGTGCATGCATACAGTAGACTGTCCTGAGATGGATACTGTGTGTTCCCTGTGGAAGCTGGATTCAGTGGGATGGGCAGGTTCACAGGGCTGCAGAGCAGCTCAGGTGGGCAGGGATCACTGAGCCTATCCCCAGCTCAGCCATGTGCAGTCAGGGCAGATTGCTCTGAGCTGGGGCTGTGGCTGGGGTTTGAATATTTTCACAGTTGAAAGCTCCACAACTTCCCTGGGCAAGCTGTGCCAGTATTTGTTCATGGAGCAAAAAGGGATGGGGTTTTTTATGTTTAAACAGAGTTTCTAAGCGTTGCTATTTGTGTCCATTATTTTTGTTTCTGTATTTCATTAGAAGGATTCAGACAGGCTTGTAAAGTACTTCTAGTCTGAGAACTGACTGGAGCTGTGAAGCTGCAAGTTGTTAGGAACAGGATAAGCTGAGATCTGATGGAGAAATAATAAAATGTGTTGGTAGCAATGGTAGTGTTTGGATTTTTTAAATGGTCCCTAACAGCAATCCTGCATCAGTGGTAATCAGTGGTTTAGTCTGAACTGCCTTTTCGGGAGTGGGGAAGGGGCTGTGTGACTGCTTTTTAAGACTTTAAAGGGCTTTTTATGGTCCCCGTTAGTATCACTCACAGCACTGTTGATGTGGAATTAAGACATGGCCTCAGTCCAGACAGTTTCATAACTTCTTTTGTGCTGCTGCAGAGCTGAAGGAAAATTCTTTGCCAAGCTGCACTTTAAGGGCCTTGGGTTCCTGTGCAGCCTCTGAGAGCCTCTCCACTTCGTTCAGGCATGATGAAGACGTTTGAAATGTGGCCTCATTTACTACAAAAAGCTGTGGTTCTGTTCCCAAAGCCAGGTCATAACACCATTCACATTTATATAGTAATTAACCAATTAATTGTGCCAGCCTTTGGAAAGGCGYGTGGGCTGATGTGTGGCCTGGAGGGGGAATGGCTTAAAGCTCGGCTGCAGTGCACCCTGAAGTGGTGCATGTACCTGTGGCTCTCAGCAGGAGACTGTAAAAAATCTGCCTTAACCATCTGCTATTGAATCCAATGAGTTTTTAAGCCTGCAGGAAGGGCTGCCTTTCAGTGGGGATCAGATGGATTTTGGCCCTGTACACTTCAGATGTCCTGCACATCCCTCCCTTTTCTTGCTATATGCACCCTCTTCGGCTTTGCCTTCCCACCTCTGTGTCYTGCCCAGCGCAGGGGCTCTGTGCTGTGTCACTCTGGTTTTGCTGCAGTCCCTCCCTCTAAGAGGAGCTGGCTGACACAGGAATGATGCTTACTGTGCCATGAAGTCCCTGGCTGGCTCTGACTACAAGCAGGCAGCACGAAGGTCCTGCTTACCTTCCAGCTCCTTCAGTGAGTTACCTCGCTGCTGGATTTCAGAGCAGTGGGGCTGGGGGCTGCTCTGTGGTGCAGAGCTGCTCTTGCAGGGCTACCTGTCCCAGGGCTTSATCCAAACTTCGATGGTAGCCATCTCCACCAAAACTGTTCTTCATAACCAGTTTGCAGTGGGAAACCTGTCTTTTTCACTAGTGTCCAGTTCTGATTTCTTCTGTGTCTAAGGAATTTATTTACAGACTTGATGCTTTTGCTGGGCGACAACCTCTGTACAGCTTTTCCCTGCCTGTGTTTGTGAAAGCCTGGTAACTTCAATGCTGGACAAGCAGGATGGAGAAGGAATAAACACTGCCTGACTCATGACAGTCCCAGCAGTCCTGGCTGCCTGTGCAGTGGGTTATGAGCTGACTGAGCCTGTTGTTGTTTCCTGCACCCCAGCACTGAGCTGGTGCACCAAAAGTGGAGGTCACAATGTAGCTGAGGCCTCATGTGGGTGTAGAGTTYACTGACGGATGGCGATTTTCACATTCACCACCAAAAGTAGTGAGCATAGCACTGCCTTACTGCCCGTGCACACCAGTGACTCTGCAGGGTCTTTGGTTAATTATACAACCACTGTCTGTGTCTAAGTTCAGCCAGAGACAGAGAGTGTGCTGCTACAGCCCCTCACCTGCAGAGGCTCTGAGAAGCAGCTGTGTAAGACCCTGCCTGCCAGTGCCATGGCTCATGGGGACACCTCAAATGCCATTACACACAATCAGTTATTAGTAATCACTGTTTTTGAGTAAGTGTTTGATCCTTGGCAGATGTCACACAAACGGGAACAAATCCTGCTCCATCCATCATTTARCTTGAGGTTAGATTTTGGCTGTGTGAAGGGGAGCAGGGCCCCCAGCCTGCTCGTGCTCTGTGTGTGCTGTCTGTTGCATGGGGAGTTGGTACAGCACTGGATCAGGCACGTTCCCTTTGGAGCCAGGGAATCCCATACTCCATGTGTGAGGAAGCAGGGAACAGAGCAGGCACTGGAGCCCCCAGTGCCCGCTGTCCCGCCCTGGCTGGAGGGGAGCTGGCTGCACCCCAGTGTGCCGGTGTGGGCGCTCTGACCCTGCCTCACGCTTTGCTTTGCCCGGGGCGCCCCAGCCCGTCCTGGCTGGGCTCAGCTCCCGTGCTGTGCCCCGCAGGCGCTGCCGTGCCAGGGGAGGGGATGGCCCCGACGTCACCCCCCTGGAGGCAGCCTGTGTGCTGTGTTCCTGAGGGATGGCTCCATGTTTATTCTCCTGCTGCATGTGATGCACCATCCGAGGGCATCGCCTTGGAATGATGCTTCTAGGAAGCTTCCCCTTTCACAAGGGGAAATAAGGTATACCTCAAGGTCAGTCACTCAAAGGTTTTTCTTTGCTGGCTGTTTTTTTAAATTGGAGTTTCAGCAATAAGCTTTTATGAAGAGCAGTTTGAAAGACCCCATTTTGAAATTAATAACATTAATTTGGGGAAAATCAGATTCTCCTAATGGCTTAACACCCTCAGGCAAACAGCTGAACACCCAATTGACAATCCGAAAAGTTACTAGTGACAAAATACAAATATATAAGCATGCAGCCCTTTATTTTTGTAGAGATCTTTGCTTATCATATTTCTGTATATTACATTATGGTGTTATACAAATAAATTTATTTACAAAACCGTTAGCTATGCAAGTTTCTTGCTCTTCTCCTATTTAACTGATATCCATCTTTTTCAACCCTTCCCCATATATATTTTTAAGCATGCATAAAAATTAACTTTGGTGTGGTAAAACTACTCTATGTGCCCAGCCACATACAGTATTTATTTATTTATTTATAGATATTTATAGATATGTACAAAAGTTTGCCAGTATACAGACCAGTACTGAAGTGTACATTTTAAAATCCACAATGTGATACATTAATGGGCTACCAGGTCTCAGTAAAATAAAACTGAAGGAAAAAGGGTGGATTTAGCTAAGAAAAAAAGTATTCAGCAACTATCTATATGTGTAAAACAATTTATTTTTTCCTCGGCTGGCAAATTCTTAAATATAATCTGAATGGCAGTGCAATAAGTTGAGTTGCCTCATACACATGTAAGACCAGTCTTGTTCTGTCTCTTGTGCAGAGGTTTACTGTCCAGCATACTACTTTCAAATGTACATTACAATAGTATCAAAATGTTTTGGCAAAAAGATCTCGAAAGGAACCATGACGTTTGTTGACAAAAATAGAAATCTGTAACAAAGCTAAATAACACCAAAATAAAAGAAAAATATTTTAGTTTCAGTTTTACAGTTGAATATAATCACACTTTAGTATATCTCTGTTCACTTCTAGACCCCATAATGAAAAATAGCTTTATACAAAACAACTTAGTAAATTTTTAACCATACAATTTCCCGTGCTCAGTACGCCGCTGTGCACACGCAGTCAAGTTCACTCACACACCCTCACACTTTTTGTAAGAGGTGCTGCCTATAGAAAGAAAATGCTCTTTTATCATTACAACAGCAACCGTTCTCCAAAAAGCTTCACTCTAATCTAGTGTATTAATTCAGTATTTAGCACGTGATTAGTATTAAGCCTCCAGCAATACAACAAAATGGTTACATTCCCTGGTTAAAATATTGGCTGCGGATTCTTTGAAAGTGAACAAAAAGCCTTGGTGACCTGGCAGGTGTGCTGTGCTTAGCCTTTAGGATGGCTCCTTGACCGTGGATGGGGCGGACTTGCCGGCATTCCCGTTCTGTGCCTTGTAGCTGTTGAAACTAGGGGTGTGGATTGTCCTGATGCTCTTCATACCTTGGCTCAGGGAAGGGGGGGAGATAGAGGAGGGGGGGGAGGTAGAGGAGGAAGGGGGGGGTGGTCGGCCGTTCTGAGTCTGCAGCGAGAAGGAGAGGTGGTGACCTTTCCCTGGGTAAGTGGGGCTCTGAAACTTGGAGGAGCCGTTAGAGACAGAGGGGATGAGGGAGGTAGAGTAAGTTATGCGACCTGTCTGAGGACCGAGAAGGGAGGAGGAAGGAATGGAGGTTTTAGTAGGTGGATTAAGAGGGTTAGAGCTGTCACCGCTAGAAGCAGGTGCTGAGCTGCTTTTCCCAGAAGTGGGAGAAAAGGCTGGAATCTTAGAAGCAGGTAGGGTAGGAGAAGTAGCCTTATAGTCCCCACCAGCTTTCTTAGCACTTCCATTAGCCTGCAAATAAAGATGTCAGGAGACAGTTTGTCAGAAAGCCAGTAACATGATAAACCAACAGGACCTGGGAAAACAGCCCTACAGAGAATCAGAACTAACAGTTGGAGGCCTGAGCTAAGTCCTGCAGCCATGGACTGGACCTGGTAAAAACCCCAAAGTGCCCGAGGGAGAGTGCATAGAGAGAGAGAGCCAGGAGAGCTTTGTGAGAAGGCGCGACCTACGTGTTACGGAGCAGGCACTACGCGGGCCATGCTGCGCGGCACCACCGTGAGAGAGACGTCCCGCCGAGGTTAATGTGCACCCACTGCCACCTACACCAACAGGTTAGTGTCCAGGGCTTCCTGTAAAGACTCTCAACAGAAGCATTCCCAGTTCTCCTAGGGAACCACCACATTTACCAAATGGAAAGTAAACAGGTAGTTGACGTCTTAAAATTACAGCTGAATACCACAGTTTAAAAAAAAAAAAAAAAAAAAAAAAGGAAAGCCAAACCCAATAAACAAACAACCCAAAACCCAAACAAACAAAAAAAGCAGCAGGTGTTTTATTGCAGACATGCATGCACAAGCATGGTGAAAAGATCAGTACTGTCATGCCCCCAGGATCCAGGATGTCCAGTTAGACCTCAGGCATCCGATATTTGGTATAATCTCAGTCAGTTACTGGAGTTTTTAAATAAACAAACAACATGAAATGTCCATCCAAACACCGGGTTTAGGGTAAAACTACCTGTCTGTATTGGCGTGGATCCTGCAGCTTGTGCTGTTTGCCTGATTTCTCCATGCTTCCTTGTCTAGTTTTTGAAGCCATGGGGACTGGCATCCGGCTTGTCTGGGAGGCAGCACTGGAGCCCTGTGGAAAGGAGTGGAGGGGCAGGGAGGGGAGACAAGAAGGYGTGGTCAGTGCCAGAGTGCTTGAAGAGAGGACTGCACACCATGCTCCAAAAAAAAAGCCAGAGTACTACATGCAGGGAAAGTTCAGGAGCTTCACACCACAGGTGTTAATTTCCAGAATCAAATGGAGAAAACTGCTCAGCTACTGATCAGCCTGGATTTCATGTCAGTGACACTTGTCATTTCACACAGCAGATTATTCGACCCAGCTCCCCTGCATTTGCCCATCACCAATCAGCAGCAAGGATTAAAAAAAACCCCAAAAACCAATGGTCTATTAGCTGTTAGACACCTCGTGGGGAGCCCAAACAAGCCACCTGAAAGGAAGCAAACAAATCACAAGACCCTCTTGTTTAATGGTGATTATTGCAGATTTTAGAAAGCAGCTGGAGGTTTGATTTCTYGGACTAAGGTACCTTACGTGAAGTGGCTGGGAGTGATGCAGGGGRCTCTACACCAGCAAGGCTCTCATCCAGCACTACATGCTCTCGGGATGGGGTCTCTGGTACTATCTGGGCAGAGAAGGGGACAGTGCTTCCCTCAGAGGTGTATGTGTTTTCAGGGATAGGTTTTGGACTCATTTCACTGATGGTGTTTTCCAGCTGCTTTATAGTCTGCTCAAGGCTGTCTAGCGTTCTGTATGTACTCTGTCGAATTTCATCAGTCCTAGAGAGGGATACTGCAGCTCCGGAGGGCCCCTCTTGCTTCCCAGAAGGATTTTTATCACTCTCCTCAGACTGAGATCTAGTGATTTCAAATCTCTTTGCTTCCTTGTGCTGCTTCAGGGCCCCATCTTCCTCCTCTTCTTCATAGACCACAACCTGCAAGGTCTTCTTCCCAGTCCTGGTTCCTGTCCGTATCGCCTGCGTCAGAGCAGCCAGCTGCTTTTTAGGGAACTTAAACTTAAATTTTTTCTTAGAATCCTGTCTGCTTCCCAACTGATCGGCAGAGTCTGAGTTTGCTTCTGTGTTTAGCCCATAGATCTGACGGTATTTGTTAAAATTTGTCTTTGTGCTTTCCTCCTCCGCTGGAGGTTTGCTTTCTGCAGAGTCAGACTGAAGGTTAAATAGGTATGGCCCATGGGGACCATGAGCTGCAGACAGCTCTGTGGTTGCTTTTCTGTCATTAGCAACTGGTGACTCTTCCTTCTGCATCTCAGAGACTTCATGTGCCTCACTTTCTTCCTCCTCCTCTTCTTCTTCTATCTTTTCATCTGTCATCATTTTTTCCAATTCCTCATCACATTCCTCAAAAATTGTAGAAAGCCGTTTGTATGCTGACCTAATATCCATCGGCTCATCAAAAATAATGATGACAGGTTTTTTGTCCAGACACACCACTGGTTCTTCGCTGTCTGTGTTCTCAGGGATGCCCTTCTCTGATGCCATATCCTTCCTGGCGTCGATGTTGACTGTTTGCACATCTCCTCCTTTCCGGCTGACTATGTCGTGAACTTCCCCACTCGAGAGCACCTGGACAGCTGTTTTAGTAATCATGAAGGCAATGTTTTCTGTGGGTGGGTTGTCCTCACTTGGAGAGCTGGCTGGAGAGTCTGTCTCTTCAATGCTGCTCACAGTGTTTGCTCTGGACACTCTGGGTCTCAGCACAACCTGATTGTAGTTGCCTGCAGAAACTTCCTGCTCCTGCAAGGAAGGTTGAGGCCCCGCAGCCTCCTGCGTGTGCCTCAGGAGAGGGGGAACACTGCTGATGGGGATGTGCTTGCCAGTGCTCTGCAAGGCTTCACCCTGCAGCACGTCCTGGTGAGCATCTCTTGACAGTCTGTAGTTTGGCTTTTGTTTTCCAGTCTCAACGGCTGGAAACTGTGATCCTAAGATATCTTGAGCCCCTCTTCGTTTGTCCTCCTCTGGCAAACTGACACCAGACAGGTTTGTGCTCATATTCTGAAGGTTTTTGTTAGAATAGTCTGTACTGTCTACAAACAAACCCTTGCTAAATGTAGGACTGTCATTCATTGAAAAGCCAATTTTACTGTCAGCTGTACTGGATGAATCAGAACCCAATTCTTCTTCAGTTCTCCCTTCCCTCTTCTCTTTAGGATGGTCACTATCTGTGGGAGATCCTGTTGTAGCCCCATACACCTAAGGGGGAAAGTTGGATTACTCAGTTATTCAGGGCTTTTATCTTTACAGGATTTTTTTTTCCCCCAAGATTAATCTCAGGGGAAGCGCAGACCTCGTGAACTCACCACTCCATTTACTGCTGCAGAGACATGTCTCAAGCTGTCATCTGATTTCTGTCTTTCTTCGGGGCAAAATTCCAAATTCTGGCAGAACAGTGCATGATGTTACCACTTTGTGCTATGCATTAAGTCAGGATGGGATGTTACCTTGTTTTAACAAGGCCTCCAGAATATGCATAAGCACRTTAATTACCTTATTTCCAACACAGTGCTCCATGACTTGTTCACCTTCCTGCTAAACCCCTCCCTCGCCCCCCATGTTTTTATAAGATTGAGGCTGAAAATCTCACAGTATCTGGTCACATTCTGCTGGGACACATCAAAGGGAGACTGATGTGTAAGGGCTGACAGTGAGTCTGGCTTGCCTTGAAAGAAGTTTTATACCAGTAAAAGCTGATTTTCAAGTTACATTTTGCTCTTTCTAATGTTGGTCACACCTGAGCAGTGCTGCTCCATCACAATTAGTATCATTAYAGTCTGAGCACTTCCAAATCCTTGCTGCAGCTTGGAAGCATTCCATCAGAATTACCAGTGGCACCCTGTGGTGCCTGGCGAAGTGCAGAATGAAATATTGAGCTATATTCACTTATAGCAGAAATGCCAAACACCAAACAGAGAGGTCATCCACTGGCTCGAAAGAAGTATGTTTATTCCCAGTAACGAAACTTCAGAGTGACTTTTTTCTTTATTWGCGAGGACCCTTGGAAATGCTATTTCATAACACCAGGCTTTTCTCTGGGGTTTGGTTTAAGTGCTAACGACAACTCAGGARAAACACCAATCATCAGGGTGAAGGACTGACCTGAGGAGACACCAGGACTATGAATAAGAGAAAAATCTACAGTCAAAAGACAGCTCACCAAGAAGGAAAGTAATTTGGCCTCCAGTGCCTGAAGGCAGTGAACCAAAAGCAATAATGCTAACATTGCTTGCTTGAGACTAGAAGCTGACTCCAGAACACACCAGAAGCACAGATCATACTTATGTGAGCATCAAGACGTGCAGAACAGTGAGGAGCATTGCTCTCCCAACTGAGATGGATGAGATGAGTGACGCTGCAGAGATGCCCAGGTTGGCTGTGCACGCACGCCCCAGGCACACAGAGGTTCACAAGGCAGAGTTCCTGCACCTTATGTGATGTTTTCTTATGTACTATAGGAGGATTTTACACAAACTTTACTCACAGTCAAAACACAGAAGCAAGAAAGTCATTCATAGGCCAGAGTCACAGTTCACCTCCACAAAGGCTTGTTCAGCAGTAACAAGGTGAGCAGCTGCTCCTTGGATACCCTGACAATTCCCATATTTCTAAATGAGGAGGAGCTCTCATACAAACCAGCACAGCAGAGTGGGCAGGCTGACACTGTCTGCACGTCGTGCTGAGAGGCACTTTAGGAACCAAACACCAGGGCTTGTGATGCCCTCAGGCCCCGATTTGCTCAGTGCTCAGCACCTCCCAGTCCCACAACAGGTCAGACACCCCAGAACTGGGCCACTTAATGGCACTGTTGCCTCCAGATCTGATTGTATATCTTTTTTTAGCAAGTTCCACTTCTAGTTCCAAGCACCCGTGAAACACCTCATGGTGTCCTTGTACAATATATCTCATTTTAGGAACTTCCACTTTTCTACTAAAAAAGTAAAACCACAACAAAACTCATTTCCTCAATGATTTTATCGTGACCATAATGTTCCATATTTAATGCCAATAAACATTCTGTCATGTCAGATTACAGATCTCATTAAGCTTAATTTCCTGGACTCTGTGTTATTCAAATAAATAWCAGTTTATGGCAGTTACTTGGCAGCACTTTTCAAAGAAATGCTTGTGCTACAGGATGTGCAGTATTCAGAGTGATGACCCRGGATTTCATGTAACAATATGATCTTCTCATTCTGACAACAGCAGTAATGAGGATGAATTCACACTTTTTTTTCTCTGTAACACTGTCATACACACAGAACAGTTTGTCCTTTTTCYCTCATGCCCATGGACCCTCACCCAGCCAGCTGTTTGCAGCTTTAGACCAGAACTGCTGTTTGGGCAGCTCCAACACAAGTCCAAATGCTGCCCTGACCTGGCAGCATTTGCATGCACACAAAAAATGCACGAGAAGGTTGAAATGCTGTGCTGAAGATCTGTGTTTCCTTCCCCACCGTACCCACTTTCATTGCAAACTGGCATCTGGCTAACAAGTTGTCATGCCTGCACAACCCCCTAACCCCAGCAGTGATGCAACTCATTATTCTTAAACATAAAAAAAGAGATCTGCAAGGGCAGAAATACTTGTCCTTTTCTTGTCCTGCACATTAGTTGTCTGCTAAGTCAAATCAACTCAATTGGCAACTCCAGTCCACGCACAGCTGTGAAATTTAACCTTGACCTGCATACAGCCCCAGACACATGGCACCTCTTCTCAGTCCCATGACTGAATTTTGGGCATTAACTTTCAGCATACGGGTAAATTCCTCCCATCCACTTTGACTCTGTCATCCAATAAACTGAATGGGATTTCTGAATATCTAATAACTATTTCTGGAACYAACAAATGAAACAAAATAAAGCACAAATTCTCAAGTTGGTTCTAGAGACTGAGAGGAACCATTAACTCCCCTCAAGTTTAGAAGAGATGCTTCACCATCCATCACCAGAACAGTAGGGGAAGGATGTTCTAAGTAGCATGAGCATCTCTGACAGAAGCTGATGGATCCTGTTTTGATTTCACAGAATCATAAAACTTCATGCAACCATTGTACAACTGCTAATGAGACACGTAATATAGTTTAACATAGAGTTCCATATGAGTGTTTCTGAGCCATAGGGAGATAGAAGGAAGGAAACCACTGGGCAGTGGTGGGTGGGGGTTAAAGAGAACAGGACACAGGATGTAAGATTAGTTTTGAAGGAAAGAAGGTTACGCCAAGACCGGGTGGCACGTCTACAATTGCCACTTGTTACCTTCTTTTCCTTGTGGTGCATTAAAGTCCCAGGCCTTATGTCTTTAACATGTGTATCATTTCTGGATTGTTCAGCATGACTGTTTGAGTTTACATCCATAAAAGAGCACTTCTGGAAAGCCTAGGAAATAAATACTGCAGGTTATCAGGAGACCAAGAACTTTTACACAGAAATATCCGGAGATGACCAACTACAAAGAGAGCACTTGTTTTTAACACTCACAGCTCAACAATGTGTCCTGCAAGCTCATGAGATAATAATAGAGATTTCAGACTATCAGATTAAGAGAACCAGGGCATCCCTTCCAGCCTCTCAAGACTCTAACACCAGCTGACCTCAGTGCTCCCTGTAAGGAGGACAAGCTTGATTTCTGAATTTGCAGATGATGGAGACCCACAGAGGTGCTACAGACTCTCCAAACTCAATTAGGAAGCCCATGACAAACTTGGGGCTTGTGACAGCACCTATTTCCTTGTGGCTGATAATCATGCAAGAGTTACGTAACTCCATGTCTCCAACACAAACTGTTATTAAAACTTCAAACATGGAGATGTGCTTTTGTCACAGTCTTTGATAATGAGCCATAAATTGACTGTCCCAACCTGTGGGTTTGTAGACACTGGCTTCCCACCATGCATCCTCCAGGGCACGGCCCAGACTTTTCAGCCATTTATTTTGCTATCCCTCTTTCATTTCCTTTGAGTTTCTCTATCCAGCTGGCTCCCAGATCTGGAGGAGCAAAACTACCATTGTCAGTATCACCGTGCAGTGCAGGCAGCAAATGTGTCTCGCTAGAATTTCTGCAGGGCTCTGCTGGCACATGGCCTGCCCTCAGTGATATGTGCMGGGAGGACACAGCACAGAGGGGCGAGTGCTCACAGGAGTCAGACACACTGTGACATGCACTAAGACTCTATTTTTATACCATATATTAGGGAAATTATTTTATTCCTGGCAAGTCATGAAACTAACAGCCCTGATTACAAATTAGAATCAGAGCTGTTCTTTAAATACTGTATTGTTCATACGTATTGCATGTTTATGCAAAATCAGAAAAGCAAGGATAACAAAAAAAATCCAGTGCAAAAAATCAGGATGTAGACTTTCTTCTGGTTTTCCATTACATCCTATTTGTATGGATGTAATGGAAATCCAGAAGAAGGAAAACCTATTTGTACTTGTATGTTAATAGACCAAGAGTACCTAAGATGACATGAAACTAATTGAAAAAATACTCTTGCTCCTCACARTAGATATGGACTTTTCCCCAACTTACCCATTTCTGAGACCAGTTGATGTGGGTTTGAGTTAAGCATCCTCAAAGTCCTTCAGGCTTTAAGTGTCAAAAATGCTATTTCCCTTTGGTATTTTTTTATCACCTTTACTCTGAAATATCTATAATAGTCTCCAAATAGTTTGTGCTACAGCCACTAATTAYTATGATGCCTTTTCCTGCTACATGAAAAATCTTCACATTGCACTCAAGTTTCTTCTGAACTTTCATATTCTTAACAGGCTTTTCAAACGGGAGACACAAGGATACTTAGTCATGGATGCAGCAGCACAGTGTGGATCTCACTGATCCTGTACMCAGACATAAAAACATGCCATGTTTTCACATCTGCACCCAAAGTAGACACAATTTTGTGGCAACAGCACTGACCTGGGAGCTCCTGTCAACTTGTTACTGAAACTCCTTTTTCTTTCCAAGACATGCAGTGGTGGCCTGACCTRTATGTGGTTGTTCTTCACGTGGACTTTTTAGTTCAGCAAAGCATTATGACCATTGAGTGACTGCTATCATGTCTCTGCTCYCATACTTCACTCATCTGAATTAAGATGATTTACACAGTAAGGATTTTAAAGGTATTTCCAGGCTTTTGATGAAAACACAGAGAGACACTGGACCCACAGCTGCTCCCTATGAGACCTGTCTATAAACACCTGCATCAAGGTCAGTGATTTCAAAACCAGACAGGTCTCAATTATGCTGAAATAGGGTTGTTTCTGTATACTCCAAGGTGCCAGATTTTTATGAGAATGCTGTGTGATGTTTGATCAAATGCCTTACTAAAATGTTTATAGGTATACAATTCAGTTTAAGCAGTCAGACTTGATCAAAGAGTGTTGTTTCCTTTGACAGCTCCCTGTTCCATTACATTGTGCTCACTGGTATAACTGCTTATGTCTGACCTTTAGTTCTTCAATGATTGAATTCCATATCTCATTTTCCATCTTTCTGCCTATGACTGACATCAAACTAACGCACCTATAACTCTTAGATCAGACAATTTGCCCCTTCTACAACATGGTACTCTGTTAAGCTTCTAAAATATCCCTGGTATTTGGTATTGGTTTAAAATGAGTATTGCTAGCCCCCAGAGTTAGCATTT
This sequence comes from Mixornis gularis, assembly GCA_003546035.1. NCBI lineage: Eukaryota > Metazoa > Chordata > Aves > Passeriformes > Timaliidae > Mixornis > Mixornis gularis. The sequence continues at coordinate 92,412 of QVAJ01000285.1, read as the reverse complement.
CAACACCTATTYCCTGTTGAGTAACCATGCCTATTTCTCCTCCTCAGCTTTCCTCTGCCCCCCTTTCCACACCTTAACCTCCACTTCATTGTCCCCAGCTGCAAGGCAGAGGTTGCTTTTTTAGAAACAGAGATGATCTGACAGCTTCTGTGTCCCCAGCTCTCCTGTCTCACTGGTCATCAGCACACAGAGGGGGGATAGGGGTGAAGAGCTGCTCTCACTCCTGCAAACCAGCACTGCTGGGTGAGAGCTGAGGAGTGGAGCAGGGTGTTCCCATCAGACCTAAGAGTTACAGCTCAGTGCCCACGTYCTGTGCTCTGAATGCTCCCTGGGCAGCACCAAGCCCACCTGTTGGCAGCTGGACAGCAGGGATCATCTCATGTTGTGACAGTGCTGTGAAATACCAGAAGTTACAGCCTGTTAAGGGGATCCACATCTCCCTTCCTCATGTGGGCATGGAAGAGGACAGAGGGTGCCCCTTGGAAGCTGGAGCTCACTGATGGTAGCTGGAATAGTTAGCATTTACTGCAGCATTTTCATCACCAAAGTGAACTGTCTTACGTGATGTCAAGTGAAGGACCAGCAAGAGAGCACTCTTCTATGCCACTGGCAGAGTTATGTACCAGTTACACCACAGGGGATGGGCAAGGTCTCAGTGTTCAAACATCCTGGGAAACTTTGGATCATAGCACAGCCCACCAGGAGCAGACCCAGTTATTCTCTGCTCCCATCAAAGTCAGCACAGATGACAGAGGCTCTCAGCACCTTGCCAGTCTGGTACTAGGTGAGCAACACTAGGCCAGGGACAACCACACCGAATGCCCACCAATGTTTTACTTGTCCCATTTGCATCTGCAGGCTTCCTCAGTGGCAGCTATTGCATTCTTGAGCACTCTCTCAGCTCCAGACCTCTTGAACAAAATTTGGCAGTACTTTCAACTCAGTGCAACAAAGTGGTACCGGGTRAGACCCACTTTCCTTTATGATCTGMGCTAGAAATTGCACTGAGGCTCTAGAAGTGGTATTGAGCACAGGTGCCCTCATGTGCAACCCAAAAGGCATACCTGTAATTCTGCCATTATTTTATCTCCTTCCTCTTCCTCTTCATCTTTTGCAGCTGGTGCTACAGCATGCCCTGTGCTCCGAGACAATGCCTGGTCCTCTTTAGGGGCTTTGGATTGTGCTGTTTGCCCAACATCTTCACTGCATTCCTGCAAGGGGATGAGAAAGCACAGACAGGTAACACAGTTGAACCCTCCTGATGCAAAGTAAACACMAAAAATTCAACACTACTGCAACTCTTCTCTTGCAAAGTCCCTCTTCTTGCTACTTTATCAGTTCAAAAGCAACCAATATTGCTGATTTCTGAATTTCTGATTATACGTTCACAGATTAAAAAGCTTCSTAAATCAGACTTCCCACCACTTCCTTCCCCAGAACAGATGGGGAAAACAAGCCCAAAGAAACTAATTTGCAACATTTCTGTAAAAACACTCTCAAATCTGACCTGATCTTCGCCATCTGTTTAAGGCATGCTTCTTTTTTTTTTAGTTTTAATCTTCTTACCACTCTAAATGAAAGCAGCCTGTGACTCGCCTGCTGCATTGCTAGGAGATAAGAGCAGCAAGACTCCTGTAAACAGAACCGATCAAATCTTACTTGTTCATTTGGCCTAACAGAAGTGGATCCTGGTGAGCAGTTTCAGTAGCTCTCCAGGACATAGCTCTGCCTCAAYTTTTGTGGTTTACAGGCCCAGGCCYGTGTCTTGTCTCTCTGCCAACATCTCAGCAGGAAAGAGTCTGACTGCCTAGAGTATGAATCACCGAACCTTGAGAGCAGCAGCCTCTTTTCTGGCTGTATAGATGACATCTCCTGATCTCGTTGTGGTCAGCCCTGACCCTGGCAGGTAACTGCGCCGTGGAGGTGGAGGAGGTGGAGACTTGGTCAGCCTGTCATTATCCTGCTCTCCATCAGGAGCTTCTTCTGCAGGGAAACAGAGCAACGCAAAGTAAGCATAGATGAAGGACAGCAAAACAGTATTTGTATGCCTGCCTCAACTGGAAAGTCGTAAAATGTCATGTTGCTGAATATATGAACAGAAACACATTTGATACTCAAGTGTAACTGCCATGAATGAAAGTAAACAGCGCTGTACTTGCACAGAGAATCTGGGTCACTTCACCCAGAAATTTTCAGCCAAACTCCTGTCCTCCAGGCCACTGCAGCTGGGTGTCAGCCATTGGTGTACAAGTGGGACAGCAGAGCCCACATGTGAAGGAGCATGTCAGGCWCAGGTTCTGGGTACACACTTACAGACAGTGCCCCTCAGCTTCTTCTGAAAGGCAAGGCCACTGACAACTGAGACACCAGCCTGGAGGCTTCTCATTGTTCTCAGCAATTCTGAAGCAACCAGCACATGTTTCTGCTGGGAGGTGCTGCTGGCAAGGTGCAAGGAGCTGAAGAGTTCTGTCCATCTCATGGCTGCACACAACTAGCTAATGAAATGGGGCTAAATGAAAATATAAGCAGTACTCTAGAGATGTCACCCTTGCATTTCAGTGAGTCCTCCCATCTCTGAGCAGGGCAGGGGATCACCAGAGGCAACTGCACTTGCTCTTCTTCTTAGGGAGCCCTTACTTTCACTTAACTTGCTGTAACTCCAGGAATGTACAGTTTTGCTTTTGAATTACCATATAAGAGCCCTATACTTACTTTTCTATGCCAAGAAGATTCAAATACCAAATGCAAAGGCCAAGCAGGGCCAGCTGTTGCTTTCTGAGGAGAGTCTTCCTAGAGAAGACCAGTTTCAAACTGGCACTGCCCCTGATGATGTTTCCCCACCAGCTGCCACTCCCTCCTCCCCACTGTTCCTGGACAGCATTATTTCCAGCAGCAGCATTACCCAGCTCATGACTTGTCCCTGTGTGTTTCTGGTTACAGGCTAAGCATCATAAATATGGCAACAGCCACTATTTTCACACTGCWGTTTACAGTGTTTGTTTCCAAGAGCAAAAGAACGACCTTTCTGCAGCTACTCAGTGTTATATAAACAGCTGGAATAAACATAATCCAGAAAGATAAAACATCCTGCTTTTGGGATTACCCAGCTGTTTAGGGCTAAATGTTCCCTCTGGGCAAATTACTACATAACTTCCCACTCCCGGGGCTCCATCAGGYTCCTCCAACACTCCAGCTGGCCCTGGGGACTGGATGGAGCCCTTGTCTGACCCAGTCTCATCTTTGTTTTCTCTTTAGCTCAAACGTTCTTTGAAGCTGCTTAAGYTTAAAGAAATGTTCACTTATATTATCTCCCTCCCTGGTTATCTGGCACTCCCTTGCTGGATTGCAAGAAGAGTGAATTTCCAGATGCACTTTACATTAGACCACTTCTTTGGTCAATACACACCGCTCAGTTTTTAATTACATCAGATATACYACTGCTGTAAAATCAGAGTAATGCCCTAAGACGGTGTTTAGCAGACTATGATGTAGGGCCTTTGCAAATCCCYACTCCTTTTAATGGGCACAACCCATTACCCTCAAACTGGTAGTGACTCTGATTGCAAGAATTCCAAGTTTTCCTCCCACTTAATGAGRGCAAGGTTGAATGAGAGACGTGGAAGGCACAAAGAAAACATGAYTCCTACTGTCTCATTCACATCTCTGAGACACTCATCCATCTCTATCTTCAAAATGGGAGATAAAACACAGGCAAGAAATACTGTCACTGAGTGTGGAAGGTACACTGGTTATCAAAGGCTACTCCCTCTCACACCCCTTAGCTGGAGTCATTAAGGACAGGCTGTGATGGGGTTTGCTCATGGTCAGTGCAGTAATCCTAGGCTGCTCATAAAACCTCAAAGACGGATTTCTATTTCATTTGCTAAACAATTGTATTTCCCCAATATAAATRGGAAGGAAAAAAAATCAACTTTAGAGGGAAAAAATTGCAGGGAAGATCTTATTCTGGTTTGTTTTTTTTTTTTCCTCTGGCATATTTAAAGAGGGAGGAGTAAATGAAAAAATTTAACTCACWAAGCCTGAGACTGCCCATGAACAAAACCTACACATTATGGAACCTCCTTTGGTGCCAAAGGGCTCAGCACTTCTGTGAACAAAATGGGAGTTGTTTGCTGCCAGCTGTTTCACYAAACTGCAGCATTTTTCAACAGATAGATGGGAATTAATTTTCGCAGATAGACAGGAATTAATTGCTCCCACCATACAGACGTCTACTTGTACCAAAATAAATCCAAAAGGTTCCAAAATAATAATGCCTGCATTGAGGCAGTCTCTGCAGTCAGATAAACTCTCTTTAATGGAAGCTACTGATCACTCACSACTTGAAAAAATCAGGGCATTCTCAAATAATGAAGGCACAAAGAGAGATGAAGACCAATTTCTAATGTACAYACTAGAAAAAAATCACTTTTTTCACTGAACAATCTTGATACAAAGATAAGTTAGAGTCAAGACATTAAAGAAATATTTACAGTMATGTGAAAAACTGTGTAAAGTGTGTGATTTTATTTTGCTTTCTGCTTTGCAAAGGAAAAAGAAGACTTTCTTCACCGGGAGAGGTTCTGTATGGAGAATGGATGAGACAACACAATCTGGCAGCATGATCTATTTGGGTTCTGCAGTTGAGCCAACAGAGGGCTCTGCTTATCTATGGCCAATTTTTTTAATGTATTGTATTGGTAGATAGGTGGTCTGTCTTTTCTTATGCTGCTCAGTTTTCAAGTCTATAGGAGACTGGTACTGAACTTTTTATCCTCAATCATGGAAGAGCTGAGTGGTATGTGAGATATTTAATCAGATTTTAAGGGAAAGTTTTGCTCTTCCTGTATTTATGTTACTATTGTAGGATTCATTATGCACAACAGAAGGCAAATGTCTCAATCTCATCAAACTTGTTCTTAAATCTGCTGGCTGCACACTGTGCAAAACTGTATTCTAGAAGTGGATTAGTTAACTATGTGACTTAGAAAACTTCTCAGTTACTGTGCTCTGCACTTTTTAAGATGYCACAGCTCACTGCACCCATATGGTACTTATTTTCACTGACTTCTTCTATTTATGCCACACATTATACAAGCTAATTGTGTTGATAGCCAGTAATCTCACTGAAGGGTGCCAGAATTCTAAAATTATTTTATGAGGTTCAACAGAATTTATTTTAAACATGTATGTTACAAAACATCCAAGAAGCCAGAACTTGGCAGTATCAAAGGTATGCCCAGAACAAAATGCTGGATCTGAAAGCACTCCTCCCAAATTCTGTATGTTGCTTGTCTACACAACCCCCCTAGGGTGCTGTTTTTCAGCTTTTACTATGTTGGCATGCCAACACCTTGAGTGCAGCATGCAGCTCTGACCTCCACAGCTCCAGAAGGACAAAGTGGGGTTAAACAAGGGTAATCTAGCCTGGGGAGGGAGCAGCTGGCCTGGATGCAGGGACCAGAAAGGCTGGAAGTCTACAGTTTGAAGTCTCTGGGGCAGACTCCAGGAAAGCTCCAGGACATGATGAAGATTTACCCACTGCCTTTATGATTTTATAAAGGAACTGAAGTGCTGCTGTTTGCCAAATTGGAGAATACTAGAACTATGGGGAACTCAGTGAAGCTGGTATGATACCAGTTTAAAAGAGATGAAGGAAAGCTCCTTCACAAGATGGGAGCTTGCTGCCACAGCAAGAGGATGCAAATTGTATAAGCAAGTATAGAGGAATGACTGAATAAATTTCCATAATGGATATGAAAAGGAGGAGATTTGGATATTCCCTTTAAAATCATGTGGGGGTGCTGGAAGACTACTAGGAGACTGCAGAAGGCGGCCAGGTTCTGTGCTCCCTACACAGTGTCTCCAATTTGCCTGTCAGAGACTGAGCTGGATGGACTTGCACATGCAGCTGGGTAAGGATTTTACAGCTGATGTGTGTTTGCTAATGGGATAAATCCACAGTTTGCCTGARGCATCTTTTTTGCTCCTTGGATTTTGAATAAATTCATACATGGTTTTGTATGTTAAATTGTGAAAGAAATGGGACTGGAAGGACATCTCACCATCTTGCTACCACAAAGTAGCTCTACCTGTATAATTCTAGTTCAGTGCTAGCCTAAACCATCCTGTGCAGTAACGGGGACTMGCATCCTCCTCATTGCCTCATGTAGCTTCAGTGCTTCACTTTCCTTATCTTTATGAGGTTTATTCTTAATGCCTAATTTGGATCTTCCTGCTTGCAACTGCCAGCTTTTACCACTGTTCTATCCACACACAGCAAGTTATTCTTGCTTTTTAAAGCATACTTTTGTGTATTCAGGGATTGTTTTGCCCTTCCTCAAGATCACAGCAATCTATAAACTGAAAACAYTCTAGAAAGTTGAAAAATTAACCTCTCCTTTCCAGATATGCAATTCTTTAGCCCCATTTACTCTAGCAAACCTTACCTGAGACTTCTAGCTTTTCTGCTGCATCCCCTTTAGGCAGAGCTGCTGGCTGGGGAGGCATCTCCAGGTTAGGAATGGACTTCATTATATTGGCCTGGGCCTCTTCCAAGAGCTTTTCAAATTCCTTCCCATTATAGTGATCAAGGTTTTGTCTTTTCTCTTCCCACTTCTTTTCAGCTTTCTAGACAAAACCAGTAAAGCATCTATTTAGTTTTCTGATTTCCATTGTGATCACTTAAAAATAAATTCCATGTGTAAACATTATAGGTCAGTATGGATATATCTTACACAAAGAATATATATCAGATTCTTTCAATTCTAGTCAGCAATTAAGGAAATACATAAACAGTAATTGCACACTGTTCTGACTTGTACTGTGCAAGTTTTGGCACAAACACRTGACAGACTAACAGTGGCCACTGCTCACTAAAGGAACAAAGGCAAAATTTAAATCTGGGTCTCTGCCTTACTACATTACACTGGTGATTAAAGTGCCTGTCTGTAATTAGACACAGCAGTTCACCTCTCGATTTTCTCAATATCTCTCTGTGAAACCACTGGAGCTTYACACTCTTTCACTTTTACTTCTCCATAATAAGAGATATGGAGATTTAAAGAGTGAACGAAATCCACGTATGCAAGTGTTGCCAGAGAATTATGCGCTATTGGTTAAAAATAAGGTCTTTTAAAATTTCTAAAATAGAACTCTCATTTTTTTCAATAAAGATAATTTTAAAACCACAGTTACCTAATTTTGGTTACAYGTAATTTTTCTGCTGCATTTAAAATCATAGACTAGTTTGGGTTGTAAGGGACCTTTACAGGTCATCTACTCCAACCCTTCTGCATTGAGCAGGGACAACATCAGAGGGTATCTTCAGAAGTGCAGTGTATTTAGGGGTTAAGCACATAAATCCCCAGAATGCATTTGARAAGTCCCACCTGCAGCCTCAAGAGTGAGACTGGGAGCTCAGACCCAAAGAGAGGACAGCTGGTTGAGTAGAATACACCGTACCTCAATTGATACAGCTCGATTTCTGGTACTTGCACTGTGAATTTCCTCAATGAAAAGGCTTTGCATGGTGGTGCCATTGACAGAGACCTGTGCTGCTGGTGTGGCTTGTGTGGGCTGGGATGCTGCTGTGGGCTCTTGCAGGGCTGGGGAGGCTGTGGGGTGACCACCCTCACTGTGACTGCCCGCAGGGGGAGAGCCCCCCTGGGCGTGGTTGACCAGGGCTGCTGAGTGCTGGGACTGATGGATGACCACCGGCGAGCTCTGCACGTGGTGCACGGTCATGGCTGAGAGAGGGATCACTTCTGACTTCACTGACGACACCTGGGACTCGGACGGGACTGCTGGGAGGTTTTGCTGYGCATGCCCCTGGGTGGGCTTGTGCTCCTCCTGGTTTTTCAGAGTGTCAGCTACGGTGGACTTATCCATAGCAGAGTATTGCACGGCCTGGGATGGTTCCACACCCCTCAGCAGTCCTTCTGTAACATGTCTGCCCAGCCAAATTGAACACAACAGCACATGGTTAGCACACAGGCCAGTCATGAGCAGTATGTAACAATAAATTCTTGYAAAGAAAAAGCACCTGCATCAAAACAATCAAAATGGTGGGATTTTTTTTATTTTCCTGATGCTCTCAGCTGTATGATTTTATAGCTTTCTATCACAGTCAGGGGCTCAGAATTTTAAAGAGGYGACTCTAGTTCAGATGGTTTTGCCTTCTAAGGTATTTACAAACCTTCAGTGATGTACTGGCAAATTTTGACCAAACCATGAGTTACAGTGGGTTGATTTTAGAGTGAGAATGCAAATACCTTAAAGAAACTGCATATAATGTATCTAGCTAAACAATATGTTCCTGGACTAGAAGCACAGAAAAGTGAAGCTACATATAATGAGAGGSAGCAGTCTGGCACGTTGTCAAAACAGAGGCTTCAAATGAAGTTCTGTCTGAAATGATACTTCACAAAGGTCTTTCCTGTCAAGAGTGTGGGGTAGGATGAGTTGAGGATATAAAGAAGCAACTATTTCTGGCAGCTAGCTGTGAAATGTCTGAGCTTCTGAGTGCTGCAAGCCGTCAAATGCCATGAGTTTTCCCATTATTGAAACAGACCTTATGAGGCTTAATATGCAATTTTGCTGCAAAACTGACTTATGGTAAAACTTCAGTATGCATAGCTTATTGTTCTATTTTTCTTTGCAAGACAGGAAATAACTATAATAATTTTTTAAGAGAAGAAACTAATGTGAAAGGATATAGATGTTTGTCTGTATGGAAAAAATAAGTGATGGCTGTTAGAAAACCTGTTACATAAACCATTTTATCCGTCTGCCAGTACTGCCAAATCCGTTTTACATATGCTCCAGGATATACAGAAACACTGGCAACCCTACATTCCTTAGAATAATAATAGTTACAATAGGCTCATGACTTACATTTTCTTGTAATTAAACTAAAATTGAGACCACCACCACTGACAGTTTTGAGCAGGAATTAAATCCAATGCCCACTGAGTTATATAAATCAGCAATCATTAGCTGCTCATATATTCTGACAAATATGGCTAAACACTGGCACTTAGTGGAATCAAGTTTTATCTAATATTTCAACTTTCTCTAATGCATCTTCCTTGCAAAGAAGAGAAAAAGAATTTGAAGTGTATTCTTTTGGAAGGTTTGGGATACTTTCATCCACTTGCACTCTTTTCCTATTTTATTTCTTACTGTTACGTTTTAGGAAATGAACTTTTCAGTGTCAGAGAATGTTTGTGTGAGCTTAAATTCCTGTAAATACCTAAAGTTAATTAGCTCAGATATGGGACTGTTGCCACTGTAAGTTGTCTCATCCAGGCACTTCCCAAATGTGGAAGTGCTGACTTGAGAGGCATCTAGTCTCAGTTGTAAGACCTCAGTGACTCAGGTTGTTGGTCAGAATGGACTCACTGCAGAGAGCACAGGAAAGGCTAATTTGATTTCCCCTGAGAGGGTTTTAGGAATAATCTATAAATACTGCAAGCAAGCTGAATTTCTCAGATTTGCCACGGGCAAGGGGGAGAACATAAACCCAAAAGCTGTTCAGACCCTGCTTGAGGAAATTCTTTAAGCCTGAAAGGAAAAAAAAATAAAATACCACCTCCTGAGCATGGTAAGGACATCAGTCATGCTGCGCACACGTTTCAGCAGGCTGTCCAGCTTGTGTGGCTCCTCCTTGAGGAACCTCACAGCTTCCACCTCGATCCGCAGGATCGCTCGCATTTTATTTTGCAATGTTGGGAACTCTCCTGCGAAGAAAACAATTGGGAAGCTGAAGAGGAAATGATAAAAGCCSTGGGCAGTAAAAGATGATTGGGTGAATGTCAATTACTTGAATGTCTATGTCTCTCCAGGGGCCATGCAGCAAGCTCCCTAATCCCAGCTTTAAATCTTTTTGGAACTGAAAGTTAATGCCTCCAGATCAAAGGCAAAACTCTTCTCTGTGGTTAGAAGAAAAGAGAAAAAGAAAAGTAAAAAGGAAAAAGACATACCTTTCAGGGTAGCAACAGCTTCTCCCACTTGACGCAAAAGGAAGGCTCCATCCTCAACGTCTTTCAGTGTAACTGTCTTGCTGGAAGCAGCAGAGTCCTTCTTCAGGTCTTCAACAAATGTCTCCAGCTCACTGCCAAAAGAAATAACACGGACAGAAAATTTAAGCAGGACTTTCATGTTGTAAGCAAATGTATGTAAATGAATGGAGTAAACTAAACCAGAAACCTCAACTGTGGCACCTTTAAATCTGACACCACAGGCTAAACAAATGACAGGACACCACGAGGGGCGGTGAGAATGCTGGACACTCATGGCACAGAACAGGCTTGTAACTAGCCCAAGTCATTGATTTCTGTGACAGGCTGCAGTTGTGCAGAGCATCTTGACCTCAGGCAGTCGTGCTACAAAGGGCAGGTGGGCTTGGGAACAACCCAAGGAGCCCTCTGGGGATACAAGTGCTCAAAGGGTACAGATACACTGTGCTACTACACCTGGTACTGGTTTGCACCCTGTGTTTTCTCATTGTTGATGACACGCAGAGGAATGCCCAACTGTTAAAAAACAACCCAAAAACTGGCACCAAAGGCCTCTTGATGCAACCTTGTTTATCTGCCAGGTACCTCTAGACAGGACACAGGATCCTGTTTCTATGAATAGCCGGACTGAAACAGCAAGTGTGCATTGTGCGCAGCTCTTGCTCACCACTTGGATTTAAGAGTGAATCATTTCGGATGTTTTTTCCAACCACCGCCATTCTGGCTTACCCCAGCTCCATCTGGTGCTTCCTTCTCACCTTTCCCAACATTTCTTCCAGTCTTTCCATAGTTCATATAAAATTTTGCAATACTCCAGACACACAAATTCTGTTTTTGTTTTGGGAGTAGCCAGTTCATTCCATTTGAGCTTGAGACAACATTGCTTTAGCTGGAGTCTTCCACAGATACACCAAATTTTCTCAAAAAAACCCCAACCCTGAGATGCTTTACGGCCAACTACACAAACACCCATGCAAACCCCAAAAAAGATCATCTCTTGAATATCTAGGAGAAATTCACTTCTATTAAGATACCAAATTTACTCTCAGGAATATTCTAGAGGAAGAAGTTTAATCACAGAAAAAAATGCCATGGAAACTCTGAACTGAAAATCAGCTACTCATTTTTACCTAATCTCGGGCATAAATTCTTGCATCTATCAGGGATCAGTTTTGCAATTGCTGTAAGAGAATCAAGGTACMAGAGGACTTCCAGGAAAGGGATGGGAGAAGCCTGCCCTCTGCACCATCTGCAAGTCTTGCATTTCCACGTATTTCCCTTCCACTGCCATGCAAAGACAGTCATTTCTCAGACCCGACTCAATGACAKGAGGAAGAAAAGCAGGTGGCCAGTAATGGGATGAAAATAAAGAAAATTCCCTACAGCATTACTGTACATGTATGTCAGTTTAAATCAGAACACAGCTCCACAGAACATTCCATGGCAACACAATGGTATTTCTCATACACAGAGAAACAGAAACAGGATCAGCATCTGAAGATTAAGGATGCACAGCAGAGAGTTCATTTCAATCCAAAACTAAGAACTTCAGTAACTAAAAAATTATTTTGAATTGAGAATCATAAGTTGTGTCTGAACAGATCACAAACAAGTGGAGGTAAATGATCCTGTTCCCACTTTAAGACCACTTCTTCCAACGAGAAAGGCACTTCTCTCTGCCTTCAGAAAGCTGGGGGAGTCCCAATTCCCACCAGCACAAGCAGTCTTGCAGGAAAMAATCCATTGGACCACACGATGGCAGCAAGGGAACACTTCTAAGGGTATTTTTCCAGTGGCAGAGGCTGCTAAAATGCAGGTATCTGCTGTCTCTGTCTGCCTTTGCAATAAAGGGCACAGACACACTCTAGCAGGAACTGGAGAAACAATGTGCCCTTCTGTCACTGTCACTTATGCAAAGGCTCCTGCTCTGCAGGATGGTGGTCTGCAGTCATGCATCCTCTCTAGTCTTCATGCCCTGGTATTGGCAGTGAGGCTGGGCAGTGCTGCTTTGGGAATCATGAGGAATCCCTCCTCTTTTTTGTAGATCAACACTGAAAAATCAGCTTCTGTGGTAGATAGTTGCATCTACCAGGCAACAAAAAAGATAAAGAAAGGTGCTTAAATTTGGTCATGTGTGGAAAGAAGAGAAAGGAGAACACAGAAYAATATTACAATGTTTTGGTAGATTTATGCTTGTTTGAAATGTAGGGATAAAAGAAGGACTTTGAGGTAGGTGACACTGGCCCACTTTTCCCTTTGTCCTTTGAGCAGAAATGGAAGGGTCATCAGAAACCCCTTTGATTCCACAAATTGTCAAGACAATTGATCCTGAAAGTACCCACGGGACACCACACTACACAGCTTCATGTTGCCAACTGCACGGGAAAAGAAACGTCATCCCTTAGGATCCAAAGACTGAAACAGATCTGATGGTCTCTAGAATTTCTTTTCTCTCACTGGGGATGACACTCGGCTTTATAGATTGGCCTGAGCAAATAAGTAAGACATGCACATTAAKGCAGTTTCAGAAGGCTAATACAAGCTAAACAATTTTTTTGCATCTATATTCTACACGAGGAAGCCGAGGCATTTCTTACACTGAGATCTTTCTTTAGGCAAAAAAACCCCCAAAGGATCTGCCTCAGACTGCAGTATCAGTAGAACAGGTTACAAAACAAACTGACAAAATTAATGGTAACAAATCACCCAGACCAGATGGTATTTGCCCTGGAGTTCTATAGCAACTCAACATTGAAACAGCTGAACTATTAATGCTAAGCATCTATCTTCTTGCTTTGGCACCAGATTAGTGGAAAGTGCCATAAATGAYACAAATAATTTTTTTTTAATGGTATGGGAACTGTACTCTGGTAAGACTGACACTTAGACCAGTGTAATGGACAGGTATCAAAATAAAGAATAAACAATAAAGAATCCATGAACAATGGATAAATTTGCTGTGTTAGGTAGGAATTAACATGGTTTGTATAAAATGAAGGTAAGTCTAACAAATCCACAAACAAYAGAAGCCTGGGGACAAACTATAGCGCAGAAGGCTTTCAGCAAGGTGTTTGAGGAAAAGCTTTCAAGAATACAAAGTTGTCATGGGACAAGAGGAAATTCTTTCATGGATAAAGCACTGAAGTAAAGATAAGGGATCAATGAACAGCTAACTCAATGAATGTACTTTGCTGGTGGGTTCCACAGGGATCACTGCTAGGGCTGGTGCTTTTCAACATACTATAAATAATTTAAAAAAGAGGATGAATAATATAACAAAAAAAAAATCTCAAAAAGCTATTATATTATTCAGGGAAATGTAAATGAAAAGTGGCTGCAGAGGACTGCAGATGGACCAGGAAAACACCAAAGATTAAATTAACTCCTAATACATGTAAAGTGTGCTCATGAGGAGAGGAGAAACAAAACCAAAATCAACCCCACCTAAAGCCAATAATCTCTCCAAACCCTAAGGTTTTATATACAGTGATGAACTTCAAACTGATAATCATCCATRGTGAGACGTTGGGTATTTAATGTAAAGCTCCTGTGGAACATGAGGACAGGGAGATCACACCATGCACGAGGTCACAGTGTGCCTGCATCTCACAAAGCTGCTGCAAGGGTCTCCACTCTCCCCATCCCATCTCACAACTGTATACCAGAGTTAGAAAGGGCAAAGAGAAAGGCAACAGGATGATGAAATGTAGAGAAAGGCTTGCASATGAAAGGCTTAGCAGACTAAGACTTCTCAGGCTGGAAAAGGCATGAGTGGGGGAAAAGGGAGTAGAAAGGGAGTGGGGGAGTGTCTCTAACATAATGACTAGCATGGCAAGGGTGAATATTCTGCTGTGCATTATTTAAGAGTCTGGGGATTGACTCACAGATGATAAATCCAAAAACAGATTCTTCTGATATATTTTTCCCAGTATCTGCTACTAGTAGCTCTCCCAGATTGCTAAGTGAAGTTTTGATTTCATGGAGCATGGTTGTTATTATAAAAAACATCTGATAGTTTTCCTAACAAAGTATGTATAAATTGTAATTTACTATGGATCATATCCAATTGAACAGATTGGATGTGGCTRTAATTTAAATACTGTGTTTATAAATCCCTCCTATTAAAGTGCTTAAAATCTACAATATAGAGTGGTCACACTTCTAACATGCTCTAACATGCAGGAAGGTCATTACTTAAGACTACAAACCAGCTGAGAGGATTATTACACAAGCATGGATCATTACTGCATATTCAACCTTTCTTCACAGGACTCTCCCTTAGTAACATCCAACCTCCTTATAGATGCACCTTTTTTATTACAAAAAGCATTAATCTGACAACCTACTGATCAACATTAAGGRTTTACTCTCTTCAGCTGTCAGGAACTGTACTCTGACTCTTCAGTCATAATTTCCAATKACTAGATGACTAGAAATTTTTTTTCTATTATGGAGCAATTCTTCAGGTGTGAAATAAATGCAGCGATGAGAAAACCAGTCATGTAACATCTTACAAATGTGAGTGTTAGAATTAGTTAAACTGTATATTAATTTCAGCTTTATCTTGCCTCCTGCTGACTAAACCAAACAACTTGATCCCTCCAGTCTTGGTGGGCCAAAGTTCTGGGGAAAAAAACCTGAATCTTCCAAAGGGCCTTTACATAACAACAAAACAAGGTACACAGTTAAGTAGATGGAAATGTCAGTGAGTACATCTTGGACAAGGACTGGCATTGCTGACTGTAATTAAACTTCAATCCTCTATTAGAGCTTCCCCTACCTCTTCCATGCAGTAGCCAAAGCACTTACTATTGAAATCTGATTTTCATACTTAAAGCCAAACTCATTACCTTCCTTTGAATCCCTTTGTTCTTGAGGAAATTCCTCCCCCCTTCCCTAAAGCATAATACATATAGCTGAAGGGGAGAACTAGGGTAGAGGGAGGCTTTCAGAATACAGGAGAGGCTTTCAGAATACAGGAGTGAGCACAGTCCTTACAGTCATCTGTTCTTTTACAGGGGACTTCTGAAGGGGTTGAAACTCTTGGTACTGCTGGGATTTACCCAGTGGTCTGTGCAGAGAGGAACTCCCAGTCAGGACCAGTGAGCTGAACAACACAGACACGGTTATACAGCCAATGTGATAAACAGCAAGGAAACATAGCTAAAACAGCATATACAAATGCAGTTTACCTGCAAACAGTGGTAGAAGTTTCTACTTTATGGAAGAAAAAGACAGGCAAAAGCAATAAATTTGAAGAGGTTTCCCAACCCACCATAACTTCTTTACAATCTTCTCTTCCTCGCTGAGGTATTTCTGCCTTTCTTGTTCCACCAGGTTGCGCTGTCGCTGCACAGGATCTTCAAGCCTCTTCACTGTTTCAATCACTTTGCCACTGATTTCTAGCTCTGCTTTCTTCACCATTGCCCTCAGCATCTCCTGGTTCTGCAGCTGTTGCACAAAAGAAATCAAYTTCAATTTTTCCTACTTGACTGACATCACTGGCAACAGAATACATTGGAGAGCTCAGAAGGTTGGGATAAACACCATCCTACACTGAGTGAGTGCTTTTATCTTCTTTCCCTCTTTAGCTGTACCTATAAACATTATTCTATGTATATATATATAACTTCCAGTTCCAAACTGATAAACAAAAGATGTTGGCATCAGTATATCACCTTCAATGCATAACTTCTGCAAGGATTGTGGTCCCTTTATTCTGCTTGGTTCAACATGAATCAAGAATTAATTACACCTAATGAGAATGGTGGATGCCTGACTTTCACTTTCCATGTTTCTCACAAGCTTATGCATCTCACTGCCCATACATGCCTAGTGGATAATCCCACACATTTATGTCATGGCTGGAACGCACTGCTGTTTTCAGACTGGAGATTTTCAGTCTCTCAAGTGGCAGAGGGAGGACTGTAACACGTGGTGTAATTCAGTACAGGCATACAGCTCATCTGCAACACATATAACTCCTTTACCCACCAGAAAAGCCCTCCTTTATAATATGGTAATTTACTGAGAACTGCAAATCACACCTTCTTTCTTGTCTTAGCCTGCTATTAAGTAACTCAAGCATTAATTGTTTTGCTGATAGTAAGCTCACAGAACAAAACAAAGGTAAGAAGGCAAACCAGGCTGTACTCTTCTGTGGCTAGCCCTGGAGCAGCTATGAGCCATGCTCACACAAACCAAACCTGTTTACAGCTGTTACGCAAATCACAAGATTCAAAGTGATAAGCAGAACTCCACCTAGTCACACTTTTAGGATACAGGCAACATGGACACAACTCTGCTAGCCCAGGAGCCATTTCATACTGTAAGATCTTAAAAAACACCTGTGCTAAATGGGGACAAAGTTCCCATTTGAAAACTAGCACTTGAACTTGTCAGCTGTCTTCTGAACATCCAGGCTGAACAGCCAAATCACATTTAACACACAAAATAAACCCAAGACCTAATAGGAAGAAACACAAAAATGGGATACCTACAACACAATRTAATATAGTAAGCCTTCTTTAAAATCTATTTAAGAAAATTCATGAGAATCAAAAAAAAGTGCCTTTGCTGAGACAATTCTTTCCAACCAATATGGGCACGAGAGAAACAAACTCAGTTCCTCACTTACAACTCTTCAGCCCCTGTGCCTGACTCCCTTACTCTCTTCTCCAGCTACACAACCGCAACGAGAAGGAGGGTAACACCTCACTGCAGGGGTGTGTGCATGCCTGTGTATGAGGAGTTAGCTCAAAATTCAGCTGAAGAGAAGTGTTAGCAGTTAGTGAAAAAATGAAGCTGAAAAACATTTCAACAGCACAGAAATACAGAAATAATATCTGGATTATTTTGAAGACAATGTGGTTTTTTTATGTGTATTTTCCCCATTATGGGATTAATGTTTGGATTTGATAAATTAAAATCTCTTACTGCAAGGCCAGCACAACTATTTGAGATACACACCTCTTTCATTGTGTCATACTGTCAAGTAGGAAAACCTAAATGAATGAATAAATGAGTGAATGAGCATGTAACACTTCAGTCATAMAATTTATTCACAGCTCTTTAAAAAGTGGGGAAATTTGACACATGGAAGTGAGTCAGAATCTGTGGAACAACTGATCTGAGGTCAGTGAGAAGGTCAGTAACAAAGTTAGGCTTAAGTCTCAGATGTCCAGAATTTAAGTCCTTGATGCTCCTCAGCTGGTAACAGCGACTTCCACTAATAGCAAAACTGAGTATGTGTGAGTGTGTGAGGTTGTAAAACGGCAGGCACATGTTTTTCTCCTATTATGGATGTATGTAGAGGATCTATATTTATTGTGGTGATGTGTACTGCTAAGGTGTTTGTCATTTGTCACCTCCATTTATGAAGTRCTTGAACAATACCAGGAAGTTTCAGCCATAGAAGTTCATCTATTTCTGATAATGAGGATAGCAAATAAAAATGTAACACAGCAAGATTTCAAAAGATCTTGTATGTTGAGAACTCCCAAACCTTAGTGTTTGGAGTGAGCTCTTTAAGTCTGGGACGTGACTCATCTTGGTATCAAATAAACGTTTTTGCTATTTCTATGAAAATTCATGTAATAATTGGCTAGTTACAGAAAACCTGAGTTTGTTCACGCTTGGGCAACAGGGGCAGAAGATGAGAAGGGAGACATACATATAGGTTCAGAGAGACAAAAGAGAGAACTGTGGGAGGGGAGCAGTTGTGTCAGTCAGCAGCCAAAGGACAGCATGAGGCAGGGAGAGCAGGAGCACAGGGGGAGAGCTGTGGCTGAGAAGGAGAAGGCAGTCTCTAGCCATCACATTTACCTCCGTGTTCTGGAAATGAACTTGATTCTTACCTTTCTTCTGCCAGCAGTATCAGATGTGAGGCTCCCTGGCTAAGTGCACACACTGTTTGCCCCTCTGACCACCTCTGTTAGTTACTCCATAATCTCAAGCAAAATGAGATTTTTTTGTTTTATGGATCTGCCATAGTTATTCTGGTTCCACACAATAAAACCTTTTGTACTGTAAGCTTGCTTGAAAACAAGCCAAATAATCTTASACATTCATACTTGAAGAGTCTGTCTTAAAACAGTACTGAAGTTCTAAAGGCAAGTGCCCAAAAGTAAGGAAAAACAATGCAGGCTTTCCTGTACCACCAAATGGCAATTTCTTGCTAATTAGAGTTACCTTAACTTATAACTGCAAGCAGCAACCCAACAGAAACAAATTTAACATGCTTTTTTAGAATTCCAGCATCCCCTCATACATTCTTTACCCTTGGCTCTCACTTCCAGTCTCATCAACCTCTCCAGATACCTTCCTTGTCCCTCTCCTTCATCTAATGCTTCAGCCATTATTTGTCACTGCTCTCACACAAGTACCCCAGCCCTGCCTCTGGCACCCACTTCAAGAATAATCTGATAACTAGTTCAGTTCACTTTGAATCAGTTGTTATCTGTGAGACTTGTCCAGTGGGAGCCTCCCAGGTCCTTCTGGAGGAGAGGATTCTGGGCCATCCACCTCCCCATGAACTCCAGTGTACAGCCACAAACAGGAACTGGCTGCCTGCAGCTCAGGACCTCTGTAGAATCTAAGTATCTAGTTCCTGAAGTTTGTTACCATACATTGATTAAAGGTAGTGTTGCCAGTTTTATAATGCAGCTCAAAATATATTTGAATTTCTAATTCAAAGTTATAATTGTGAGACTATACCATTTATGACAGTGTCATTACATTTTCTGTCCTTTCTGCAGCACTCATTTCCTGGCAAACAGTGCACTGAGTGAAGGAAGAGCATRCATGCATACACGTTCCTAATAGGGAACATTAATAATATCTAACTGTGTTCCCTTACAATGAGTTCAATTAAAGAAAAGAAGGACTAGACAAAAAAAATCCAATGTACACAATAAGCTAATGTTATATACTATGTACTCTAAGGCTTGGTTCAAATCTGGTACTAAGAGTTCTCTGGGAGCACCACACAACCCCACTAGAGTCATCATGGGCTCAATTCTTATCAGTAACAAATCCATTCAGGACAAGGCTGTGTTACAGCCCATCTCTGGCATTGAGGGAAACTCCACTGCACTATGAAACTAGTCTGTCTTGAATACCTCTGAAAATCAGAGCACTTAGAACATGGAAGTGTAGCAGCAAGAAGTGTATACAGCCTCTAGCAACAGCCATGAGGTAAATAMATGTCTGTATGCTAAGAATCTCTGTTCAAAAGCCAACCACAGACTGAGTCTTAACTTTTTGGTGGCGTCTTGTAACATATATTTATCTGGTGTGTGAATCAATACATCTGGATCCATTGCTGCTGGATATGGTTTAAAAAGAAGATTTTGCCAGCACAAACAAAGGACACATGAATGAATGGGTCTTTTCTATCATGTCTTTCTTGGATTCTATTAAGAAAATTAGTATGAACTTACGGTGGTAACATCAATTGAAAATTAAACAATAGACATTATTAAACACAGTTTTGTGTCCTGTTCCTGTTTCTTAGTTACCCTGCCAAATTTTGTGCCTGTGCAATCATATTTTTAATTTTTTTGAAATGTTTCTTCTAGTCTGTCACTGTATAAAATTCCCACAAACAGGAACAAACTGACTGTCAGCCCAAGAGAAACAGTGAAATTGAAAAATATGAAGCACTGTCAAACATAAAATGAAAACAATCTGGGAAACCAGAAAAATACTTTTTCTTTTTTACTTATAATTATTTTTGAAAAAACATAGCACAAAATATTTCATTTAAAATGTGATATTGTAACACTCCTCAGTTTAAAACACTGCCTGTTTCACTTGCTGCCCTACAAACTGTGMGCTCTTTTTCAAAATAATTCAGGAATGCCATGACAAAAACTCTTATAAATGGAATCTACATGTAACATACCAGTTTCCCTTGAGCAACAGGTTTTTCCAACTGACCATCAGAATTTCTCAACTTCCTACTAGCTCAATGCACCAAGTTWGCTATAATTTCTGAATTAAGGGAAGTCAGCCAGAGTTAATGAGCACAYTGGGGATATGTCCTTTTTCCCTTTTCAAGACCTCCTTGGCAGCGTTGATTTGTGMAGATGGCAGGAATTTCTTCACTCTTGCGTGCCACAATGTTATGTCTGATCAAAAGCAAGGCCTCTGCCCTGGGAAGGGCCATGGAGACGAAGCTCAGMTGGGGAAATGCCACCTCCTTGCTGGGCAGTGCTGTGAGGAGGATGAGCTCCCAGCCTCCAAGCAGCACTGCAGCCTCCAGCCGCCTTCTGAGGCCACACGCTGAGCACAGCTGGGGGCCAGACCTAAGGCATTTGCCAAGAGCTGCATTTGGCACACGGTGAGGAGAAGGACAGAGGGGCTGCAGTGGTTTGTGGCACAAATGTGGAACAATATGCACTTACACATAATCTGTGCAAGGGCACAGATCCCACGTCAGTGTCTTCAAATGAGACAGGGAACATGATGGCTGGCACATAGGCAGCACTGCTGAGAACAGCTTTTGATAGTGACATTTGCTACTGGAGCATACTCATCCTAAACTGAAAATTTAAATATGTGGGAGCTGCATCACAGGCACCTGACCCGACCCTTTGYTCTGAACACCCTCTGCCATCTCTGCATTCCCAGTAAACAGAGCACAGGAYGTTGTCACAGGACCTTCACTTGGACACATTTTCCTGTATTGATGTTTACCTCACCCTTCTGCTCCTTTGCTCTACAACGGGTTCATAATTCAATTTCCTTTAGATAAGGAGGTGAAGGAAGGTAAAACATGCTCTGAATTGTGATTTGTATTATCATTATTTTGTTCTAAAATTTATCAGGAAATCAAATGTGATTGACATAGTATCATCACTCTGGTTATAAAACCAGTAGCTGCAGCCCTATGATAGCTAACATGTGATGTTACTTTCTGGGTAAGAAGGACTGGCAGAGTATTGAAGCTTACCCCTGCTGTCCAATTTGTCTTACAAGAAAGTGCTCTGCCTTCTTTTCCATCTTCTGAGACAATACACAGTGCTCTTCAGTTTCCAATTAAGTAAACGGCTGAAGACCTGTACAGCTGCATATGCTTATTTTCACAGTGTCTGAGATGAACAGCATATATTTATATTTGCAGCATGACTGTATGTGCCAACATACTATTTTTGTTAACTCTTCACTGGTTGTATTCTTTCTTGCAGTTCTTGAGACGTTGGTGTGTATTAGGAAGGTATTATAGAAACCTGAATGTAAGTAGGGCACAACAAACCTTTGCAGCAACATTTGAAGTACGTTTTTTTTCTTACTGTTCAAGTTGGCTGTTTTTCTGGATTCTGTAAATACAGGACTCAAACTTTGGCTTAATGCATATCTACTGATCCTCAGCTACATTTGGGTTTCCTGACACCAAAGTTATGTATTCAAGGACTTAAAATCTGTCTCAACTGTAAACAATATGGAGCAAGAACGTGGTTCTTCTGACATGTTTATATAGCACATAGCATAGCAGAGTCCAAACTGTAATCACAGACTTGATAATATTGTAACATAAACAGTGCTTTAATGTCTAGAGTCATCCAACAAAGCTAGAAATTAATTTTTTTCTCACTCTCTGAGCATCAATAGTTTAACAGAGCTAATTCTCACACCTTGAGGACTATGCAAGCTTTTGTGTCTGTAGTACTTGGGTCTGCCCTTTGCTAGAACTCTGCTATTGCGACTCACTTGTACAAAAGCAAAAAGAGAGAAAATGAGAGAAAGGGAGGGAGGAAAAAAGGCATTTGCTGATAACCCACCTTTTTCCCCAGCATTATCCAGACAATCATACCTGTAGCTGCTTCATCTGATGCAGCTGCAGCCGCAGATCCGACACATTGCGTTTCATACCATGCAGGCTGACTTGCATTGCTGGGGCTCCAGCAGCGTGATGGATGACAGCTGACTCCACGGTTCCCAGGGCATTCTTCCCCCCAGATATGTTGGCAGCACCTGCAATAAGCAGCAGTACAGGTTGAGCTCACAGAAGAGAAGGTGCAGACATGATCCTTCCTCTGCCCACTGAATCCACAGGTATTTCACACAGATGGACAAGAAAAGCAAACAATGGATGCCAAGACTTACTATTTACAGGGGACTGGCACCTCCTTATCCAGTATATTTCGAGGGAAGCTTGCACAGTCTCAGAGTGTATCTGTGCTGGAACCTCTGTTCTACCAGAGCACTGCATTACCTCAGCACTGCTTTCTATCACATATAGTGGAGATGGGATAATAAGTTATAACCRCAGATTACACAAAACAGAAACAAATCAAACTGGTTCTGAAAGTAACTTCAGGACTGTCCTCCCAGGAGATGTCTGAGACCAAGTTGATGAGAATTCATCCACAGGACTCCTGAACTGCGTATCTGTTGATTAATCATTACAGAAGAGGGATTCAGTCAAGCTGCCAAATATGGGGAAAAGACTTCTGTAGAGAATCTTGCTTCACTTCTTAAAGGACAATTGCATTATTTCTAGCAGGCATCTCCAGCAGCAACCCTACAAAACCGGGGAAATGAAATGGTGGTGTGGCAGAGGTTCTCCAGGCACGTTGCATCAACCCACTCCCTTCTAGTCTGTCAGAAAGGAATACGGCATAACACAAGGAAATGAATGAGCCACACTCTGAAAATAATGATAGTTGTCCTCACAAAACTTTCTTTGTTAAAAAATGCTGTCCCTCTACATAGCAACAATGACAAGCTTGTTCTTTTCAGTCTCAAGTACCTGGGAAGAGGCTCTATTTAGAGAGAACAAGCAAATTCCAGCTCATCAGCTACTAGAAATGTCAGCTCCTTCTCGAAATTTGCACTTACACACCCATACTCTTCAAATTCTTTTTCTAATGTGTCCTTTCCCTCGCCTCACTCTCCCAGCAGACAAAATGACAGACTGTCAAAATGACAAACTTCATTTTTAGGCCCGGTACTATGTAGTCCTGCAAACTCTTCTCATCACACTGCCAAATTCACCTTATTCCTTGATCTGAAGTGGGTCAGATGGCTGCTGCTACATGAACTACTGAGTTAACAGCCCCCCACTACAAGAAGGACACTGAGATGCTGAAGCACGTCCATAGAAGGGCAACAAAGCTGGTGAAGGGTCTGGAGCACAAATCTGATGAGGAACAGCTGAGGAAGCTAGGGTGTTCAGTCTGGMAAAAAGGAGTCTCAAGGTCCTTACTGCTCTCTACAGCTGCCTGAAAGGGGGTTGGAAGGAAGCGGGAGTTGGTCTCTCATCTCAGGTAAYAAATGACAGGACAAAAAGAAATGGCCTGAAGTTACACCCAGGGAGATTTAATATTAGGAAAAATTTTTTCACCAAAAGGGTCATCAAGCATTGGAAGAGGCTGCCCAGGAAGTTGGTGAGTCACCATCCCTGAAGGTATTTAAAAGACAGTGCAGACATGTTGCTTAGGGATCTGGCTTGGTGGTAGACTTGGCAGTGTTAGGTTAATGGTTCGACTGGATGATCTGGACAGTCTTTTCCAACCTAAATAATTCCATGATTCTATTCTATGATTAGGTCATTCCCTACTTCAATTTCTTCCTTCTCTATGATTAAAAAAGAAACCTGAGAAAATAGAAAATAGCTCATCAATGGATCTGCATAGGGATTTTGGTCATCCTTTGTTCCTACAAGCACACATTCTATTAAGTTTAATGAAATCAAACAAAAACCAGTGTTGTGAGCTTCGCCTACTAAAGGCAAATTTTTAGTGCACTAAAGTGCATAACATATTTTCTATGGAATGAGTATGAATCCCAGAGTGGGAAGTCCTCTCCCCATGCTCTCATCCCTCATAGTCTTTCCAATCATTCCTCCAAATGTGCCTGAGTAAGTAAGCTCATCATAACAACACACTGTTTTCCTTTTCCAACAGGTGTGCATACCTCAAATACAGCTTTTGCAAAATTCATCTGGGGGAAGCATTCTTAAAGGATGGAAATTACACTGACCTGTTTTTATTAAAAAAAATAAAGTTTATTTTTTAAACTTTTTAAACTTTTTTTTAAACTTTTTAAAGTTTTTTTTTAAAGAATCTTGTTTGTTACTTTACCTTCATTTGCAATTCTGCTCAATAAAAGCACAGGCCCCTCTGGTTGGATCCATGCTACATACAGTGTGCCATGCCATGGGCTTCTGGAGACATGCTCAGACAAAAAGCTGTTCTAGCTTGGTGCAGGCTGTTGTAATGCTATACCTTCCCAGAACGTGCTCCAGCTATATCTGCTTGGTGCTCCAACAACAGCACTCATCATTACACTGCTGAGCAAGCTACTGCACATTTTTGCTATACTCCAGTATGATTCAATGCTCTCTTGACTTTCAAAGAGCTCTTTAACAGAAAGCAACACTCAAGAAAGAAACAGTCCTTGTTCACTGCCATTATGTACCCACTCCATGCTTCAGTCTAATGTATGCTAATACTTATCTGTCTACATGTACACTGCAGTTTCTCCTACAGTCAAGCATCTATTTCCCTCCGACATACACTTTTTTTTGCCTTTTTTTTTTAAGAGAATGGTATTTAGTTCATAAACCTTACAGACAGAAACCACCAGAGAGTCTGAAAAATGTGGATAAGCCTCCAAGAGTTCTGATCCCTTGCCACAAATCTGGACTATTTTTGAAAGCACATCTACCTTTCTGCTGTTCTTTGCCTCAAGCAAAAGCTCCAAAACCTCAGCCCCTGACTCTGTGATGAGGCAGCCAAGGCATGAATCAGACCCCACCAGTYCCTCCCCCCCGTGCTGGACCCCAGTCAATTCACATATTTTCTCAGGAAGGGGTGCTTGCTTTCCTTTTGGTGTAGATGGACTGTGATCTGCTTCTGTAAGCAATAAATGTCTCCAACTCCCTACAAAGCAGCTCTCCTCCTCCGCTGCTGCCTCAGCCACCTCGTTTTGCCATTAGGTGCTCTTGGCTGCCACAGTGTCCCTGCTGCAGAGTGTGCTCAGAGCCTGGGAAACGTGCAGTGGGACTGATGACTCCAGGGGGTGTGAAACACAAGACACTGAGTGAGCAATAACCATCAGCAGCTGATTTCTCAGATATTCATATTTTCATCAAGAAAGAAAAAAAAGGGCAGCTGAATGAGGGGCTGCTTCATCTAGGGAGTGTAGCTCACTTTTGGAAAGAGTCCCAGGCTGTAGCTTTGCGATTAGATGTGAGGCCAGATGGATTGAAGGGAAAGAAACAGCATTGGCTCTTGGGTTTTTAAATAAACCCCTTCTTGAGCTAGGTAAGGGAAATTCAACCTCCCACCATAATTTCCTAATACTTTGGACAAACAAAAACGTTAACTTTTTACAAAGGCAAATGAACTAAACTGCCATTTTAGAAGACAAAGAGAACTGAAGTGCATAAAGAGGAAAGGTTTGCTGTGTGCTCAGGGGATAAGGAACAGGACTTCTACTCCCTGACACTTGACCTTTGATATGGTTGCAAAGACACTGCTTTCCTTATGTTTTCCAGATTTTTTTTTTTTTYCTAAAATGCTAAGATTTTATTTTGAAGCAGGTTGGGACAAAAGGCCATCAGAAGACACCCAGCAATGTTTTTTCACAAATTACTAATCTTATTAAAGAGACACAATATTTTCAAGCATTATTTAGGGAGACGTGACAGGTACTAGATGGCAATAAATCACCCTCAAAATAACAAAATATTCTATATATACATTAGTGTGCAACTTCACCTCATTGATCCAAAATGAATTCAGGATCATATTTTGTCTGCAAATGCTGATGGAGTTCTAAGATTAGCATTATCTGTCTTTGAATCTGAGATAAGCAAGCAGATACGGACAATGRTTTAATTCACAGGTCACCACAGCAAGAGTCATGCATGTGAGAAGGGCACACAGGTATGCACAGATGACAAGACAGTTCACAAAGAATGAGGAATCAAATCTGAGCCCTTTGTTTGTAGTACTTCTCCCTGCTGCCATCTTCCTCTTGTTTTGTATTGGTGGTGTTAGTGCAGAATATTGTACTCCCTGATTCCCCCCTCAGGGAATACTGAAATGTCTTCCTTCCTCTTTTAACAAGACAGCAACTAGCAAAAAGCTATTGCTTTTTTTGGWAATCCACGAAACAACTGATCCCAATTTAATAAATGAATCCAAGATTTAGTCTATCAATCAATCTCCTGTTGATGAACAAAAATATGTCAGAAAAACGACTATGTAAGTATTTCTCAGGGTAATTGTTAGTAATCTCATGGTGACTCTAACTAGAATGGTTTGGTTTTAGAATCACATGTTGTTTCTAAGGGAAGAGTTCCTTGATGCCATTTGTGTTTCAGGAACTGAAGATCTTTATAAAATAGATTCAGCCATGGGATTTCTCCTAACATTAGCAGAAGAGACATAGCCAGTCTGTGGAGGGTTACTGTTCTTTGAACCCATCCCCCATGAAAGAACTGAGCCTAAAGCAAAARAAGATAAGAAATGCAGACAAGCATTGTCATTACAGACTCATCTTCCTTAGTGAAAAAGCTGCATTTCTTCAGAGTCCTTAATATTTGGCTTCTTCAGACTGGCAAAGCAAAAGCAAGTTAAACACAACAATTTGGTTCATATGACATACCAAACAGTATTCACAATCTAGCTATATAGAGTTATCTAGGGTTTAGAAATTTTGGGTTCTTTCCCATCCCAAGGTATGCAGCTCTCTATTTTTTGCGCAAGTCTCCTATCATTGGAACACATACTATAAAATACAATGTTGGTTCAACATTGATGAGGCAATATTATCTCTCACAGATGTTTTATTTTTTAGAATGGGAAGCAATTCAATCAACATTTTATACCACTTTGTCTTTTCAAATAGTCTTTGAAATTGCTATAACTGTTATCTCAGTGCACAGTGGTCACGTGGAACTGTAAAGTGAGCGAGTCACTGCCTAAATGGCTATACTTAATAAAGATTGGGGTGAACTGAAGAACAAAACAGCGTTCAGCAGAAGTGTGTCTAGCTCCTGCTGGCATGTTTGAACCCAAGCATGTTTACAGAAAGTAGAAACATTCTGTAGTATATTCTGGTAGACTGCCTAATTTTCAAGGAAGCCGAACTGYACTGACTTATTGGACCATGTCCCGAGCAATTCCAGGCACAAAAGCAGGAAAATATTCCAAGATYAGGATACAAGATTAATCTTTTATACAGCAGTCTTCAGTAATAGCTGTTATGGGTTACAATACTGTACTACACTGGGGTCATCACACCTTGTTTTCCTTACTTGCTACAATTTAATTTTGTGTGTGAGTCATGTTGGAAGGACAGGATCTAGGGATGCAGGTGCTGGAGTTAMAACTACACTTCATAGCACTGACAGGGATCCTTGCAGACTGTTGGCTGCATGGCTGTTCCCACTGTCCTATCCCCTTCKCCCAAAAGATGAGAGAGGCATCTATAGCACAAGCTGAATGCTGGAATCCTTACTCACATGCTGGATAGGCACATGGTCATCTGCCAAAGCCAATGTCTCTGTCAGTAAGTGACAGACGATGGCCTGGCCTTTGACAGTAAATTAACACCCACCTTCCATCTCCCCCACCATGCTTGCACATGCAGCTGTTAGATGTAACGTGGTCATTTCAGGGACATGTCAGTCATATGATATAAGGTAGTGAGCGAGGAGTATTTGGGAACAACGGTGCCAGGAAATGGCTGCTGGTCAGATGAACYGCCCTATTCTGGTGGGCTGGGCATGACTTCCCAGGGAATCCCCGCTTTTGCTTCATGTATGGTTATTTTTCCAATTAATGTTATTTCATCTCTCATCTAAGTGAGTGTACATTTACACATGCACACACAAATCACTAAATAATTCCGGTTTAAAGGGACCTCTGGAGGTCCAAACTCCCACTCAAAGCAGGGCCCACTTAGAACAGGTCCTCCAACTCAGTGGCCCGCACCAAGTACTTGTCTGAACTGGCACCATCACAGGGAAAGGAGAGAGGCTGCTGTTTGCAATGCACTACAAAGAGGAGCACAAGGCACTGCATGTGGTGGTTGTGAGGGTTTCATAAGTGCTTTATAGGAGGTGAGGCCTGTGCAAGTGGGAAATGCCATAAATTCTCAGTCTATAATGACACTGCAATAGGGAAAAATCTTAAGACCATTTTGCAGCTGTTTTGAATAATGACAGACTTTTCATCATACTGTCTGAAACTGAAAAATTACAACTTATTTCTTCAAAGCTTTAAGTGTTCCTTTCCCCATCCACAGGCCAGCAGGAAGGGAAGAGTTGGAACAGCACCGGAGAGTGGCTTGGGAGCAAAGCTTCAGTACTAGGACTTTAGCTCTTTCTCTCTTCCATGTAGTTGATAGTTTCCAGGTCTAGTTTGGTTTCTGTCTATTAGGAGGACACTGTAATTCCAGACAAACAGGAATCCTGAACATGAGCTAACAGCTCCAACWGAGAAGCCAGTTAGGAACATAACAGGTTTGCTAATAAATGTGTGTGGTTTACTACCTGCCGGAGCACAGACCTCCCTGTGGGAACAGCAACACCAGGAAGGAGGGAACTGCCTGTATTTGCATTCAGTGCATGACAAAGGTGAAGAGGAGGAACATAAGCACATGAATACCCTGCGGACTTCTCCAGCAGCAGCCCAGACACAAAGAGCTTCAACCACACGGAGATCTCCTTTCACAAGAGTCTCGATTCAATCTTTTACACACTTAACAGCTCGCCAGGTGGGATGCTAAAACAAGACCGGCTCTTACTGGCTTCTTAATTGGTGCTTGCTCAGAACAGTTTATATTTTTATATTTTATATTTAACATTTTATATTTTTATTATCAGCACGCTAATAATTAGTAACAGATCAATGTGGCTTAATTAGGGAAAGCGTTCTCTTGCTGACTGCCAAATTTCTTGGTGTCATTACATCCATAGTATTCTAGTAACAGACAGACCTTAGAAAAAGTTCAGGTGACAAGAAAAGGAATTAAATATTTAGTCTTCTATAGCAATCTGGACACATCTAGGGTTAATGACAGATATATATACACTCTATAGACGAGATGAATCACTGGAAAWTTCACCAGATGCAGAGACTCTGCATCTCATTTAAACCATTCAGCACAGGTGTGAAATTCATTCCAAATACCATCTCAACCTGTCAGAAATTCCTCTYTTAAATATGTGATTGACTCCATATCCTGCACTTAAACTTCAGTTATGACAGTACAGCCATGGAAATTTAAGTAAATTTGACATTTCCATAAGCTGGGATGTTTGTAATGTTACAGCTATTCGTATACCTCAATAAGTTGTAAATTAAAAGTGAATTATCTTACCTGCAGTGTCAGCGCTGCTCTTGCTGGACACAATTTTCATCATCTTCTCACTAAGTAATAACAAGAAAAAATGTAATTTTAGTTTACTAACTATTAAAACTGTAGTGAAGTTTGTATTCAACAAATTAAATGGCCTTGTCTAACATAMTTTTTTAATTTAAATCACCAGTAATTTGTCAGTCGTCAGTAATTTTTTTAAATCACCTTTTAGTACAAGTTAAGGAAGAAATGGACTATAAGCACTAGAAAGCACAGAGATGTAGCTACATTAATTTTTTTTATCACAAAGAAGAGTAATGCAGTTAATATCCATCTATCATTTGCCATATTCTTCCTCTCTGCCTGGCATTCTCATGGAGATGATAAAGAAACTTAAAAATGATTGAGCATTCAGGATTTTTTTACTATTACAATCAAATATATTTTTGTTGATTGATTACTAAAATCATTACAGATGAATTCTGTTTTTACCTAGAAGAATCTTTGCTATTACTTGTATTTGGCCCTTTAAAAAGCGCAGACTGAACAAGACCAGTTAAACTGGCAATCTGTTTCTCCATGGCTTGTATCCTCTCTCTGTAAGACAAGAGAACCGTTTGTTAAAGCCAGATATATTTGCTTTCAGACTTGTTTTTCTAGGTGAATGATTACCACAGGATTGGAAAGACACTACAGAGTTTGTGCAAAGGCACTTGGGTACCAGTTTACATATACCTTATTGCAGCAGCTTACCACATCTCRGCTTGGACAGCTTCTGCATGGTAACACACAATTTTAAAACATGTGCTTAGTTTAAAAAGAACAAAACAACCAAGTTATAAACTYCTAATGATCTCACAAGACAGGCACCTAAAACAATTTGTTAATGCCTCTTAGAACTTGTGAAAAATCTTTTTCAGCATGACATACATTTTCTCTTTTACCTACACTGGGCCAATCGTTTTGTCTGTATTTAAGGTTTCAGGATTAGACTTTATACTACTTCTTGTTACTATTTTTACTTTCCCCAGACCCAGGATTTTTGTCTGGGAAGCATTTAATCGGCCCAAGCTGACTACTTTCCAGTCCAAATCCTTTGCACCTGACATCACAACTGTCTGCTTTGAAAAGGACAGAAATGTGACAGAGAGGCACAGGACATCAAATGCAGACTATGTGGCAACATTAGAATAAAACAGATTTCCTTTYGTGCACATATCCTGAGAAATTCTAAAAAAGTAGAAGAAAAGAGATTTAGAACTACGATTAGTATAATCAATGTTTTCCATAGGAACCAAAGGTCATTAAACAAGAACAATAACTATTTTGGGATGTGAAGCTAACATTTGTGTGTTTATCTGTTTGCATAAATGCATATATAAGTCAGGTACCAGGGGACTTCCTCAGTCAGCTCCAAACCAGCCTTTTGCTCACACAGGTGCCCACTTATACATGCCAGTACGTCAGTGACACACCACAAGACAGACACACATCAGTATGGCACCTTCTGAAAAGGCATCCCTCTCTTACAGCCGTTAAATGTGTGGGGAGACATGCAGAAGGGAATCCTAACAGCAGGCTGTGGTTTTGGAAGATGACTGGGAAGCAAACCTCTCAAAAAGAAAGTGGTTAAGAGCAGCAGCAGGGACTGATGAGAGAAGACAGGACAGACAGACAAACACAGACCTAGGATGCTGCACGGCCCATCCATCACCACGGCAGCATTCTGTGCATGCGGGAGCAGCCCAACTCTGGCCACCCCAGCTGCAGTTGCTGTTTGCTGGCCAAAGCAACAGCATCAATCAATAAAAGTCATATAAACTCAAATGTAGGTACCAATAGCAGCCAAAAGCAAGCTGACATGATAAAAAGCAAGTAACCAGCCCTGCTTGCAGCCAGATGGATTATCCAGGCTAATTATTACATTCATATTTGGGSAATGAATGAGGTTTCCTGGGATAGCACACAGATACCACAACCAGGAGAGACTCAGAGACACCCAGAGGCTGAGTAAACAGGRCAGCAAAACAAGTAATGAGATGCTAACAGACACAAGCAGGGAAGAAGAGAGTGCTCAGTCAATTCCTAGCCAGCACRTGTGCTCTTACTGCAATTTAGTGCAGCGCATGTATCTTACTTCTCTGTCTTCATGTTGAAAGGTATTTTGAAGGGTGACAGAAGACTAGTGAATCTGACTTAATTAATTTCAAACCAAGAAATACATTATGGAATTTCCACTACTACAAGTTTTAAAATAAGAAACTGGTGCAAGCTACAGTAAYCTTTGGAACAAAAACAAGTACTAAAACCCAGGGATAAATATACTCTAACAAACTTTAATGCAGCATTTTTGACACTTAATAATGAAAACTTTTTTTTTTCCCATATAATCATCACAAAATCTTCTTGGAACTAAACTCAACTGGAAGTCTATCTGTTTTAGCAATCCATAAATATGATGGTTTTTTCATCCCACATTAGATAATCTGGAAACAATTTTCTGCTTCAAAAGATACTATGGCAACATAGAGCTGATCTTGTCCTTTGCCATGAAATCTAGGAAAATATGTCGTTAAGAGGGAGAGAGATGTTCCAAGATAGGAGATGATGAAAAACGAATGAAATACTGGAATCAATTGCACAGAACACATTATTTTTCATATGGTAAAAGCATTAAGAACGTGAAGAATCTACATGTGCTCTGGAGTTACTCTGTTAGAAACCAGGCAGATTTTTCCTGTAATCGTTTCACTGTAATACCCAGACTTATTATGACCATTAGCACCAAACATTTCAAAAACAGGTGTCTGAAAGGAGGTGCCTTTTAGGCATTAATAAAACAACCTGATTTTTGGAGGTGGTTGGACTGAAGATGGAGGGAGGCAGCACATTCCAGCATGGGCAGGGAGGGATGCAGATGGCCTGGTGCTGGGGCTGTAACCTGGGCTGATGTGGCTGGAGGGCTGGTGGCCCAGTTCTGTCGCCACAACGCCCCAGAGGAGCAGGGACAGGATCTGCAGTGGACCCCTCTGCCTCCAACTTCCTTGTGAAGGGCTGGAGCAGCCTCTGCTCCAGGAGGGAGAGGAAAATGCTTTCCCCAGGCTGTGCTACGCCAGGGTCTATCAGGGATGCCAGCACTGCCATGAAAAAAATTGTGCATTTTTGGTTCTCAGCATTGTGTTTTCTACCCCTCACTGTGCTCACTGCTGTGGGGAGGGGAGATGGGAACAGCGTGTCTCAGCAGCTTTGCCTGCACAGGGCACGCCAGAGTYCCATGGATGGGGTAGGCCAGGGTTCCCAGGCATGGGACAGGCTGGCACTCACTCCAGTGCGACAGAAATGACCAAGGTTCCCAGAGCACAGGACAGGCTGGCACCCCAGTGACAGAGGGCAGGCCGGAATGTGGAGCACTAGGACAGAGGGTCAGGCAGAACAGAACAAAGTGGCGCCTCTTCTTGCTGCCACCAGAAGGGTGGTAGCCCGAGAAGAGCCAACCCGTCTCTGCTTCCAGATTAATTTCCCAGATAAAGCTGCATTTCTTCACCACCCAGGAAGAGCAGGGAGGGTCCCTTTTACAGCAGTTGGGAAAGAAATGGCTGTTTTATCAGCCCCAGCACAAAAGGCATTGTTTCACATTGTTTTCCTGTGAATGCTGGGCGAGGCAGAGGGGGCAGCATGGTGGGGGAGGAAAGGAGGGGACAAGGTCAGAAGCGACACCCAGCAGAGCTCTGTCAGACTTGGCTTTGGCTTCTCACAGACCTTTGCCAGGAAGACAGGGACAGGCCACTTGCCAGCCCTCTTCTCCCCAGCAGCCTGACCCACAGCTCTGGCTATGTCTAGGAACTGGAGCCCTGCCTTAGCATCTTGCTCCCTAAATTCAGGAGAACTGAAGCAACCCCTTGCTTTTCTGGGGACCATGCACTGATACATCAGATTTAATCACCAGATTTCCTCCTTACAGCTTCACTGATCTTTCATGTTACTCCTATTGCAGTTAACTGGAAGTAATTCCAAGAAGGGGTACAGCATATTGCTGAATTGGTATCCACTTGTCACAGCAATGCTATTTAAGTGTGGCATGTTACTTGCATGTTACTTCCTTTTCCCGGGGACATCTTTAATATTCACATCACTGAGAAGATACTTCGTACACACGCAGATAAAACTGGTCTGTGTAACTGTTCATTCATGTTYCTGTCCAATCCCAGGCTGTGCAGCACATCACCCTCAAAAGATGTACTCAAACACCAAATCTGCACCATGAACTAACTGGCACACCTTCCCAGAGAAAAAATTTTCAGTGACTTCCTATTTTATAGTTAAGCTCCAAATGAAGCAATGAAAAGGGGGTCAGAGACAGAGAAATACACACTTCTTTCTATATTACCCTATGATAGAAATATTTCATCACCAGTTTTTTTAATCTCACTGGGAAAAGAAAGGAAACAGGAGTAGGCTGTCTTTCCCAATGGCTTTTCTAGGATCAAGTGAAGGTGTCTTAGACTTTATTGCAAATTCCCCCAAAACAGATGAGTGGGTGTCCTGGAAGGATGGGAACCAAAGATCAGCAGAATTCTTCTGTATTCTGCTTTCTTCCCACAGAATGATTCACACAGGTGAATATTTGAGTGCTCTAAGGAGAAGATTAAACTCAAATCTTCTACACCTTGAAACTAAAAGGGAAAAGGAAGCTCTGAAGCACACCAGCTGTTACACTATTTGACAACTCTTATCCCAGAGCCTACATCTCATCTTTCTACAAACAGTTCCTCTAACAGAAGGAAGACAAAATACAGTTTACCTTTCCTCCATCCTGTATTGGTCATTTGAGTCCATTTTTCCTGCCTGGYTATTCAATACCTTTCACAGAGGAATATGCAGTTTTGGCCCTATGGRAAGTGTCTGAGGGAGTGTATTTGTAAAGCCCCCCTTATAAAATGCTCAGTACATTGCTGATGGAGTCTCTCACTGTTCAAGTCTTTACAAAGTAAGGCTATTTTTCCTAATGCACAGAGAGTCCATCCATACTTCAATGTATCAAACAATAAAGTAGTTTTGTGGGGGGAACAATATCTAACAATCTACACGTGGCCATTACACTTTAGTCTTGAACTGCAAGCCATGAGCCAATGATGTGATCACATTTTTTGCCCAATCCAACTATCATCTTTTTCGCTAGTGTGGTATACAAAGAAGAAGACAAAAGTTGTGTTCAGGCAGAAGAGAACCACAGTACATCCCGAAAATGCTTTTGGAGGAAAAGTATTCTATGGAGTTATCTTGTTGTTTTAGAGTAGGAGCATTTATTATATAGATATTTAGCACTATCAAATAATCTAGAATTTTGCAACATGTGTTATAAATGCAAACATTTTAAGTTAAACAGCATTTAATTTAATGCACTTTTGGATGAACAGCTTCTTCTCCAATTTATCAACACTTAAACATCTGCTTTGCCTGTAGTAACTTCCAGAAATGTCCCACAAGCTACATAAATGAGCCATCCAAAAATAGGACAGCAAATCGCTGTTTAAACAATTCATGCTCACACACAAAAATTTACTCCTTCTAGTCAACCTCAGACTTAAGAGATGATGACCCTTTGAAGGTGAACTGCTGTAACCTGTTATAATTTCTAGTATTTTTCTGCACATGAATACTAACATCTTTTATTTCTTTAAATCTCCATGTTATGAAAGAGCTTTATAAGGGACTCTTCTGGTAAATGAATTAACKGCGAGAATTTAGTCAATGCTTTATACCACAGAAGTAGTTATCTTGGAAATAGCCAAGGTAAAACAATTACAAGAAAGCATTACATGAAGCAATTAAATCCCCTTCAACTCTGCCTTAAATAACAGGCTTGATAAAACTGGCCTCCACTGTGTCAAATTAAAATGGSAAACTCCAGTAGAAGAGCTCAGAAACACCAGTTTTCATCTCCTGTACATCCAAATCTGCTGCAGTTAATGYTCCAAAGGTAATGAAGCCATTTTCTTCAACAAAACCAGGATACAGTCAATGAGAGGTCTTATCTGCTTTAAGTACCAAACATATTCTGTTAAAGTACAGAGATATCCCAGTTCAGCCTTGGACTGCAAAATTGAAGGAGAATTGAGATGGGAAGAGAGATTCACTTTTACTTCTGACATTGTCACTATCCCTTTCAATCTTTCCCCTGATTTATACCTAAGCTTGCATTGTCCTGAGGTTGTTACAGTGCTACTTTGRGGAAATTTCCATAAAGTCATGACACAAGAGATGTTTTCTTTACTCTCAGCACACTCCACTAGGGATTAAAGCAACAACAGTGCTGAGATGATGGGTTTGGTGCCTGCAGGGTCCTCAACCTGCTTCTGAATGAGTCAGGATGAGGAGTCTCTCCTGCCACAGTGCAGAGATGAAAAAGACCTCTCTCCTCAGTAGCTCCAAGGCTAAGAGCTCCTCTGTCTGCCCACAGCTGACACCTCTGCATGCAGGCTGACTGAACACACTGCCATGTGCTTTCTGTGGCATCAGCAAGCRGATAACATACACAACAGAGCAGCCTACACCTCATTTTACCATGCCAGGAAGAGAATGAATTCAGCCCTATGTCTACAATCCCSAAAATATTCTTTCTCACAGAAGCAAGCCCATATTGCTTATGGGGGTAAAATCTAAGTCCTACACAACAAGGTGGGGGAATACCTTTCTGCCATTATGTACATCATCCCTCAGGTATCCATAACAACAATTCAGTCCCAGCTGAACCAGGAAAACAGCACCTCAACATGGATAATGCCTTGTTTAGTTTAGTATGGTTTAAACAGTGTTTGCTTTCAGAGTTCATGAAATTATTACAAAGCTAAATTAATGCTTAGAGCACTCTGTGTTTGTAGAACTCAAACCCAATTCTTAATATTGCAGTGGTTTGAAAACACACCAATTTGCATGAATTGCTTTTGATATTTATAATAATTTTTTAGAAAGTCACACTTCCTCAAGGTTAAAAAAAACCCCAACCCATAAAGACAGCTTTCAAAATGGTTCTTTCAGTGCCATGTGACTAATATACACCATGTTGAATTTTAAGGTCATGTATTTATTTTGAAGTGTAATTATGCAAATGCTGTTTTCTTCATTGTTAATATATTCTGGGACCAGGATTAAAAGTCCTGGTGCAAAACASCCTTTTAAGGAGCTGCAGAACTATCTGTGTAGTTGCTCTTTATCCATTCACAAACACACAGCCTTGTGCATATCTGTGTAGTTGAGTAAACAGTTGAAACGCCCGGAGAAAAGACAGAAAATTGCACAAACTGGAAAGTTTTCGGTGTCCTTCCATATTTTCAATCCCTATCATGAACTTTGTAAAATTTTCAGTCTGTAAATGGATTAAAATTGGCAAATTTCCTTCAAATAATTTCCTAGATGTAGTAATAGTGTCCTGAAATGAAACTTCAGATACCTACAACTGTCTCTTGGAAGCAGATACATAAAAATCCAGTTTTACTGACCTTAGATTGTAGTATACCCTACCTCATACTCTTACGTCATAACTACCAAGCTATTAGCCTGTAATTTTTGTGAGTGGCTGTTTTTCTTTATTTYCTTCCATTTTTTCCCGACCAGAGGACCTCACGACCCACTTTTTTTTCTGGCCAATCRTGGTAAGTAGCAACTAATTATTGAGCAAGTTGCTCCGATAGAGGGGAAGCCTAGGGTCTGTATGAAGCTCCATATCTTCYCAGTGGTTAAGGCAATCAGCAGTTACCTTTGGCCTCTACGGGCTCAGCATTTTCCAGCTATTCATCTTCACTTCCCTAAAGAGCTCTATAAAAGTTAACAGCACAAACAATACGCTAGAGATTAACGCAGCTCATATAAATACACAGCAACCGCCTGGCAGTGTAATGATTTTTCTCTCCCAGGGCAGGGCCTAAGGCAGGAGAAGCCTTCATAGACCTTTGTGTAAATCTGGTCCTTAAAAAGACAGGAGAGATCATTGTCATCATTGCCACAGCACAAAAGTTAACAACAGTCAGGTCACCAACGACTTGTGATGCTGGAAAAATCACTGGGAACGGTATTTGTGTTTCAATTTATTCCCTGGGACAGAGCTGCTTTTCTCAGCAGCTTCCCCTCAAGGAACATTATTGTAAACAACTGTCCTATTTTTATGCAAATTCATGTTTTACAGGAGATAAGWCAGTAATGATAAATTCTTCCCATTTCCTAACACTAGATGAGAAAAACTTCACTCCATAAAGAACCAAAATTGTAATATCAGAGTGTCATTCTTAACGGGGGTGAAATATATTCCCTTATTAGCAGGAACAGAACATCATTTGTTCTTGTAACATGATCTGGCTGTCTGCAAAGAAAAATCCCAGTTAATCATTTTATTTTATTATATTTTTTCCAATGACTGARATTTACACAAATGAAAATAACTAGGGATTCATCATGGGTTGACAATACTTTCAAATTAATAATGGATGGTGTCACATCTCTAAATTACTAACTACCTTGACAGACAGCTAATAAACACTGCAGCATGGTGCAGCAGCCTCCCACACATTACATTGTCYCCTGAGTCTTAAACGACAAAGGATGTGCAGATTAGGAACGATTCTCATTTGCATAAATTAAGCCCCAGCTCTGCTTTACCTTGTCTCCTTCTCCTTGGGCATCGTGGGTGACCCATAGCCAAAAGCTTGCTTGTCCACAGGAGAGGGCATGGCCTCGGCCACGCCTGTGAGGCCGACAGCACTCCGTGCTTTCGCATCCACAAACACAGGTGGTCCTGGCTCCTTTTTGAAGGACTGGCGGCTGGGGGAAGACCTGTCAGGCTGGATGGTGTGGGCGGGAATGTGAGGGCCATGATGAGGATGAATATCAATCATTCTCATGTCAGCCACCCTGTGGGGTGAGGCTGGAGGTGTTTTAGAGCCAAGAGTGGGCAAATGACTCTCCGGGTACTTCCGTGACTTTTGTCTGTACAAGGACTGCTCCAGCATTTCAGGCTGCATAGAGGGGCTGCAGTAAGTGCTCGATGACCTCATGGCACTGCGATGGTAGGCTACAATGTGATCGGGGACATCGAGGGGGTGTCCGGAGTGGGGTGCAGCCACACTCATCCTTCCCTCGTGAAACAGGTAGGGGTCACCATAGAGACTTTCATTTCGCATCAGGGTAAGGTTTTTGTTGCCCATGTCCTCATCTGGCTTCACGTCCCGTCTCTCCAAAATGGCGCTTGGGCTGGGCGATATGGAGCGCGAGGCCGGCACACCGGACAGCCGGTCCCTGGGGATAGTGGCATTGCCTGGCACGCCCATGGGCCGGCCCCCACCATAGGGAATCCTGGACGGAGAGGGAGGCATGGAGTGGGGCACTGGGGTGGAGGGTGGAGAGCTGGGCATCGCATGCAGAGGGTGCGTGGCAGATCCAGGGCGGGAACCACTTGGGCCATCTCGTCCCGTATAAGCGATTTCCCTCTGCATCTGTAAAGAAAAGGAAGAACACCTCAGATATAAAATTACTGAATGAGCAAAACATGATGTGGGTTTTCTACAGAAAATTAGAAATTAAAAAAAAAAAAAAACAGCGACAAAATAATTTTACGTCTGCATAAATAAAACACTTTGAGACCTCAGTGCCTAATGAAAATGACAACTATAAACAGCAATAAAATGGGCTGTATGTTAAAGGAATATGAGAGGTTTAAAAACGCTTTTACTTATGCAAATACCATCTCACCCTAATCTGATATTCACAGCTACTGAAGCTGAAATCAGGGGTTGTGGCGCCAGGTGTTCCACGTACATGTAGGCAGTGACGAACTTAAACAGTTTATTGATCAGACACACAGGCTAGAGTTCACTGATTTCAAAGCAGGATAAAAATGCTGATGCTCTGGCATCACAAACATACCTGAAGTTCTTAGACAAAAATAAATATTACAATTAAGTGGCTATTTTCTTCAGTGCAGGATTTAAGCTTTTGCTAATGACTTGATGTGGTTTTCATTACACAAAGGATACGCAAGGCATAGGAGAAAAACACACACATTTATTGACTACAATACTGTCAACTTATATGAAAACAGCTTGACCCAATATAACATGTACCATTGCAAAGATAAGAGTGATTCAGAGGGTTTGTGAAGCACATGCTCAGAAAGTCATCAAACATTTTATCAGAGTTTTTTGTAAGCAGTAGCAGTAAGAAATGAGCAAAAAAGGAAAAGAAAAGGGGAACTTCCAAAACAAATGTATTAGTGCTTTGTTAAGAGAGGCCTTAACAAAAATCTGCAATGGATACGTGTTCTTTTGAGAGTATAGAACCTCACTGTGCCCAGCTATGACCTCTCTGGATGGCTGAACACTGTCAATGACAGACAGGAGAAATTCTCCCTCTAAAAAGCATCATGTGCCTGCTCTGGTGCCCTTGGGGTAAGGTGGATGAACAGGGAGATGAAAAAGTCAGCTAAGGACGAACTATATAAGAAAAAAAAAAATTATAGCTTCTAAAATTTATGCTGACAATTTCAGCTTCCCTGTCCATCACCACCAAGGGATTGTAGAAAACTGTGTATCATCCCCCCTAACTCCACATTCCTGAAGTTACAGCGCACAAAATAATGTACAGTGGATGTTGCTGATCTGAAATCTAAACAATTTTTCTCCCCTCTCACTCCTTGCTTTTATAATGTGACTGGATTCATTGTAGTTACAGTGATCCATGGCAGATGAAGCAAGAGATTATTCCTGCCCACCACAGGCTTTTCCACTGGTAAGGGAATTGCAGTGTCAGTATATAAACAACAGTTGTTCTTATCACAGCAGGTTCTGCACTCAGGAATTAGAAATGACATTCCCCAGGGCCAGAGATCAACAGTCTGGAGTATCAGGTATTAGAAAGAAGAAAGGAGGTAATCTGATTGTGGCCACAGTAATAATAAATAAGTATAACAAAACAAAGGTGTTCACTGGAATATGCCATAAATGAGCCAGATGAAAATTATGAAGCCAAAGAGCAACATGGCATAACTTTTTCATTTGCACAGAGAAAAAGTCTAGTCCAGAGCTTAAAATAAGATATAATTAAGATATAACTAAACAGTATGAATCACTTTATAAGAGGGAATTGCACATCGCTTTCTACCAGCTTGAAGAACCACTGCAACATACTAAGCTATATTGTGTGTACTGACTCTGGCCCTGGGCAAGCAGAACAAAATGACTCCTACTGGCTTGAGCAGCTTTGGGATCATGTCTTCAGGGACAGGCAGATACAGTTGTTTTACACCAAGAGAAGAACCCAGAGAAAGAAAATCCTCCTACATTTCTACTGTACAAGCTACACAATGCCCTCTTTAGTTGCTTCAGACAAAGCTACAGCAGATGGAATAGTATCTGTCAAAGAAACCATAGCCATTAGGATATGCTGGGCTGCAGTGAGAGGAAAATTCCAATGTTACGCTGTACAGAGGAGAAAATTTCCATGGGAAAATTTGAAAGCAACAGGTTTAATTTCCCCTAYCTTCTGGAGTTCATATTCCTGTATATCCTCATTCATTTCTCATAAATCTAAGCAATCTTTCAAAGAAAAATTCCTATTTTCCATCTTAACATCATTTAGATGGAATACTTTAAGATGGAAAATAATTTGAATACGGGACTGAGCTGTTGCTTAAAATCTTGTGTCTGAGTACTGTTTTATGTAACATCTTTTGCTTTAAAATAGTGCTTGGAATACAGAGCCTCAACCAATGCTCCCTTGGGTTGGGCAGGGCACAAACACCTGGGCACCCAACCCCTTTCTGAAAAGTACACCTGCTATTTTAAGCCAGGGCTCAGGCCCTGGGTGGAGTATACCAAAGGGGAGACTGTTGGAGCCAGAGAGTCCAGGGTGCCCAGGAAAGATTCACATGTGAGCTGGTCCCCAGGAGCCAGGCAGCTTTACCCAGAGATTACAGTGTCTTCTGCCACATGGTTGGTATTTCCTCTCTTTCCAGTTTTCTCTCTTCTCCAGACTCTCCAAATTCTTTGCTWATGGAAAGTTTAAAAATGTGAACAATGGTCTTGCTTTCTCATCTGTACCCCTTTGGTGTGATAGCCTATGCACACTACTCTCTCTCATACATACCCCACTCTCTGTGCTGTTTTTCATCTTCTGTCCCTCACCACAAAACCCCCATGCTCTTCTGCATRGGCTGTCTTGAGCCACATGTTCCTGGACTTTGCATGACTCAGGGACAGAGAAAGAGGGTATTGCGTTTATCTGAGCCTCTAAATACTGGGTGCTATCACACACAATTGCTTTGAGGGCGAAAAGAAGATTTTTTTAGTGCAAGCACAGGATCATGTGCTTTTCAACTGCACCCATGTAATACGCTTGCCTGAGGGTGTGGTTTTTTTTAACACATAGTTCTTCCTTGTTCCTGCTGCCTATAGACCTTACMTCCTTGAAATGGAAACTTGTTTTATCAATCCTTAGGTTAAAATATGGAAAACAGCTAGCAACCATTTCTGTATAAAACGTTTGAGGAAAAACCACATCACTGAGAATCTTCCTGTAGTAAAAAAGATTACACCACGTTTAAACATCTCCCGTGGAGGTTTCTGGTCAGTCTAAAAGACTTAAGTCCATAAGATACAGATTTTGTCATTTTTTTTAAACGGAGTCTCTAYATACTAAAGAGTCAACATTATATAAAAGCAGCCATGTTCTTTTATTTCCAAGCTTGTCAGCACACTGAATAACCTGCAATATTTTGAAAATGTCTATAAGCACAAAGACAGCAAACCAGTTATCCATCCGCCCAAGTGGGTGTAAGGAGCCTTTCTCCGGGTGTCTTGCACAGAGGCCCAGCAGAAGGTCAGGTTCTCAGACCAGAGAACCAGGCAGGGCAGGCAGATCTGTGCCTGCACACACGGCACCCAGCCTGCTGCTGACTCACCAGCACCACACCAGCCCTTCAGCTCCCCGTGCACACCACACATACAGCCTGACTCAAGCCACTATCAGCTGAGATCTCAGCCTGAAACTCGGGCAAAGGGAAAAGCAGGCCAGAGTTTCTGACCTGGCAGCCTTTCCCACTGCCCTCCTAGGCCTCCTCTACATCACCAGAGAACAAGCAACTGGCTTTGCCCCAAGATTTTCAGACTGCCAAAATACCTACAGAGAGGCATGTTCCCAAGGTGGAGGTTATCCATCCACTCTCTTGGAGACACTGGGGAGTTCCCAACAGGCTCCATTAATCACCTCTCAGCCATGTGAAGCTATTATTTTTCTTAGTCTTCCTTTGACACCCTGCACTTCCCTAAGGAAAGTGTTCCTATGCTCTGCAAGCTGGCTCACCCAACAGCAAACACAGGATACCTGCAAAGAATTTTATTGAGACCTTGGAGTCTGTGATGAAAAACCTACAGAAGTACTAAGTACTGATACAATACTGTTGAATTAAACTGTTTGTAAAAAGATCTTTTATGAAAATGGCTCAACAGGAAAAAAATCCTCTAAAAAGCAAGGCAATCCTTCACTTTTCTAATGAGGAGAGATTAATTAAAGAATCCTCCATCCAACAACAGTAGAACCTATTAGTTTGTTCTCTCTTCATAAAAAGAAATTGGCAACTTTATTGTASTAGTAGTCCAAACCCCCCAGCTTCACCATTAGTGAAGTATATGATAACACTGTATGATAACACTTCTGTYATGACTGATCTTTCACTCCAGTTAGATGTGGAGAGCCGAAAGCACATATCCACTTCTGAAAAAACCCCAAACACTTTTATACAGTTTTAATATTTCTAAAATAAGATAATTTACAACAAGAAAAAGGGTGCTTGAAAATTGCAGAATTAGTAAACAGTTAAATGACAATTTTAAGTATCTGTACCAAATCTGTCTGAAGCCAAATCAGACATCTCTGAGAGGCTGTCACACTTGTCTGTTCTTGCTTTCTCACAGAATGCCTTCTAGCACCTACAAATTTYCCCATTCTATTGAGTCGTTACAGAAAAAAATCATGCTTGTGSCAGTTGTGGGACCCTCCAGCTGCCCAATGCCATATTTGAAAACTTCAAACACATTAGCATAATTTTTAGCTGTTTCTGGTCAGAAACTTTTCAATTACATGTATTTTGAGCAGACAACTCTAATCCAAAAGAGCTGAAACATTTCATAAAAACATCAGTAAAGACGAAAAGTTGGAAAMAAAACACCCAGCAGATTTCAGTCAACAGCGATGGTATTTCTTACCAGACATCCCTGGAGTGCTCTGCAGCTTTGGCTTTCCAGATTTATAGACCTGGGTCAACTTGGTCAGAGTCTGGTCTGGGGTAGGGACCCCAACTCTTCCACATTCTCTTCAGCAGCACGGGAGCTTGGTAGTTTGGGGTTACCAAGTAGTGAGACTTGCTGGGGTTTCAATGGCCATCACTCCTTGGCAATGCTTSCAGACTAGAAGTTTACTTGGCAATTTTGGCTAAGTATGGGCCCTCTGATGCCCAAAAAAAAAAAAGATTTCAGACCATGAAACCACTGACCTTGCCTAAGTTGGAACGTGGCCTCAGCTGAATCTGGYCCCACAGTACAAGGTTCTAGGAGCTGCCAGGGTTCATAATTGTTTTCCATTATGGGAACCACACGCTGGTAAAATAAAATTGATTTCAAACGTTCAAACTTCCAATGAATGGGGAAGTCCAAGACCCAGCTAGCTGCTCTTAACATGTTTCATGTACTTCCATTATTTTTCCAGAAATAATTTTGCAGAAAAGGAGTTGCAGAGCTCCCTAAGAAATCTCAACACTTATAATTAACTTGCCAGTATTAGCATGCACCTAGGTTTCARTTCTTTCGGTCTTTTTGTATAGTTTTGGTACATGCCCAGTTATAAAAACCTCTGTATTATGGTGAAAGGAGATAAAAACTGAGAACATCTATGAAAGAGGAACTTTCTAGGGTCTGATTACATATATGGTGGATATGTCAAGAGAATAACTGGGATTTTCTTCTTCCATTTACGCTCTTAATTCTGTGTTATTTTCTTTCCCTTGATGAACAACACAATCAGTSAATATAATATGTTTCTTAGGATGARTTTGTGATGGTTAGTGATGGTGAAATCATCCAGTCCTCCAGTTTCTGTGTTCATAGATTACTTTTTGTTTTGGTCAGTCAGCTAGCTAGAAGTTGACATGAACGAAATAGGAGAACCAGAAGGGGATGCTCACTATCTTAGGAGATG
Organism: Mixornis gularis; assembly: GCA_003546035.1. Classification (NCBI taxonomy): domain Eukaryota; kingdom Metazoa; phylum Chordata; class Aves; order Passeriformes; family Timaliidae; genus Mixornis; species Mixornis gularis. The sequence goes on along the minus strand of QVAJ01000285.1, from coordinate 47,836 downwards.
AAATTTAGAAGACATAAACATGACCCTCCAGAAAGGAGGCATTCTGAATTAACTATAATCAGGTGTTGCCACCATAGTACTCAATATCACTGTGATATCCAGTCCCCATACCTTTCTCCCAGCTGTGCAGGTATGCACAGAGGTTATGGCAAAAGCACTATTTGATCCTCAAAAGCAGAATTTCTAGGATACCATATTGCGGTTACCAATACATTGACTTGAAGCTCAGACACACCATCATTTCCCTTGCCTTGCCACAGAGCATCAAACACATTCTTAACATTATTGTCCCTTATTTTATACATATATATTTAATGCACACTTATGTATGAATCCCTACGTGATCCAAATGTTTTACCTCAAGGTATTTTACATGTCTCAGTATGTCCTTTTATATCCCTGACTACATATAAGCTTAATTCATACCATATCCTAAAAGCTCCSATGGGGAAAACAAAGAATACCTAGTGCACTTTTTACTAAATGTAAAACAGATCCATAAAATTCTAAGCTAACCACAAAACAAATGTAATGGCAGTATCAAAAACAATGTTTGATTGCTTCACCTTGCCTGCAGGTTAATGTGCATGCTGAAGATGGATCATGCAAACAAGCAGAGAGGAGAGTTTGCAGACAAATCCCACACAGTCCGCTCTTTCAGGCATAATTTCTCCAGCTATCCAGATGCTACCCTGAGTATTTGTTTTCACAAACACTGTATTTAAAACACTAGCACTCTTACTACCCTCTTAGACAACATTGTTGCCTACAGACCAATAACACCATCTTTGATAAGATCTTAGTTTTGAAATAATTAAAGTCACTTACTGTTTCTTAAGGAAATCACTCGAATGGCTACAGCAGCGAGATGAACATTTGGTTCCACTTCCTCTAATAAAGCACTTTTTGTTTTCAGTCTTGAATCTCAATCCTTGGTCTACGRTATAAAATTTGTATATCCATGTCTTCTACAAAAAGGTTTTGAAACAGGAAAAATGCTCCTTGTTCCCTGTGCTCACAACAGGCCATCTTGCTTTCCGATCATCTAAGTAATGCTGTTTCAATATACTGAAGTACTTTACCACATGACAAGCCTGCAATTTCTCCTCCCCTTCGAAATTAGTCACTAAATAACCTCCTTGGCATGTCACCCAGTCACAAACTGTGCAACACTATGTGATTCAATCACTCAATCATTTTTTAATGTGTGCCTTTAAGATGCATAGAAAGAGACTAACATTATGGAGTGAACCACAAAAGAGACGCACAGAGGAGAAAGCCATAAATAAAATGGTGAGTAACCAACCTCTGCTTCAGTAACACAGTGCATTTCAAAGGCAACACTATGACACCTATACGTATTCATTCCCAACAGATGAAGACCTCCAACTATTTAGCAAAACTAGTAGACAGAATTCTAGAAAAAAAAAATCAGCAGTTTTAACCTTAGAAGCTTTTCACCTCCTCAGATTGGTAGTGCCACAGTAGAAGGAAGCACAAGCTCTTCCCGTGGAGGAGCTGTCTACTCATTAACCAGGCACCTGAGGCACTTGGATAACCTGAACTTCGGGGTCCCCATAAATCAATCCCATTGTTATCTCTGCAGCACACCACACAAGCCATTATGATTGGCTGTTGAATTTGATTTGTTTAGTTGGTTTTAAGAGGAAACAAGAAAGAAGGTAAATACATTTTCAAAAATTAGAACAGAAACRATGATTCACTCCCTTCTATACCCTCACAAGAAAAGACCAGAGATTATGGAAACTGTCTCCTTAAAAAGACAGCATTAACAGCCTAAGAGAGATGACACTTCAATATCATAAGGGGAAAATCTCATGRCACAAACCCTTCCCCATCCTGCAGTTATCTTCTGCTTTGGGGAGGTTGGTTCTTTTGCCCTTGGTTTGGATTTTTGTCCGATTTTGCTTTTGTGCAAGTTAAAAATTGCCTATATCATCATAAATGGCATTCAAAGGAATAAAAATACAATTTAAGCATATGATCATGAGCTAATATTGCTGTACAGAATCATTCCTAATGGGATATTACAGAAACAGCATTTCTGTTTCACAGTACTGCTCTCAGTCTCAGCCACTAGTGAARGAGGCATTGTTCATTTCTGCTGTGAAACAGCAATTTGACACTAAGCATTTAAGTAATAGGAGGAAGATCAGAGCAGATCTGGTAGCCAAAACTAAAAATCCAGGTGTTCCACCCCTTATTACYCCCAGCCCACCATCAGAGAAGTCTTCCAGCTTTCTAGACAGATGCTGTGAATTCTGATTTGTAATGTATGCTGTAAATTTGTATGCCATTACTGATCTTGACTAGAACTTTACAAAATTTATATATAGTGTAATAAAACCATTTTTTCCAGAAATATAAAGAAAATATTTTTGTCTTAAGTGCTTACTTTTCAGTTYCTGTATAAAACATTTTAAAACATTATTTTTATTAAATATTTGCACTAGCACTATAATRAAGTAGTATTATGGCACAGAATGTTAGGTTAACAATGTTAAACCTATTTATTTTTATTTCAAATTTAATCAGTCATGGCTTGTTTCTTGCAGTGTAGGGGTAAAGCATTGGTAATTTACGCAATGGTAATTTACCATTCAAGCATCTGGTTTATATTTGGTAGGTTTAACTAACCAGTCAGGCATCCCCTTTTAATGAATGGATGTATATACTTGACCTAGTTAAAAAGCTGCTTAGGTTGGTGGACCAACCAGACTCAGAAACATCAAGAGAAAAAAAAAAAATCAAGCAAATTATCCTAGAACACTTTATTRCCACATGTGCTTTTCAGCAGTTGCAGAGAATATTCTTCTATCCATGTTCTTCCTTACAGCCTAACAAAGCTGAAGTGAGAAATTATTATGCTAACATGCAGGATAAAAAAGATGACTGTATTTTGCTAAGTTTCCCTGCAATGAATTGCAGGCTGGTAGGCTGCACATTTTCAGTAATTGGACTCCAGCATGACGAAGTACATCCCAGAACATCAGACAGGGATATAACTAGTTCTCCATACATATGACATGATATTCATGTATGTCTGATGCATGCAAAAAGTTTTTCATTAGATGAATTAATCTGCTTTTAATTTTAGAATATATCAGGCACAACGTCATACATATTGCACAGTTATATCATTACCAAGGCTGTAATTTAATTTGTAGGTTCTAACAACACATACAAACAATTCAAGCATCACTTTCCATTTCAATTACTTTATCAGTAATTGAGCTTGAGCCCTCAAGCATTATCTAGCTTGCCATGTATTATCCCATGTACAATTACTTGACATATATTTTTTTTATAAAGTACTGTACAGAACAAGAACTCCTTTTAAGTTCAAGCCCCTGTGTAAACCAAGGGCATGGCCATAAGAGGCACAACACCCTATGCTTCACTGAAACCAAGCCTGGAAGTTTAGGTTCATTTAGGATTTTAAACCCAATGTTAATGAYAGGCTCACGTCACCACAGACCTGTAATGCCAGTCATCCTCCTTTCTTCTACATCATTAACAATGTTGGTCTGTTGGACCTTTTCATCACTTTGCTCATCACATCAATCTATTTTCTGCGTGTTTCCAGCAGAAAAAAACGTTAAAGACCAAACATCAGTAGAACACACAGTTATAAAGCCAGAGAATAGGGAATTTTGAAGTCTGCTGCAGGTTATACACGTTGTATAGACATAACTTATGGTTCAACTACTGACGAAAGYTTTTTCTGCTCCTGATAACAGCTCTTTTGGTTCCTACTCCTTTAGTAATACTTTCATGGATGGAAATAATTAAGTAGTTAATGCCTTATAGTGCTGTAAACAACTATTTCCTTGACAGAAAACAGGGAAGCACTTACGGTGATTGCTGATCACTAACTCAAGACTTGGTTTTGTTCTCAGCACTCCAGAACAAAGTTTGTGACGGATTCAGTGGGAWTTTGCTTAAATTCAACAAGTTAGTTCAGTCCAGCAGAAGCAAAATGGAAAGACAGTGTGCTGATAACAGCTTTTAGAGCTGAATTACAAAGAAAGTATATTTTTGCCTGCATTTGGGGGTTTTGGGGTTAGGATTTTGGGTGTGGATTTGGGTTTTGAGATTAGGGTTTTTTTCTGCCAGGGAAGGTCTCACGTCACATCACCAGTCTACTGCCCACCCAGCTTCTAATTTTGATCCAAGAAAGCAAGAGTTTGAGATGACAAAGACCAATCTGTGGAGTAGTCTGCAGGWTCTCCTAACTCTGCTAGTTCTGATACACAAGAAGAACTTGTGTATCTCAAAGAAGGCAGCTGAAGAAGACTCATGAAGGCAGATGGGTAACTGCCATCAGCATCTTTCTTCTCTCTGCTTAGGCTGGCACCAGACCCACAAGGTCCATTTCTTCTATGAAAGGAGAATGATGCTTAGCTTTGCCTCCAAACACTCAAGCAGAGAAGAAAAAAAATGTTCTTACCTCATCCTGATCCTAGTCTCAGTTGCCTCTTCATGGCAAAAATGAGGGAGCAGAACACAGCCCCTTGAGTTGCTGTCCTTCACAAAGTCACCCAGGTGACACACACTGGCATCCAGCCAGGCTGTGCTGCTGCCACTGCACTCCACTGTGCTCTCCATGACCCTGAAAAACTTTCCAACTGGCCTTGACTTTTTCACATCAGCACTCCAGTTCACTGCCCATGTTTGTACCTACAAGGATGTGTGTGGTGTTTCTTTGAAGACTGAAAATCCTACAGAAGCTCTTTGAATTTGAGACACCAAGCTAAACAAACAGGGAGGGAACAGTACAGTTCTGGCTCCYTAACACATACTGGATTTGAGATTATGTGCAGACCACACTATCTTCTCCTAAACATGCATATTGTTTGTACTCCCTCTGTTTACTGATTCCAAAAGCATGCAGTGAAACAGATATGCCTTGGAATAAACACAAGTACCATAAAATTCTCTTATTCCAAACTCCCTAGTTCTTACAACATAAATGCAAACAAACAAACAAACAAAAAGCCCTCTCACACCACAGAGCACATTACYACTGGCTAGAATGCACCACTATAAATGGGACAGGCAGCTTCACTGCTGGCAAAGCAGCACCCTCACTAAAACATCTGGAGCTTGCAGTGTGGACCAACGTGTGCACAAAGCCTTTGAATCAGCCCACAGAAGAGCATCTGAGCTCCCAAGAGAACAGTATTGTCTTGTAACCTGTGTATTCATATCACGTATACACACAGATATACACGTTTTGCATACAAGCAGTAAATTTTTGGCTTATCCTTTAGTGATGGTAGATCAGYATAATCTGAAACTTTTGATTTTTAGGGATTAAAAGAGTTAAAGGCCAACAAATAAAAGTGGGAAGTCCTCAGCTGGAAACTCTGTAAGCGTCTCAGGAATTTTTTAAGTTTACCAGAGCAAATAGAGCCAACTCTCACTGGAGTTGCATGAAGAAGGTTCTGCAAAACTGAACTATTACGTCAGGTCTGCAGTCTGTCTCTCTATCCTGTAATTCAAACCTCATGCTTCCCTCTTGTTTCTGTCCTGATTTTAGCAAGGACATTTTCCCAGCTCTAGGAAAGTATCACAGCATGTATTGCAGACATCTATATATTACGCACCTCTCAAAAAGTCAAGAAGCAATATTAATTGCTCTGGATTGAGGATTTGTCTCACCTAATGTTTCATTAAAAGAAAGTCAGCCAGACATCCTCCAGAGTCAGCTCATTCCCCTAGAGCTGGGTGGGACAAGCTGCCCTTTTGCATTCCCAACCTCTCATCACTGACTGCAGTGGGTGGCAATTTCTACACTGATCTTAYAAGGATTAGATTTTTTGAAAAATTCTTTATAGTGAGCCTGCCCATATGTCTTTTCATTTAGCTCACTTTCTGTTCTGTTTCTCATCCTATGTTTTTTCTCCTTTTTTTTTTTTTTTTTTTT
>QVAJ01000285.1:0-41798 GCA_003546035.1 Mixornis gularis | reverse complement strand
CTGCTTGCTGGTCCATGCAATGGATATTGCTGCGATCTGCCTTGGAGAACYCAACTTGACCTGTGGTTCCTGTTTTACTAAACTAAGTATTAAGTTACTCTAAACTAAGTATTAAGTTCTCTCTCCTGAAGCTGGCAATAAACATTATTTATTTCTCAGCAGAGCAACATGGAAGCACATTCATTTTCCTCTTCCTCAGTCCTACCATTAGCATACTTATTTATGCCTAAACTTTCTAACTTTTTAAATGCAGAGAACTTAGTTTGTGATATGAAATGTTACCTTCTTAGTTCATAGGCAATGGAGAAATATTAATAAAAAGAAGCAAGTCATATGTTGCAGATATTTTACTAACATTCAACTCATGACTTGGACTGATGACCTTAAAGATCTTTTCCAACCTAAATGACTCTGTGATGCCCTGAAACAGGGAAGAGAGACAGRAGGTAAAGAAGTACTGTGTGGAATAGTGATAGGTAATTCTTAGTGTAAAGCTACAGAAGGAAAAAAGACAAAACAAAAAGGGAATGAGACAGTGTGAAGGATAGTAAATAGGAGTTTGTAGAAGACAAAAGAGTAATATTGAAAATGGAGTGCTGAAAAATTAATAGGGAAACAAGAAAGGGATAATAAATAAAAAAGGAAACAAAAATGAGAGACTTAAGCTGGGAAGAGAGGAATTGATGASAAAAAGAGGAGTTAAAGAGACTGTAGCGTATGAAGGAAAAGTCAACAGAAAATTCAATGAAAGAAAGAAAGTGGAAAACCACAAACTAATGCAAATTTTCTTCAATGCTAGAAGATTTTGCATTAGCTTTTGTTTTGCATTAGCTACAATGCTGTAGCCTAGCATAGTAGGCATGGCAGGGAGAAGGAGAGAGCAATAAAGGAAGGAAAACATCCAACATAAACTTATTTTGTTCTGTTTAATATTCTGAGGCTTTGTGGGGTTTTTTGGCAGATGTGGTCAGAACATGAGGGTAGTTTTTAGGAAAGAAGTGAGCARAGCACTTCAGCTGGAGTGACCAACAAATGCTTGAGGACATGGGCAAAGAAGCTAAGACCATCAYTTGCCTTTGCTATCCAGTCTCATATTCAAAACAAAGACATTTGAGATGCACTTTAAAAYCTATAAATGGCTTTTGAAACCCAGCACTTAGTTTGGCCATTACCACTGAAGATGTAGTTAAGGCCCCAAACAGCTTCATCTCCCTCAGACAGTGCAAGAAATAACAGGTCTCTGYAAGTGAGGCCTTAATGCAGCACCTCTGAGACGCCCCATGCAGTGGGACTGCGTGCTGAGAGGTAACACTAAGGTGGCTGCTGCCCTCTCTACATGTCTGATTGTTAGTGGGGGACAACAGAAGTTCTGGTTTGATCAAACCATCMCCAGGCTCTGACAAGTGATGACACATGTCATGTGTGTCTACATGCACATGTGCATGCAGCCCTTACTKCTCAGAAAACTTCTTCCCTTATCAATTCCATCGTGTTTATCAATCCCCTGACCACACAGACTTATGACCGCAAGATCACCTACACATCAGGAGCTCTTTGGCCATCATAATGTTCAATGGCCCTTCCCATTCCTAAACTGAGGTCACCTTTTCTTCAGGTGTGAAACAAGAAGCAAACAAAAAAATAAGAGGAAAGCAGTATCACTCTTCTTCCCATAAAATGATGAGCTTACAACATGCCTTATCTTAAATACAGCTTGAGGAATGAGCTCTGTATTTGGACTAGCCTGGTTGTACCTGTACCGAACCTGCTGTCACAGATTAACTGTCAATGAGAAAACCTTGACAACACGTTGGCTGACCACTGCTTGGAAGGGAATGGAGCATAAGACCACTTGGACCCTGACCCAGAGCCATCCCATGAGAGCTTCCAGCCTAGCCACACTTTAGGCTTTAAGCAAAGCGAGCAAAAAGATGGATGAGATGCAGCACATTTTGCATTGGCCTTTCTGAAATCACAGTGCCTCTTGTGAGGAAGTTTATTTCCCCAAGAGCATTTCATCCTTTGAGCTATCTCCCTGCTACCAGTCTGCATTGCTTTACTCCTGATTGGCAGGACAAACACCCAGATCAGTTAACASGCACTCATTTCGGCCTATTTATGTATTTAATTTCCTATGAACAAATGAAATGTGAGARTTAAAAAAAATGTTTAGCTTATCCAATTAAGCAGAGAGAAGTTAATTAATTTCTCATGCTTTATTTTCCTGTGCTTTCTTTGTGTACTATGCAGACAGAATGGTGAGTGCACTAAGAAACCTCTTGGCATTTCAGCCAAGATTTTTCAGGGTGTTATCACAAATGACAAAAATATAAACACACTAAAACATAACACATTTCAATCCTAAAAAGGTCGGATTTACATAATTACATGATTGGTTTGCCAATATCCACATTTATCTCATCAGTATAGAATGGCCCACCCATCCCATAAGCTATTCAGATTGTTTGGATTGAATGTATAAAAGCTGTTACTGATCTATTTTTCTAAAGTTAACATTATGACAACCCTCATAACTAGTGCTGCATTCAAACCAATTGTTGCCTTTGCTTTCAAACCAACTGCTCCTTTCYTCTGATTTTACAGTGATGCTTTTTATGGTAGAATTTTCTGAGAACAGAGTCATTTAATTAATGAAAATGCAGAAAGATTTTCCTCCTCCCTCCCCATTCTCTTTGAAGAGATGAAGGACACCATGTACATAACATAGACAACCACTACCAATGCAGGGAGCCAAACCCTTCAGACCAATCTCAATTTCACCATTTCCTCAGGGCACCACAGAACCGATGGGGTCATCTCTTCTTTTTCCAAAAAAGGAATAGTTTCAAAGATGTACAGTTCTGGTACAGACCAGAATTTTTATTTGGTTTAAATATGCTGTATATCAGATTTCTGCTATTTAAAAGAAAAATACTTTTAGTAACTGTACTCATAAATCAAAATAAATGCATGGCTTTCTGACTTCCTGTACTAACTCAGCTCTTATTTTTGTTCCATATTTGTATCTCTTCTCACTGCACTGAAGACAACTAAAACTGAACAAGTTGATATAGTTAAATGAACATAAACAAAGTGTAACCCTTGGTCTCATCTTACATTACCAAATAACTGAGTCAAAATATAATTCTTATTACAGATATACRAAATGGGTTAGAATGTAAACAATATAGAAATATTACAAAACAGTGCTGATAGTCAAAAGACATAAGCAGCATGTTTAGACYTATTTGTTCCAATATAAGGACATAGAAAATCAGAAAAAATAAGATGCTGTGCTGAGTTTTGGAGTCAGCACGATTGGCAGGAGAAATAGCCATGAAAAATCTTATGTTCAACTGGACTTTGCAATGCAAATGTCCAAGCCACACCACAGCTCATAGCCATAAGGTCGAACAGCATTTGCAGTTGTATGTCTTTTGAAATGACAGAAGTGCTATCAGTGYATCAACTAGAAGTCTTAGATCACAAACTTCTTCCTACACTTCTTCCTACATTTTCTTTTCCTTTTACTTTCTTCTATCCAAAAATATCCAAATTGGTCAGCATGGCTGAAGTAAACAATCTAGTCTACCCAAAGGTCAAGCTATCTATAGTGAATATTAAATGATACAGGGACTAGCCCTTTACCCAGCACACCCGTTCAGTCTTTTCACTTAGTCACATGGAGTTCAAATTTGCAATGATGTAAGAAAGACATATATTCAGACAAAAAATAACTTCAGCATCACATCATTTCTCATGGAGTCCTATTGCGTGCTGATATTTGCAACTGTCCTGCTTTTGCCAGCAGACGCTTTTTTTAACCCCAGATCTTAACCTGTATCCAAGGGAAGATATTTTTACTGCTCATATTTTCAGAAGACTGATTAGTTTTCCAGAGCCCTTATTAGAAAAAGTACAACCCAACATGGAGAAGAATCAAGATCCTCAGATTTGTAACTGTGTTCTCTTAAACACCAGGTAATGGTTTACTCCTCTTTGTTAAAAGCAAATAAACAATCAGAATTAATTCTCTTTAGTATTCATAAGGCTAATGACTAACARTATGCTGAAGTGAAGACTCAATGGAAAGCAGAGAATCTGGGACACAATCATGAACTAACACATTTTGGATCTGTGAAAAACTTACTGGAAAAGCTAAGGTCCTGCGTGACAAGAAGAATGGCTTTTTTTAAGAAGGAGAAATATCGTTGCTAACGTCACCTGGTTCTGGCAACCCTGGTAGCAAAAAGCCCAATTTCAAAAAGTCATTTTTAACCCCTGGTCGAGTAACAGCTCATTTGGAAAACTACTTGGAAGTCATAAAACTTGACTGAACTTTGACTTGCGTGACTCCTGCAATTTAGATAAGCTACCTGGTTTACAAAGGAGGTGAAGAAGCACCTCCCCTCCTCTTAATGCAGGTCACAGCCATGAGCATTTTTATCATCCATCAATGTGCTCAGGGAGCTCTGGCAACATCTGACTGTGTCAACTATTTAGCAACTTCAAGTAAGCAGTCAAATTAGTGCAGACTGTTCTACTAAAAGCGGGGGGGAGAGAAAAGCAAAACTTCTAAAGAATTGGCAYAAGGAAACATTATGTAAAAAGAGGTGGAGTAAGAATAAAACCAGAAACTAGCAGACAATAAAAAATGGACTCAAATCCGTTCCTTATGTTTTTATTCAGGGCAAGCTCTCACTGAAGGCACTGAGAACTTCAGATGTATGAGAGATAAAATTTCTAGTTTTAATGAAGGSCTGGAAAGGCCTTCATCTGAAAGAGATAATATGTTGTCTGTGGGTAACTTCATCAGCTGCAGGGTAAGCTCTCAGCTAACCTCAACATGAAAGGCAGACCAGCTTGAATACAGGCCTGTTAGTGGGAAATAAAGAACTCWCCCCCTAAAAATTCCGCTCTCTGGAAGTTTCCAGGTAACTGGTTTGTGATATCTACCATATGACACTCCTCTCAGGCTAACTGGGAGATTATTGCATGGGTGAGGCAAGCTCGTGTTCCTTCAGCGGTTTTATGTCAAGAACATGACACTTTCTTTCAGCAGCAGTTTCACATAAACTTAAAATCCATCCTCGTTATTTGAAAATTAAAGAAACCCTAAAAAAGTATATTTTAAAATGTTGGTACAGTAACAGTATCTACAAGGTTATATTCCTTATGCATAAATATGTTCCCTATACATGCATATAATACTATTCCTAACGTTTGTGAAATAAATAAAATACACCAAAGCACAAAGCCATCGTATTAAAAAAGCCACAGTACAGTATCCATCCAACTGTTAAACAGGAACTGTATCTTTAAACAAAACAGCTTTGGGCTAAAAAACATTTGGGATTAATACACTGTTTTATGTGTAGCTAAATAAAAGTTACATTTTTTGCCTGATAATTCTATTCTTTTTCTCACTGATTTAGGCTTTGCACAGCAGTAGGTACTGTATATCAAAGGGCACATGAATGGAAGAGAACASGTATATTTACAGTCTTTCATCACAGACTGATTTGATGCAGGTACTCCTCGGTATCTGCAGGTCTGTAGTTGCATAAATAATTGATAATTACTGAAAACCCACTCAAAGAAAAAGTAGAAGTACTAAAATCCATATCAGTAAAAAAAAAAATCCAGAACATCAGAGACTTCTTTTATAAATTTTGTTCAGATCTCAGCAAGATTTGTAACAGCAAGTTGGAAGGTAACTTTTCATGTTCAATATGTAAAACAGACATAAAATCTAAGAGTAGAGGTTGGTGATGTAAAGAGCAATTAAATATTTATTTTCTCATGCAGCTGAAGGAGGAAGAAACAGTTTTTATTGTTCTGATTGAAATTCCCAGTTAATCTGAAAATATATTTTAGTTTGGAAAATAAAAAGAAAGAAAAAAGGAATYATATATCCTTCATTATTTATAAGCATCATCTTACCTTACATCTCTTGGTGAGTTCTGTTTCTAGATGACTTTGGCAGGTATTTTAACTCAGAATTAGTTTCAGCAATACGTGCCATTACTCTGCTCTTTAAAAGAAACTGCTTTTTTCTCTTTTCGTCAGACAAAGTATGTGGCCTGGAAGAGCTGCARGGTCTCTGCTCAAGAGATTTCATGGACACTCAGAGGCTTTCTTTCCACTGTATGAAAGTTAAATCTGAGTGAGGAAGGCATTTTTCCTGTCCTGGAAATCAGCATAACCAAAACCAATGCTGAGCTAATGAGAAATGTTTCTTCCATGTGTTCTGTTTGGCAGACACCGCAAGTCATATCAAGGAAACACGTGATGTTTATAAATACAGTATGGCTTATGTTGTCATAACCTCTCAATGACAAAARGAGCATTAGAAAAAAGCAGACAGAAAAACAGCAGGAGATATGAGATTTGTATAATTTGGAAGATCTCTATCAGATAATAGAGGTATTAACAATTGCTTTTTTCTTTTGTTTTTTTGTTCTTTCTTCCCAAAAGGAAACAAAGGTTTATAGTAATAGGATCAGTAAGGTAAACACATGGCAACACATATAAATACTGTCCTATAGGCATCCTAGCACTAAAATGCATTCACCCAATTCATTGCTTGAATTATTTTCCAATAAATAYTTTTGTTTTAAATACCTCTATATAATGCAAAGAGCTCTTATTTTTTTTAGCTGCAGTATGCAATGTAAAGATATAACTGTGGCAGCATTTGCAACTTTTATGTTTATTGATGTTAAGATCATAAGCTATCCAATGAAAAGTTAAARAAGATGGATATATGTTTACAGATACCTTAAGAACACAGAAAAATTATTCTGCTTTTATTATTTCTCTATCTTTTCTGCAAAGCAGCACTGAATTTCAGCCTCCTTGGAAGCCTTAAATTCTTGGGCAGTTGTTGGAGGGCTTCTACTGCTTGTAAGGTATTTTTAAGTTCACCCATTACATCCAGCTCTAGAGAGTGAAAATGTTAGCAGCCTACTAACCAGTCACCTTCAGGAGAAAAATGAAAAGTTGGTGGTGCGCAATTTCAATAATAAAAGCTATTTAGCASAAGTTTACCCAAGAATTACCAAATGTCTGTCTCATTTTCCTAYACAACTCATTTTAACTCCTCTCACCCTGGCAGCGAAAACCCCACACTGCTGTCAGGAACATTATCATCTTTTTGCCACTCTAACTCCCATAAAATGTGGAGTTTCCAGGTACCCTGCTCTGCCCCAACTCAGCTCTGACTCAACTTGTTCTAATTGTTGTTTCTTGGAGAAASAGAAATCTGAAACACCTCAAAGCATACCTCAATACAACAACAGCCACAAGAAGCATTCTTTGGATATTCTGACCCCACCCAGCAGAGAGCTTATGCAAGTCAGAGAATTAAATAAAACCATAGTAGGCCTAGGACACTTCAAAATAAAGTGTACCCCACAGACTTTAGGGCAGGTGGATGAGAAGGAAAAGACTGCCAACCAAAATAGCCATTAGTTTCTTATGAAGTAAAAATCCTCCCAGTTCTCAAAATCAGCTGGTAGGTGAAGCTCAAAAYAAACCACATTATTAGCCTCCAGCTGTGCCACCAGAAACACTGACTAGTTTCTATAACAAGGGGGAGATTGTAATTTAAGTTTCTTTAGCCTTTAGCCACTCCGCAAAAGGAAGGTGTAGAGAATGAGGTTAGAAAATATGCTGCGCACATTCAGTGGGAGAACCACTTCAGCTCAACAGCCCAGGATGAAAGGAGCTGTGTCAATTCCCTCAGAAACATGTAAAACCCCACTGCCAGCTCCTTACAGTCATGTCCTGGACTCAGTGTACGCACCAAGGCTGGCTGAGTGCCAGCCTGGGCCTTCCCCTTCCAACCTATGTAAATCACAAATGGGAATTCTRAGGGCACAGAGCAGCATGGCTGTGTACATGCATTTACACTGGAATTCAGAACAATGCCGGGGGAAAAAACAGACCATCTAAACATTTGTTCATAAGACAGTATTTTGTCAGAAGAAGGTACTGTTGCACAGAGAGCTAGAAAGTGCTGATAAATGATACAAGCTTGCGTGAAGGAATAAATGAATGAAAGGCAGCAACGTGAAGATAAATTAAAAAAAAAACCAAACAACTAGCTGTTGCAGATTTACAGAGTACATTTTGGGAAAGGAAAAATAAAAAAGGAAGAGCACAAGCACAAACATTCAGCAAATAGACAGCACTATGTGGCTACCTCTTGCTTAGCAGCATTCAACATGACAAACCTGTCAAACAGATCATGCTCTGTGAGATGGAAAGGGCCAACACCAGTAAGCAAGTGAGGCACTCAGAAGGATTTCAAGAAAAACTTTCCTTTAGAGCTTGCTTGGACCCTCAGCCAACTCCCTTTTCTCAAACACAACCCACCCAGAAAAAAGCATGAAACAAACAAGTCCRGGAAAACTACAATTAATGGGCACGAAAGCTGAATGGTTCAATAGAAGATCTGAAACTACAGATTCCACATTCTTCTCGGACATTTTGAGTCTTCTTGTCCATATGGGTAATACTAAATATTTCAAGTGTTACTGCCAATTCCTATACAGGTCTCACATCTGTTTGGTAGTTAAAACAGGTGCTCAAGCTGGCAGCTAACATTATTTTCTTAGATTATTTTGGGCCAGTTACATGGAAATTATTATAAAGCACATGAATAGAAGCCTGAATGTCATCAAATCCAGTGATAAACATTCCAAAGGCACAAGAAGACAAACAGTAGAAAAATGTGAAAGGCAAAACTTTCYCAATCATCAAGAAAATAAAGCTTTAACTCACAGATGACAGGAGATGCMCATTCAGAGTATCATCATGGAAAAATATACTTACAATGACTAATTCATAATATTCTAAATGCTGTTTTTCAATGGTCTGACAATCAGCTGCTTTTCTGTAGGTATTTTAAAATAGTTAAACATGATGCCAGGCACACACTCCCTCCTTGCCACTGTAGTGAATTTAGCACTCATATATCCTATGAAATTGATGAACATCAATTTGCCTAGTGGAAAGATATGCAAACATAAAAGGAGAGAGARGCAAAGGTTTTCTACAATCTTATAGGTACTCTGCAATAGCAATACATAAAATGTAYGTTTCTCACTTAGAATCCTCACATTTCCCCCTCCTTTACTCTGGTTTGCTAAGGAAAGAGGGATAAATAATCCATCTGGTTATTGCTGTATTTTTTCTGCTGAACTAACAACCTGTGAATCCCCAGGCAAATTTCAACCAGATTCAACCAATGAAGAGAAACCATAAGACTATGTCCCTATAAATTTTGCCAAATTAGTGATTTGAYGGAAGATTCTACTGTACTTCTGCCAAAGAGAGGAACAGTTGCAGTGTGGGCTCCAGCTTTTTAGACTCCAGAGGATGAACACTAGAGAGTGTCATTACTTTGTGAAAAGCCTCAGTTGGGACCTGAGTGTTGCTGTATAAGGAAGAACCCAACCAAAAAACACACATCCTTAAAAAAACAGGCTTCAGTATTTCTGAGCTCAAGAAATCATTTGCTTCCATACTCATAACTTTGAAGYGCAGAAGTTCACATAGATTAAAGGGAAGACTTTCTGTACATTTCTCCATAAAGCCCCWATGAACATCCTGGCTCTGACTTCACCTCTCAGACCAGAAAGACAAGAAATCTGCCAATGCAAAGCAAAAGCCAAATGAGAAAATAGCTCTTTTGCTGGATGCACAGAATTTCAAAATGGCATTTTTGCATGTCTTTAAAGTAAAACACAATATTCTGCCATGAAAGCACCACCTCTGCAAAGGTCATCACTGTGTCACCATTATTTTTTAGCTATGGCCAAAAGGTGCTAACTCAAATATAATCAGGAGATGTTGAGCGTGCGTATCTGTTGTACCACATAGGATTTTAAAATAAGCAATTCAAATAATTGTAATTTTTGCACAGAGGCAGAACCTCTGTTCAAAACAACTCTGCTAGGCAGCAAATGCYCAGAAGAAGGCCAAAGAAGTAATTTTTACTTTCAAATATAGTAGTTCAAATATATGTAGTTAACTACCTTCAAACAGGCCTAGAACACACAAATAAAGCCACAGTATATACCTTCAGCATCCACTGTACATGGAACAAGAACAGTATAACATAACCATATAAAGCCACAGTTACAGGCACTAATGTCAAAATGCACAGTGACAGTATGTCATGCCTTTGAATATGAATGAGATGTATCAGATACATCCAGTTACTGCCACAGGAATATAACTAGAACTGAAGAATTTCAGGATGTTTCAGAATACACAAAAAACTATCACACTTTCCCTTTGAAGCACATCCATTTCCTTTCTCGTGTTGTGTGTGTAGCAGTGTGAAAAATCAAGTAATTAGATTTCTGACCTATTCAAAGGACCATTTTATAATTGAAGTGCATAAATGAGAGGGATTGAGAATAGTGCCTGTAAATAAACTATTTCAATCTTTCTAAAATATTGTGGCCTTAAACTGCTGAAACACAAAAAGTACTTACACAAAATACTAGTAATAAAGCAGCGAGACATGCTCAGAATTGATAATGAAGCCAAGTGGCAAATGCACAGTTAAGGAAATCACTTCACAGGAAATTTTATGCACAGTTGAATCAGCTTTCGAATGCACATAAAAGGCACAAAGCAGTAGTGGCATTCTCTTCTGGCCCCATGGAGTTAATTTGGTTGTACTGTCTCCTGTGGACAGACCTAGGAAGGGTGGGGAGGAGATGAGGTTGTGTAATCTYACCACCACCACCCTCTACTGCAACACCAGGTGCAGGTAACACGGTGGAAGAGGTGTCCCAAGCTGCATCTCCTGCCCTCTGGGCACCATTTATAGCAAGGATGAGAGGTAACAGTGCAGCAAAAGACCCACACATGAGAGAGAGAGAGAGAAATCAAACATTTCAAATGCATTCTCTGCAGTGTCCTAATACAAAATGTTCACCTGAAAATACAAATATACTCATGCTTTTTCAGTGCAGGTAAAAAATTTTAGAAAAAAACAGAACTATTGACACCACAATGGGTATTTATCAGAATTTCCTATCCAAAACCATCATGTACAAAGAGTTTCAGTAGACTCAAAATAAGGTACAGCTGCTCAGCCACTGGAAACCAATCCCTGCTGAAACTTYGCTGGAGCGTACTAACACTGTGCCATACTCCACTGTAAAGCGCTTGGAAACACAAARTAGGAAGCTGTGAAAACTCCGAGTATACTGTCTGTGTCACAAAATACATAATTAAAGGCTATGTTTTACTTCACATGCTTTCCTGCATTTAAACAAGATCAAAAAGCCAGTTAATGCCCAGGGCAAATAACTGGAAAAAGAAAAGCAGTTAAAACACATTACAACAAGCATTATTTATTCCCTTTTCTGTATGTATGTCACATGTATACCCCTGATTTTCTGAATTGCTATGTACATATTACATTTCAGMGTTTAAGCATTTAGCAGAAAAGCTGGAGGAAAAAAATAGTATAAATTCAGCATTAGTACTTACCCTTATATCTCCATTTACAGCTCTGGAAGTGTGATTAAATGCATGTGCAGGGTCTTTGTTGTAAACTTTAAGGAAAGATCGGTCTTGAATATTCCTGGAATTAAAGAATCAGCAATGACAACAGATGAAAACAGTTTTATTTACTTTGTTACCTGAAAGTTTCAGGTAAAAGACAAACATAGCAGGTCTGCAGTCGATCTATAAGAAAAATGTAAATGCCMTAACGAAGACACACACAAACAAACAAAAGCCTACTTTGATTCTCTTTCCCATGGGAAGCACCATTTTTTCACTAGAACTCCACACCCATAAAAATTAGATAGTGTTAAGTTTCTTTCAAGATCCTGCCACAGAGTGAAAACACTTTGAAGACAATAGAACTTCAACATTTACACAGTGCTCAAAAAGGATTTAGTTAATATTTACATGTTTTATTGTGCACTCAGCCCACATAAATTTTTGCTATTCTAAGAAGCAAGAATATCAAAAGAAAAGCAGTCTTTCTAACTGTAATTATTCTTGAGGAAATTTTAATTATCAGCTTGTTCACAAAGCTGAAAAAACCCACTAAAAATTCAGTAGTAGATAAATTCTTCCTCTAAACTTTATCTATAATAAAGACAGTTTTAAAAGGGAAAAAGTATTAGAGAAACAAATTAGCAAAAAATTTTGATGAAAGCTTACACAGAAATAGTTTAGATGAAAAGCCCTACAAGAATACTTTTGTTTAGGTCSGACTCTGCACTTTGTCTTTGATTAGTTAATTTGTTAACTACTACATTTAGGAAAGAGATGACAGTTTTTAATTTTGTTTCAAGACCTACCTTCCAATAATTTTATGGCTTTGACACTTGCCCTGAGCTCTGCTGATT
Source organism: Mixornis gularis (assembly GCA_003546035.1). Lineage (NCBI taxonomy): Eukaryota > Metazoa > Chordata > Aves > Passeriformes > Timaliidae > Mixornis > Mixornis gularis. The sequence continues at coordinate 29,409 of QVAJ01000285.1, read as the reverse complement.
TCTGGTTCACATTTAATCAGTAGCAAAGCCCCCARTCTACGCTCACTTACATCCTTTCAAAGCTGTGATTCCTTTCATTTCCCTGTAGTGATCTCTAGAGAATTTACTTACACATGTGACTGAATTCCTTTCCTCCAGGTGCAGCTACAAATCTAGTGAAYTGATCTTAATCACTTGGATTATAATTTAAAAATGAAGGGAAGGATTGTTGGGCAGGTCCAATTTCTTTCTTAAAATGTCATATTACAATCAGTGATTGCTTTGAAATGGGTAGCTAGTCAGAACTTGTGTTGCTGTTGTAGWTGTCAAGTAGTTATTAAAGAAACCCTGCAGCTTAAGAGACAGATCAGTGTCTTGTGTTTAAGAACTGGAGGGCTGATGAGAAATTTAGTATTTATGAGTGTTTACTTGTAGACTGCATAGGAAAATAGCTACCTTGCAGCAAGTTCGAGTTCTTCAATTATTTACGGTAACATAAACTGTTTTCCATCTTGCAAATGTGACCCTTTTGCTTTGAGACCTGCACTGGGAGTCTCAGTTACCATTGTCTGCCTCAGACTTGGGACTATGTTCTTCCCGATATAAAGCAAGCTTTCTCATCTTCCATTCAAGAAATAGCGTATTATTCATTTAAATACATTTTATCTGCTGTCTTTTCTGTCTGATGGTTATGAGATGGTACCTCAAACAACTGGAGTTTTTTTAAAAGGCATTTTCCATAAATATTTCTTGTAGAAACATGACACAGTAAAGTAAAACATTGCTGCAAGGCAAAGCACCAAAATACTAGGCATTTGATCTTTGATATGAATGTATTTCACCTCATGTTGCTATTCTAAGATAAACATTACTGATAACAGGTATGTGTTACTGCACTTTTATTATTACTATAATTTGCATTATTGTAGCTCCCAGATGCCCTTGGCATGTTCAAAGGCCTCACTGATCTGTGTGTGCTGTGTAAACACCCCAGGAAGACAACTTTTCACTAGAAGACAAGGTGAACAGGAGTCACAAAAGACAATAGGATAGCTGCAGGAAGATAAGAGAACAAAAAGAACTCAGGAGATCATAGTCTCTCCAGCCAGAGGAGCAGTAAACAAATCCTGGAACCACGGGCATGCTCTGAGTAGGCAGTACAACAGAGAGAGTGGGAAGGAGACCAATGCAGTGGTTTTGCAGATGTCTGTGGATGACACCTTCCAAGCACGTTAGAGGGCTGCCTGAGAGGGCGGGAAGGCACTTGTTTGAAAATTAAAGATGTAGAATTCAAACTGGTGTTATTCACCAAGTGGAAGCAGATGGCACTTGGTACTCAACAAGAAAGGAAAAGTAGCATTGAAGTGGGCTTGGAGGAGCCCTCATAATGAAGACAAGTGGTTTAATGAGATGGAGAAGATACAGTCAGAGGACAAGTGAAAAATAAATGCATGCAGAACAGTCTGCTCGTCAAACTAGGAGAATGATCTTTGTTGCTTCATTTGAATGGGTAAGAGCAAGCAAGATTACTTATTACCTGTGCCAACTGCCAAGAAAAGACAATTACAGCAGTTGCTATTAAAAAATTGAAGAATTACATGGGCGTTTTTTCTCTGTGTCATGGGAAATGAAAGGCAGTAAAATAGGGATGTTCTGGAGCAAAAATCTGAAGTCTACACTAGATGTAGAGCCCTGAACCACTTTAAGAAAAAGACTGGACTTAAGTAGAAAGACGGGGCTTTTTACCAGTGATAAAAAAGAAAAATTAAAAAAAGAAGGAGGGGGGGAAGAAGGGCACAGAAGAACACAGAGCAGCTTCTGAGGGAGATGGAGAGCTTAAAGACCTGACTGAAACCCCCGTTTTTAAGGGAAAGAAAGAAGAGGATTGAAGGAAGACATGACAAACAAAGGAGAGAAAAAGGATGCTTCACCTGTTGTCTGACAGGAGACACTGGCAAGATCTTCTGAAGGGTAAGGAACAGAAATGGAGAAATGGTGGTGGAAATTATTCAAGGGTGATGAAAATGCAGCTGGTAGTGCATGTGATGGACTCCATTAACCTGGAATTGCTGAGGTTTCCTAAGTGAGAAGGCTGGCAGAACTGAAGGAGGGAATTTTGTTATGGAGGAAGTCAACTGGGTTGTGGGATTTCCTCTAGAAATGCTCTACAATACAGACATAGGAACAATACAGACATAGGAACAGAGGAAGCAGATGCTGGAGCTGAGCCAGGCCTGAGGCTGGCAGAGTGACACCTGCAATGGGAGCAAGGGAAAAAAAGGTGGAGTGGCAGCAGGATAATCAACAACAGCATTCTCAAGGGCATGAAGTCATCAACTGTTAGTCTGAAACTCAAGGGAAGATGGAGGGATAAAGGGAGAGAGAAGAAGCCAATGGGCTAGATGATGGTTGGCAATAATGCACTTGGCAACAGAAATGTAGTAACCCCTATCATGATTCAATCAATTGATCTGATCTTGTGAATAAACTGTTTGATGTATAAGAAACTTGGGTACATGCTGAAAGATGATGATGTTTGATGAAAAAAATCAGATGAGTCTTCACATAGAYATTACAGTAGCCAAACAGGGGTGTGGCAGTCTGCAAAGCAAGTAAGAGTAAAGGAAACTGAAATCCAAGAGACTAGCTAATGACAAGACACTGGACAGACAGCCTGAGGAAAGCAAGACAGAGGTGAGAAAATGGAGTGTTCAAAGATAAAGAACAGGAATGGGGGAACTGGATGGGGAAGGGCTAGAAAAGGTCCAACTTGCTCCTTTAACTACAGCATGATAAGGAGGAACACCTTAGCCACAGGATCTCCAGAAGAAAACAAGACAGCAGTGGACAGTACACTTCTCTTGCACCACAAAATTTTCCTGCATTAGTGGCAGACTAGCAGAGAGCAAACAGCTTTTTCGCTTTCTCCTTCATCTTCTTATGCTCCTCTGTCCATTTTTATCACAGTTTATTTATAAAGTGTAACATGTCTGAGGTGTACCTGAGAGCTTTATTTATGCATGATCTGGGACTTTTTAGGGACCCTGAGACCCTGGAACTTCTGCTGAAGAAATCTGGTTAATTAAGAAGCTGCACTCCCACAAAATGAAGGATAGAAAGGTGAACCATTTATTGAACAAGCTCTGAATTAGGGAAGGGAAGTGACTGCATCAGTTGCTGCATCCTGACATATAACAGGAAGGTGGTGGGGCTGCAGCAGTGGTCACCAGTGCCACAGAGCTTTGGCTATGTTAGATGGCTCAACTGGCACCTGTTGTGAGCACATCAGTGACATTCATGTTTGTTACATCAGGCTCATGAGATCAGGCTTTGCACTCCCAGCAAAGAAACAACCCAGCTTTTTTGTGAATGTTTATTCTGTATTCTGTATTTTAAATGATTGTGTCTCTATTAAAATTCAATAAACATATTAAATACGTGAACCACTGTATATTACACAAATATTTCAACAAGGCATGGCATTTATCAGTGGTTTGTGCAATGGATATTGCACCTACAGCTAAAGGCATTGTCAGACCAGACCTTCTGGATCACTCAGACACCACTGAACATGCCTTTATGTGTCAGGCCRCTCTCTATGTCAGATATTTATCAACCCATTCCTTTCTATTCTATAAGTGCACAACGAAACAAAAAAACCACAAAAAACCCAACCCCGTGAAACCAGTAGCCATAATTCCATATAATGTCTTACCTCACATCACACAATTCATAGTATATGTTTCTGCTCTCATCCTTGATGTAAATGGCGACACTGGGCGATTCCAGCATTTTCATTGTCAGCTGCTGGGGGAAGGCACTTACAAAAAGGGCACGAATTGTGTCTGTGCTTGTGATTTCATTTGGCATCCTCAACTGCTTTGTTTCATCTCCATACTGAAGATATAATACACCTGCAAGCAAATGTAATAGGAAGATACATATTCTTAAATGCACAGTAATGATCTGGTTTCAAAGTCTATGTGGAACACAAACCAAGCCCAAAATGAAAAAAGAAAAAAAACCTCACACTTTAAAACACTAAAAAACCTCACACTTTTCAACAGACTATTGGAATAGAGCACAGAACAATTATATAGTTCAGCCTTGATAAATGTGCTAGTCCCAGTACTGAGATGCCTCTTACTGTACTTCAGTTAGGTAAATCAGAAGTTTACCTTATGAATCCAAATGGAAGATCTCAAACACACCRGGTTTGCTCTGTATTGGAAGCTGTCGGTAAATTACAAGGTACTTTTCTAAAAAGTAGCTGAGGAAGAAATGTATACTTTAATAGTATCCAGCTTTCCTTATACATAACCTCACACTTATAAATAAAAACTAGATTTTCATCTTAGTGCAAGGAATTTTATATTCAGAGTTCAATTTGCTGGCATTATATAGCATAAAGCCTCAGGTGAAACTCCTGCCAGGAGTAAAACTGAGGTACCCCACAAAAAACTAGTAATTTTGGAACCTTTCATTTTCACAGCACTGTTAATAATCATGCTTAGTACTCAGGAAGAAACATAAGTAATCTTAGATGCTGAATTGCAAAATATGGACATTCACGTTCACTCAAGACAGAGCACCTTTCTGATATAGCTATTTTCAGGGAATGGGAGGCTGTGATACCTTCAATAATGGAAACATGAATAGAGACCAGGGACTGAGGGAAGGAATACAAAGCACCTCTTTCCCATGATGTCTGTGTTGGCCCTGCCAGGCCTATGCTAACTCCTGTACAACCAGCAGACGCCTGTACTCCACTGGCCAGTACTGCATGAGTGTGGCTCATGAGCACTGCTACAGCCCAGTCCCATGCCATCGTGACCTCCAAGCCCTCCAAGGACTAAAGCATATGGAAAGAGCCATCTCAATCAACAGAAGAGATCAGTCTGTACTTGATGGAGTTGATGAGATCTAACCATCTGGGTCTGGCTTTAGGGTCTGGCTCATAAAGAAAACCAGAAGATCTTCTCATGAGRTTTATTAGGACCCGCACAGCAGGAAACAAGCTGCCACAGGACTGCAACTAAACTAAGCAATTTCCTGGGATGTATACTACTAGGGAGTAGATTCAGAAGCAAGTGTTCAGCTGAACCACTTTGGATACAAGGAAATGGGGACTGGTAGGCCCAGCTGAATGCACTGTGCTGTTTCTGGGCCATCCCAGGTGTCTCTGTACAACACTGCACTGTCCCAGGAGGAAACACCTTTACTGTGTTGCTGTCTGTACAAGATGGAGCAAGTACAGCTTCCACAGCGGTGTAAAAAGATGGCAGATCACAGAATCACAGAATGGCTGAGGTTGAAAGGCACCTCTGGAGGTCATCTGGTCCACCTCACTCAAACAGGGACAGCTACAGCCCTGTGCACAGGACCACGCCCAGACAGTTTTTGTATATCTTCTAGGACGGAGACTCAGCCTTTTTGGGAAACTTGTGTCAGTGCTTGGCCAATCTCACAGTGAAGAAGGGTTTCCTGATATTAGGGGGAATCTCATTTGGTGATTATTGTCTTTRGCCTTCTCACTGGGCACGAATGAAGACTCTGGCTCTTCTCTGCCCCCTCCCTTCAAGTTCTTTTGTACATYGCTGACATCACTGCCCTTGAATCTTCTCCAGGCTGAAGAGTCCCAGCTCTCTCAACCTGTCAGAGCAAAGAGGCCCCAACCAAGTTAATAATCCTTGTGACCCTCTACTGAATTCTGTCCAATCTTGGGAAGATTCTGAGCTGCCAGGCCTTTGGATCAACCAATAATCAACACAGGTGGGCTAAAGTCTGGCAGAGCATTTTATGCAACCTGAATTCACCACATGAGTTGCAGTGTGGATGCACTGTTCTCCCACGACCAATATAATCAGGAGGGTTGGGAACACAAGGCCCTCAGTGCAGTTGCCATCAGTCATCAGCAAATCTCAGCAAATCACAAAATTTAGATGCTAAATTAGTGGGTCACACTTGAAAGTCATCAGCAACAGGTCAGGCTGTTTATGGTGCTAAGATACAAACACTGAGCAAAAGCAATGGGAAAAGCTGAGGTCATAGAATACAAAGGYAATTAATGAAAAGAAGAGAAGGTATTTCAAACTAATATGAACCCCATCTCCCCTTASTCTTTAATATTTTTGTCCCTATGTTGCCCATAATTGCTATAAAGGAAGGCAGAAACAGTCGGATGTTCCTACAATCAATTGGTAGATAATTGTGCTTGCACTTAGGAAAGGAAGACGTTAACTTCTCTGAATACTAAATAGACTACTCAGCATTACCTAACTATTATTTAATATTGRGCTGCTTTTACAAAATAGAGCTGTTAACTTCATAGTATTATCAAGAGCTCTTTTTTTGTTAATATTGCAATCAAACCTTATATGAATCCTACTACAAATTTCCATTTTTCTTTGTTTGAAAATTTTTTTCAGAAATTAAATTAGTTTTCTTTCAAAGACTGAGAGGAGTTTTCCTATGATTTTTATTTTTWATGCCAATATTTAATGAGCTATTAAACTATTTTYCTATTTTTTATTATAATTTCAGACATCATTTATTTCTTTATGTTCTTCTAGGTAAAACTGTCTTTTTAGTGCTCAAATATTCTATGCAGCTAAACACCCTTTAGGATGCAGAAACTAACTACATTTGTAAAAAAATTAAACAAGTTAATGATTGCATTTATTTCACGTTTCCAAGACTGCTTGCAAAGACACTCATTTTTGATGATAGCTTTCAGTTCTTTCGAAGAACACAAGGAACCTTCTGTGTTTTGATATTTAAACTTTCTTGGATGTAGTGGGAAAAAAGACAAAGACTCTTTGGCTAAAAAAAAGACAGGCTTTGCATATCAGCTTTGCAGTTGGGTGTGACTCTCTTTTCTYCCCAGTATAAATGTTAGTGCAAAATTCAGAAATGCTAGTTTYGAACTTCAGACCATTAAAACCACACTCAGTATTGAAATACTGAAAYCATTAACACAGAATAAGTGGCAAAGTTGAAAAATCTTCCTTACACACAAGTCAAAATCATTGTAGAACAGTCTTGACTCTGTCTGTGCTTCAACACTTCCACAAAATACTGATCCAAAGCAAAATCACAGTTGTCCTTGAGTCCTCAATTTTTAAAACAAATATACATATTTTGCCTTAAAACAGACAGTTTAAACATACAACTTGGAGAAATGTTTTGGCCCCAATCTCAGCTTGAGAGAGAAAAAGTATTTTCAAAGGCACAATAAATTCTTTTTTTCTTTATTCTCCTTTAAATCACATGCCCTTAAAAAAAACCTACTGCCTTTCCTCTTGAGTTGTCTGATCCATATCATGATACAGAAATGCTTTAGGGCATTTCCTATTTGACAGAACTAACTGCTCACTTCTAAAAATCCTGTTTGAGCATGACAAAATAAAGAGACTCAAAATCCATTAGTTAAAATCATTCACAAAATTTTTCTTACACACATTGCCCAGGTAAAATTCTGAACACCAATGATACCCACAGGTTCCACTTCATGTAAGYTGCTGGAACTCTAAGGTGTGTTTTACCTTCAGCTAAAAATCACTCCCATGGAGRTTAAAGCAAGAAGAAATTGAATATAACTTAGGCACGGTTTCTGTTAGGGCCCTGAACATACATCAGCAAAGCTGCTGGAAAGACAATTAAACACAAGGGATGTTCCTGTCTCTATGTACCCTCAAGTCCCTCTTGCATTTACTTACACTTCTGTTACAATGGATTTACCTGAAACATGAAGATTGTGCCCATTTTTATACAACACAGATCAAAGAGGACTATGAAATTCCCTGCTACTCTAAGACAACATGTATGAAGACGACTGTGAACGAGYGAACAACACCACACAACAGTTTTAAAGTGCATGTCAGACAATGCTGTGGCTCCCATTTCCAAGAGCTCTGAGGTACYGCCAGCCCTGCACTGTCCTACAGCTACAACAGAAACTATAATGTTAAGACATCCCCTTGTCATGTAGTATAACTTAGCTGTAGAAATACCTCTGGAACTTTTGGTCATTCTTCACCCTACAAGCAACAGACCACAGACTTAAACACCAGCCACAGCAGAAAACACTTACATGCAGGCCTTAGCAACATAAGCCTTGGAACAAATCACTTCACAATATTCCTATCATCAAAGAGGTATGCTTTATAGAAGGGAAATTAAACAGCCAAGAGGCAAAAGAACATGTCCATAGAAAAGTTTACATGCATCAAACCCTGATCTGATGATGATCCTGTGAACACACCACATGACTGCCCTTTCCACCTCTACACACAGAGTTCTTTCAAAACACAGTATTTTCTGCTGCCTCTTTATCAATGGTCAGTGGCAGGATGTGCAAAATATTTCATMATTTCTCTCAGGGATGATCTACATGAAACACAGTGCAGTGCAATGGAAGATGCAGTTAACCTGACTTGGGTGGCTGATCCCACCAGTGCTGGGTTGGGGTGCCTAGCAGAGCCTTCCTGTGCCTTCAGCCAGCACAGCTCTGAGCTCAGGCATACACACCACATTCACAAAAAGGTGTTCAGCTCAGACAGTGCTGCTGGGCTGCAAAACACACTTGGGGAGCTGGGGACATGCCCTCACAGTATGATGGGGAATCTCACCTGAACACACAGGGTCTAGGCTGGCTTTAGAGCAAGGAGCTGCATAACCACAATAGGGCTGGCAAGGCACCGATGCTGCCATAACTCCTGAGTTACAACTGGTAAAGGTTTTCTCCTYATGGCAAGAGCTAATGCCATGCAGGTGCCAGGAAACCACCCAGCTCACATATCTCAGCTCCTCCATCACATACACGGTGCTGACCTAACCCTGACTAAGCACCATGTTATCATGGTTATATTGCTAACAGTGATCTCCATGCAGGGCAGCTTACATACTCARGACAACCTGAAACACAATTAGCTTTTGTTTAAAGAACAAAAATTATCTTTAGAAATCCATTATTTAAGGGAGGAAAGTTAAATACCTTATAAAAAAGAATAAGTAAACAAACAAGACTGTGTCCTCTTCTGTGACCTTTAAAAGTATATGTTAATTCTCTCAAACAATGTATTTTAAATGGAAAAATACAATTTCTCAAATAATTCTCTTATAATGAAAAAGAAAAAGCTGAGGCAGAAAAGTAACTCCTCAGTGTTATGAAATAATATACCGTTAAAGTTTACATTTGAATTCATAAGTTTCCTTTCTGTGAAGCTACAGGACTCCCTCTCTGCAGGCAAGATGTCTTGCAAATTTCTGCACTGAAGTATCTTACTGGCATTTGACAATACCTTAATCCAGTTGAAGAGAAGTATTAACGGATGATAAAATCTGTATTTGGCTGGTGTAGGATTTTTGGGYGCTGGAGCATTGAAACTGAACCAAAAACCACCGGCCATGAACAAGACGCTCCTACTCTTTTCCAACACAGSTATTGTAAGTGGAATATTCTGGAAATTCTGTGTCAAATCTGAAAATTTCTAGTAATATTAAAGCTAGTTAGACTACAGCAATCAATGCATTGGGAGCTCTGGACCTTCTTGAATACAAGGTGCAAAGCAAGGTATAACTAAAATGGGGAAAATGCCATTATAATAGTTACACTCTTTACCTTTAACCATCAGTTAACCACATCTTTTTGAGAAGATGGGCAATCTTTGTCTTTTCATGCTGCTTTAGGTTGATCTTTCACCATAAGTCCATTGAGTCACTGTGTCTGTCTGGACATTCCCTCATGCTGAAGTCAGCAGCAACGGTAATAAGCAAAAGTGAGAAAAAGCATCCTTGTTTCTTACTTTTATTTATGTCAAATCATTACTTGAGACTTGCATGAGTTATAAAAGCTAAGGATAATCTTTGAAGTGTCAATGATAACTGTTCTTGTTGGATCCAGGCCTTTCCTCAAAAGTGCAGATTAAAATTTTAATTTCTTTTTACTAACATTTTGAGATATTTCCATATTTCCTTTTTTTTTTCTTTTTGACAAAATTGTCATATATTAGACTRCAAGGATGGCATAGGGCCATATTGTTCTCTGTTCCCCATCCCTCCTTCCCCCCAACTATCTAATAAACAGAGCAAACACATATCACCAAATTCTGCCAAAGTTATGCAGACACAAGCTTATTACAGTAACAACTCTTGCAGCATGGAAGAAATTCCTCAATATGAAGTTCTTACTTTCCATAGCCTTAAGACTTAACTCTCCTATTTCACCACACAGTTTCAACTAGTCTGAGGTCATTGCCATGATCTTTGTGGTATTTCTAGCCTGAAGCTCTCATAATAACTTCTGTTAGTACATCCTCCTGAAAATCTGTCCTCTGCATTCAGAAAATATTCCAAAAATATACTTAGCTGTCTTCAAGTACTAAGAGAATAAAAAAAGTGTATCTTTTAATGAATAAAAGCAATTACTTTTTTTTTYCCACAATAGTCTGAAGAGATTTGTTCAAGGTATTAAGTTGTTTGATAATAGTTTCAATAAAAACAGGAACTGTTTAATTGAGGCCAGTATTAAATTTTACTGCTATTTCATTCTTCTCTGTTACTTACAGTGGCTTGCAATAATTTGTTACTTAATGAAAAAGACAGATGGAAAACTCAGTAGTCACATAAATTTCCTACCAATGTTATGAAAATGTTATGAAAATAAAGATTTTAACCACCACTAAAATAGTACCACTTTTCTACAAACAAATGCAGTCAGCTGGCTAAGAAGAATAAGTGAAAACCAAAATGAAAATTGACTTTTTTTTAACCTAAAGAAAACCCAGTATTTTCCCCATCCGACTCCTGATAAAACCTGTGAAAAAGCCTATTGCCAAAAGGCAACTTTGTCTATACACCTATATCAGCAAGTCCATCTACTGTGAACAGTTACTTTTATCATCTAGAGATTCTGAGAGAACATTTCAGTTTAACCTAGTTCCCCAGGTGTAAATCGGTGTTCTGGCAGGATGGCTTTTGGACAATAATTGCATTCTGTTGCACAGAACAGCCCAATGACCATCAAGGTGAGTTTTTCATACCCCAAACTGGCAAAACAACACCAGCAAACTTGGAAGAGCACAAAACCCCTATGATACTATATGAAAAAATACTTTAAAAATTACCACTGAACAACTCAGTGAGATGARCAAGATGTTTCATATGTACCAGAGCTATTTTTCAGAGGGCCCCTGCAGGCTCTGCCGTGTTGCATTTATTGCAGTTCACATTCAAGAGTTCAGCACAGTAAAATCAGAGAACTCCACACACACAGGCACAGGACATGCCCATACAGGCTCTGCTTTAGTCCCCCAGAAGCTGAGCCCCTGGTCTCTGAAGAAGCCAATAAGCCATGGCTGGCTCCCAGCCAAAGGTGCCAAGCTGACCACAACGATGTGCCTGCCAAAGACTACGCAGACATGTAAAACATTTAAGGCTGTACTTGACTGTAGTCAAGTACTTCATATAGGGGCATTTTCGTTAGTAACTTTTACATGGCCAAAAGCAAAAAAGACAAGAAAACATCAATTAAATTTCTTGGAATACTTGTTTTTCCTCTTGAATAAACATGAAGAAAGAGAAATCTTAYCCAGCTGTATTTCCTGTGTGTATAWATCAGCTGTATCAAACTTATTATTTAAGTAATAACTATTTTTGCAAACCCTAAATTTTAGTACTAAACAAGGTACAATTGATGTGTTCAAGGGCAGAATGTGACCATTTTAATAATCCATAGCCATGAAGCATTAAAGTCATGTAGGCCATGCATGTCTTTGCAATTTTGCTCCATTTACCAAATGATCTGTATTTATAGCAGGAATTCTCTTCAATACTTCTGAAGTTATTTCATTTCTAGGAAGTTCACTACTGTCAGTAGCAAATTTAGGAGTTGAGCCATCAGCATTTAAGAACAGAGCTGGCTAGGGGAGAGCAWCAAAAATTCACCTCTCTGGGCTCTAACAAACAGCTTCACTTTGTGTGAAGTCCTCACAAGCTACTTTAGACAGAATCTTGGAACAAGACATTAGTTTGCATGATTAAAAAGAAAGCCAAGAGGCCATTTCCTAGAGTCACTCCAATTTGTCATTATCTTTCATGTATTGTGGAACCAAAACTGGACACAGTGCAACCTCACAAATGGTGACAAGAGGGGAATAACCACTTTCCTTGACCTGCTGGCTAAATTTTTCCTACAGACAGCTGTGCGGTTTTCCCTTGCTGCAAGGACATGCTGCTAACACACAGTCACCTTGTTGTCATACTCTAAGTCCTTTCTGCAATGCTGCTACCAAGCCAACCTGTCCTCCTGTCCTTGCCAGTATTGTTGCAGGGCTGTTCTGTCCCTGATGAAAGGCTGCATTTGCCTCYCTGGAGTTTCATGAAGTTCCTGTTAGTCCATTTCTCTGGCTCTTTGGGTCCCAGTGAAGTGGCCACCTGACTATTCAGCACACCAAATGGTCTCTCAAACTTAGTGTCAGACTTGACCCTACTGCTGGGTCACTCCATCCCAACAATGAGGTTTCTGATGTCAAAAATCACTGGCCCCAGAGTCCAGCTGACAGTTTCACAGCCCTGAGGAGCACAGCTAAAACCCAGCTGCCAGYTATACACCCTGAAGGCCACCCCTACCTCCTCCATGTGGCTATGGAGAGGGTAGGAGTGATTTGAAAGGCCTTATTAAAACCAAGATAAACAACATCACCTCTGCCCTCATACTCACAGATGGTCTATTCATCACAGAAGGTAATTGGGCAAAGGTAATTGGGCAAAGCAATGGTACAAGCACCCATCTCCTGTGAAACAGTTGAGTAGTTAAAAAATATCCAGAAGGGCTCTCATCTTTGGAGCTGCTCAGACCATTGCCCCTCTTGTCCCAAGAGAGCACCCTAATCAGTGGGCTCTCAAAAAGCTTCTGATGCACTGATTATCCTCTTATGCTGCTGGAATTGGGTACTCTGTAGCCAGAAATGCAGAAAAGAGACAGAGAACAAGAACTAATACAAGAGACAGTCTTATACGATACCACAGAGATGACACTAATTCCCACTGGGAACGGAAAACTGAATTTGGGTCCAGCATAGTAACTATGCATTAGAACCACTACCTAAATATATAAACATTATTGGGAGCAATGATTAAATTCAACAACTGTCCTCGTTCAGAGACTTGCTGTCAGCCCTGGCAGCAAATCCTAAATACAGTGTGCTGAGGGACAGGCTGTGCTTCTCTCCTTGGCCTAAGTCTTACACTTCTTACAGTGCATGGAATTGYAATACACTTTTTTCCTTTGCATGCCCATGTCAAATGGCAGGCTCTGGTGTTTGTGTGACTTACTGTGTTACAGGCAGACGTACAAATTTTACCTAACACGAAAATTAGATCAGCTTTATCCAAGTGATAACTCCTGTGCTAGATGCACTCCATGGAACAGCTCTATCTGGCCTCCTACCTTTCCCTGAAAGAAGGAGGCCTGTACAAGCTACTCCAGCTGCCAGATCTCTCTTCCAGCAGACACCAAATGCTGAAGGCTCAAATTGCTGCTGCTAAATCAGAATATGAAGCAATGGTAGAGCTGGATAAAGACATTACACCTTTTGTGAGTGCATGATTTGGGATAAAGAGAGAAGCCACAGCCACCCTGACATAGCTTTCTTCAGTTCATCCAGGTCGTACACTCATTAATCTACCTCTCTGATCTTCATCACTTTTCATTCTGATTTATTCACATTGTAAGGTTCTGAAATATGAGTATTTTGTCACTGTGCATTACCCAACACAGTGAGGCACTATTTTTGCTCAAGGTCCTTTAGTATTACTGCAGTGCAAATAAATAATAAAGCTTGCATTCAAAAGTCATTTAACAGATAGAGCAGTGACAGACACAGAATTACATAATCACTGGGTTTGTTTAATACACTGTACATTTTCTACTCCAGTATCACTGCAATGAACCCGTCAGATCCGTGCTGATACAACCTGCTGCAACAAAATTTAGCTCCAGCGTGACACAGCATCTAAAATAYCCTGCATATCAGTTTTTTGGTGGCAGACAGAATGTGCTCTGTTGAGACAGTATGTACTAAATAGTATCTTGCTCCTTTGGAAGCATTTTTTTCAGGTACACACAAGACATTTTATTATAGGAGAAAAAMCTCTTAAGTAAACAGCAATTGTGGGCACAAGTGCTAGCCTGGCAAGTCATATATTTCACTCTTTCATATATCTGGCTTTCACATATCCTGTAGAGACAACAAATGAAACAGAAAATACTCTGATATGTCAATATAATTGTTTAGCTTCTTTTGCTCTTTTGATACAAAACATTTCAGGTAAGAGGTGTGTGGTTTTTTTTCTTTCCAAGTCCAAAACCTTTTGCTATTGTAATTTGAAGAAATGGAAAAGAAAATAAAGTCTAAGAAAGCTGGAAGGAAAACTTGAGCTACATTAGAGTATTATAATCTCCTAGGGTCTCCTAAGAAAATTCCTAGAGTTTCCAATTCATTAATTGGAACTACTTGTTTCAGGCTGTTTTTCCTATAGACCTGTCAGTCCCTGTTAAGCTATCTGACCATGACAGCAAACATTTACATGACCTTTTTGCATGTTGGCTGCTTTGCATACACTATAAAAGGCAAGACAGGGAAAATTCTTTAAGATGACTGAATACATTAAAATTATACTCAGCCTTAACTTGAAATGCACTTCCCAGGGAGTTCCTCTCCCAGGAACTAAACTGAAGCTCTCGCTGACTTCAGTAGGCTTAAATCATGCCCTAAGGAATCAAGAGAGGGCAGTGCCATTACTAGCAAATCACAGGCTTCCCATATAAAGTCTATGGCCATTCACACATCTTCTGTCTGGTTTTACATGACTATTTTGATTTCTAGCTCATAAATAGTAAGTAACAATTAATTAGCTCCAATATAATGTATGTCTATTTTTAGCATTTATAGTTTTCTCTGTGTGTCTTACAGTATCTTGCCTACACATGAATAGAGAGTTATTTCTACCACCAGCTGAAAAGCAATGCCCTGTCTCTCTGAAAAGGTTTTGCTATGAGTGAAGTTGTCACTGTGGCCCCTTCTTTTTAAAGAGGTTTTGAGAAACATCTGCAAGAAATACTACAAAAGATCAAGGCGTTATGATTATAATCAGTAATGGTATTTCCATTTAAGGTGGCAGCAAACTAATTAATCAGATACTGTGCCTGCCAAAAYTTGGGTTTGGGGACTAATAAATAATAATCAGAATACTCCATGATTGCTTAAGACCCTCCCCATGCCAATCCTTAAGCACTTGTATAATTTTACTCCTTTATGTAATCCCTCCAAATGCAAATAAAATGCAAATGTTGGCAGGCTCAGACATTTCTGAAGAGACCTTTCCACACCACCCAACTTTAGGCACAGATTTACCAACAGGGAGCCCAGTCATCCTCTGCTCCTCACCCATTTGGACTGGAGTGGCTGAGCACCCTGGCTGGGGCACCCAAAAAAGATGATCGCAACCCTTGAGCCATAAAGCTTCATCCTCCTCAGTCACTTCTCAAACCCAAATCTTTGTGCATTTATGGAAATCCCCCCCTGTACCACATTCTTCCTTCATCCAACCCTACATGTACAGCCTGATCCTGCAGAAGCACCAAGAGCTGTTGCTGCAATGGGAGATCTGATCACACCCTGCCCTTCCCACCGCATCGACTGCCCTGGTCACTCCACCACCACAGAGGAGGGAGTGCCTGCCCTTACAAAGAATCCTGCCCATTGTTTGGACAGATGTACCACACAAGAAACCACAAGTGAACACATTTGTCAGCCCTCATTTCACTGAGGAGGCACCGGGGCAGGGACAGCAGCGAGCTGCAGCRCAGGCACAGGCGGCTGCTGGCACCACCTTGCTGGATGCCTGTCAGCTTCTGCTTCCTCCAGGCAAATTGCAAGTGAAGTTCACTGAAAGCTTTTGAGCACTTTCCAGGTTTCAGCTGATTCTCATTGACAGTTTTGCTAGATAATTTTTTTTCCCACAGTTATCGCACTGGAAAAGATCCCAGCTTTCAAATACGTATTTTAAAAGACATTTAATTTTCTCTTGCACAGTGAACTCATTTGTTTTAATACCTTGCTTTATCTCCAGGCTACACAATGATGAAGCAAGTGTTGATTTCTGGTTTTCTTAGCCAAGAAAGACCTAAATTTCAAAAGCTGTGGCTGAAATTTTAAATGGGCCCACAATAGGAATACTGTTTTCTAGGTCAATTCCACGTGAACACCATGTCCTGTTAGATTAGTCCTGACTGATAAACCCATGATAGTGAGGTAGCCAAAATGCATTTGTGTTACTTCTTCTCAGACTCCATGTTAATTCAGACTACAATTTGAAAACAAACTGACTCATATATATATCTAGTAAAATAGGAACCCACAGAACAATTAGAATTTCAAAAAGAAAACATCAGTTTTTWAAAATGCATTGAGATATATAATGTAAAATTAATAAAATTTTACAAAAKTCATTATTCTCTTCACTGAAATTATGTTCGCTGAGGATCAAAACATGATTCTTATTTAAATTACATTAAATTTAAAAATGAACAGATATGGAAAGGGAGGTCATGATACACAGATTATTTAAAATCATATTAATAGAAGTACGTTCATGCCTYGATTAGGGCCTGGACACCACATTTCAGTACATGCAAAAGATGCTAAAGAAGGGGTTTAACAATGAACTACTTAACAGTGAACTTTCTGTCCTCCCATCCTAGCAAAGATACTACTGAACTGCAAAATTTCAGGGCAGCAATGATAATCAAATGTCCAGGATGGTTTCTGGATGAGCAACACGTGCTTATAGCAGCACTTCTCAGCTGGAGAAGAGAAACCTGAGGGAAATGGCAGGCCAAAGAAATCAGATATGGGGAAAGCAGATAGCAATCTGATGTTTGCTGTGACTTCCAACACAAGGACTAGGATGCACAACTTAGAGATGATAAACAAATATAAAACAAAACAACAAGCAAGCAGTGGTCGGCAGTAAACCAAAAGAAACTCACTGCCAAAGTCACAGATGCACTGTGGAGGATGTGAAAAATTTACATGGGAATCAAAGGTGGACTGAACAAACACCTGGAGGAGACATATCTTGATGGTTATTATACAGGCAGACACCATGACCAGGAAATCCCTAAGCTGAAGATCCCTTGCAGCTGAGAACACTGGGGGGAAGGATCACACATACATGCACAGAGGACAGGGAGTTGATTCAGGACAGTCAGCACAGCTCCACCAAGGGCAAGTCCTGYCTGACCAAGCCACTGGCTCTCTGGAGTGGGCTTCTACAGCAGTGGACAAGGGAAGGGCTACAGASGCCCTTTATATGGGCCTCTGTAAAGCCTTTGACGTAGTCCCCACAACATCCTTCTCTAAATTAGAGAGAGAGATGGATTTGATGAGTGGACTGTTCAATGGATAATTAAGTAGTTGGATGGTTGCATCCAGAGTGTAGCGGTTAATGGCTCAGGGACAAGTGGTGTTCCTCAGGATCTGTACTGGGACCAGTGTTATTTAGTAACTTCAAAACTCACAGAGATGAAGGGATCAAGTGCCCTCTCACTAAATTTGCAGACAACACCCAGCTGTGTGGCACGGTTGACATGCCTGAGGAGCAGGATGCCATCCAGAGGGACCAGGACAAGCTGAAGAAGTGGGCATGTGGGAATCTCATGTGGTTTAACAAGACCAAGTGCAAGGTGCCCTGAGTCAAGGCAACCCCTGGTAACAACAGGGGCTGAGGGATGGACAGAGCAAGAGCAGCCCTGCCCAGAGGGCTTTGGGAGTGCTGATGGATGAGAGGTTGGACATGACCCAGCAATGTGCACTCATGGCCCAGAAAGCCAAATGTGTCTCGGGCTGCACCAAAAGCAGTGTGGACAGCTGGTCAAGGGAGAGGATTCTGCCCTCTGCTCTCTTGAGACACCACCTGCACTGCTGCTTCCAGCTCTGGGGTCCTCAGCGCACACAGTGGGGCTGGACTGCAAATTCCAAAGGCTCAACCACTTAACATCATTTTGAAGCAAACACAAGTTTTACAGAAAATCCTGAGGTTAAGTAAGCCATACTGAGGATGCCCTAGCCAGTAGTGACTTATAGGCAGTATAGCATAGTAAACATAAAAGTGCACGTATAGTAAACATATATGTGCTCTTAAAAACACCTCAAAAGCAAAAGTCTTATCAAAGTTGAAGTATCACAAATTTGTCCCCCAAAAGCCCAACATACTGGTGGTCCAGGAGGCTGTGGGAGGGCAGCCACTTTGTGAGCTGACATGGGCAAAGATCAGCTCCTTGTTTCCAATCCCACTGCTATTCACTTTTCAGCTCTGGAAGAGTAAGGGACCCCTTCCAGCTCTGTTTTCTTCGCACTTGTGTTTGTCAGATATTATAATACTCTTGACAGAAACCGTCTCAGATTATTGAGGGACAAGTAAACCACCACGACAAGCTTACAAGCATGGTATGATGAGTCCAGTCTTCGATTTATGTCACTCTCTATATTGGGAGATGAGCCTACAGGAAAGCAGCATTTCAGTTTATCACCTATGAGCAAAAACCTGCCTTCCTCAGCAATCCACACATGAGTTACGTGCCTTCCCACAACACTTTAACTGCCCTCTGGCGTCTTCTCTCAAAAGAACAGCCTTTACTCCTACCATCCATCAGCTGAGCAGAGTCTCAGACAAAATTCACCATCATAAAAGGAGCTCTGGTTCACAGCTGGGCTGAATTCAACCCTGAAATATGGGAAGAATGCAGAAAGCAGAGCTGTCCATCTGTGCTGACACTTCTCTCATGTCACTGTACAGACAGAAGGGCACTGCCCCAAAGTAAAGGGCAACTCCATCAACATATCCATTCAAATCCTCTACCTGGAAAGCTACCACCACACAAACACAAACTTTTTCAGTAAGATGGATTACTAAGGCAATAATATCTCTAGGTTTCTTTCAACTAAGCCTGGCTTTGAAGAGATGACAAAGTGAAAAAGCCTGTGTCTCCTGTCTGAAAATGAGARTACAATCCTGTATTAAATTCATTGCCAAATATTGTGCAGGCTTGGCAGGTAGTGTTTGMAACAGTGGGTTTTAACCATTACTCAGCATTTCATGTCAGGGCCTGCATCTCACTCCTTGCATGTCTACTATGCTCTCATCACATTTTCAGATCTTATGAGAATAATTTCACCATTCCCTCAAGTTACTCAGTATCCCATACCGAATTAATTTCCAAAGAACAACCTGAGATGAAAAACAATGYGCTACCGAAGTCTTTAGTTTTTCAACCCCAGACTATTTAAAGACCGTTTTAAATCCACAAATGGAAAGCASAGACTAAGCACAGAAGGGAGAAGGACTGAAGCAGGCTCTTACCCAGGGATCTTTCCTTCGTTTGGTTTGCTGACCGCACAACGGGAAGACTCGCCCGCGTGCGGCTGCCCCTGGAAAAGGGGGTTGGAGAATCACCTTCAGACATGACCTCTAAGGAATCAGCAGATGCTTCAGAGAGGTGTTCTGTGTGGTCACCCAAGTTGGGCTGTGGGCTCTGGGACAGCTTTGGGCTTCTTGTCTGCAAAACAGAGTATTTCCTTATTAGTCTACTGAAACCACAGTGTGGGAGGAAACAAAATTAAAGAGAAGAAGGAAGGAGTCCAAAGTTCTTCAAAAACTGGTATGCTGAAGGTCACTTCTGTGTAGATTATTTAGGAAAAGTGTCCTTGGACATTCTGCTGCAGTTTTTATGGCTGTAAATCCATGTGGCTGTAAAAATTGCAAATTTTGTTGCTAACAAAGCCCTGAGGATAAGACATGCTGAGGAGATGTACAGTAATGCCATTCTCCTTGTCCACAGACATATACACACCCTCTCTAATTTTATCAAGTCTTCTAAGAAAAATCCCCAGAAAATTAATACTGTAATGGAGTTGTAAAGCTATCAATTTCAGTATCTTCTGCTGTGACATCTATGCAAGGTCCAGGTCATGCAGCAGCAAAGCCAAAATAGCCATCCAACATTTCTAGCTGAAATCACAAACAATTACTTTATTTTTTGTTGCACCAGCATAAATCAGAACTGTCTTCATTTACTGACCAAATTAACTAYGACTTTTACTGGGAAATCATACTAGTAAATTGCTAAACACAACTGCTGGGAAAAAACCCGACTCTTCCAGCAGGAGAGAGATATGGTTTCATTTATGCACTCCTACCAACTCTTCAGTGTAGGATCTGCCCAATAAAAACACACTCAATAGAAAGTAAAATGTCCTGAACATTTTTTGCAAACTATAAATGACATTATAACCCCTTTCCACAAAAAGGGGTTGCTTTAAGAAGCATACTCAATACTGTGTAGTGAACCCCCCTCACAACCACATGTACTATTACTCCGGAAGAATAATTTCCTGGTCTCTCTCAATGAAACCATATCAGAGCAAATGGGAACATACAAAGCAGAAATTCAAAGCAAAGCAAGCTTACTAGGTTCCAAACACAGTATGTAAATATGAACTTTATAGACATCTATAATCAGCACTAGGCACAAGATGTCATTAAACTTACATGTTTTTCTCTCCCCTATCATTTAAGGTCAGATGCTATTATGTTAAAAATCCCCTGTATCAAAATCAACTGCAACTCGAGGTTTGAAGATACCGTCAAGATCCAAAAAAGATTATGTTTCTTTCAGGAAAGCTCAGCTAAGTAATCTTGCTGACATCTGTTTCTTTCAGTGGTTTTTGAAGTGAAATGAAGAGAGCTCATTTCAGCAATAGAATGCGTCACATAATATTCCTTATGTGACTTTGAATGTATGAAAAACTTCAACTTTTATTACATTTCATTAGCTTGCTGTAGAGGGCTGTTCTTGCCAAGCTGTGCAGTTACTCACAAGTTACAATGATATACCTCCCAAGTAAGTAAATCCTCCAGAACTTCTTGCGTTCTAAATGCTAATATTAAGTACTAGTAGTAAAATAGTAGGTACTATCCAATGTCCTGCAATGAAATTGTTCAAGAGCATTGAATTTTATGCAGGACTTAAGGCTAACACCACCTGCTCTAAAGTATGCTTCAAAGTGCCTCTGACATGGTCAGCACTAGTCYGCAGGTTGTAAATACAGGGACTTGTGCTGAAAAGGTTACAGAGGTGACAAGTGACCTGCAAACACAGAAAAGAATCTGATAAGTCAGTACTTCTTCATTCAGCTTTCCAAAATGGCTGGTGAACCATCACTGCTGAAGCATTTTATTTACACAGACATATTACGGAAGTACTACCAAGCCAAGACATTACAGCTATGTAGCTCCTTGTACTGATTAAAAACTTATCTGTATAAATCTATTAATAGGGAGCTAGAAGGCATATAATTCTCCMTTTCTAGAAAACCATGACTAAAAGTAAAACAAGATTAAAAAAAAACCAAACAAAAAAGGCAACAAAAACAATCTGCAAAAGGTCCTTAGTTTCAGAGTTTGTTGGGAAGGAAATTCCTTGTTTCTTTAAGAAAATAAAAACTGATAATATAAAAATATGACTCAAGCTTATTTTGCTTTGCTTTTGCTTGTTTTTCCTCTTCAATTTATAATAAAATAATCCCCAAATGCCATTTGAGGCATGCAGTTGTATGTATATTGTTCATTGATGATATGAACAGATGTATATTTGAACAGTAAGAGGACACTTCATTACCAAAATCAGCAGACACAGATTCAGCTGAACAGTTGCCCAGCATGTCTTGTCAATGCACAGATGGAGCCAACCTCAGCAACGCTGTGTTTCTTTGGCTGTCCCTGGGGAAATGCTGTAGGACCCAAGACACAGCATCCCAGATCCCCACAGATGACACAATGTCATTACTGTAGCTAAATCTGTTGGGTCTAGCTGAGATCATTTTCTCCACAGCAACCCTCATAGTGCTGTACTTTGTATTGGTGGCTCGAAAGGTGTTCATAACACACCATTATTTCTGCTACTGTTGAGCAGGGCATGCACAGCATAAAGGCCCTCTCCAACACTCCCTCACTCACCGAGGAGGCTGTGGGTGGGCAAGATCTTGGCAGAGGAAAACAGTCAGAAGAGCTGACCCAAACTGACCAAAGGAATATTCCATACCATTTGATGACTGTTCAGCAATAAAAGCTTAGAAAAAGGATGAGGAAAGGGACCATTTGTTACTACATTTGTCCGATGGAGCAACTGCTACATATACTGGAGCCTGAAACCTCACTTCCTGGGAAGTGCCTGGACATCACCTGCTGATGGGGAATAGAAAATACTTTGTTTACTTTTGCTTCCGCATGTGGCCTTTTCTTTTTCTTTATTAAGAAATACCAATTTATCTGAGCCCACGACATTTTTGCATCTTATTTTCTCCCCTGCACTCCAGCAGAAGAGAGGGGATAGAGTGGCTTCSTGTGTAGCTGGCGTTCAGCCAGGGTCAACCCACTACACTAAAAGAGATCCTTTTTTGGCAGCCCTCATTTTTCACATCAACACTGCAGGTTTCTGAAGCAATCCAGAGGCACCTCATGGATTCTGCTCAGATACARAGCCCAGTCTTCCTCTTAATCCACCAGCTCAAATCCATAGGAGCTCCACTCTAGTAAGTGGAGTGACACAAACATAAAGCCAATGCAAGCTACAAATGAGATCCACCAAATATACACATACAGTTTATGAAAGSCTTCAAGCTATTTGTCATGCTCAACTCCTGTAAACATTACATTCCAGTATTCTGAATTTTAAACAGATTCTAAAAAATTCTCAAWCTCAGCAACAGTGGGTATTCAAGTAACTGAGCGATATGAGCACATATTTAACAAGAAAGTATTTTTATCATTGGCAGCAAGCACTAGACTTGATGCTACTTAATTATCAAGTGGATTCCTAGGTATAACTTCTAAGGAAAACCAACCCATGCAGTGGCAAAGGAACCAGCAACATTTACAGAGCTGTAGCTACAAGTACTTGTAAAGCTTTTTGAAGAAAGCAGCGCAGAAATCTTCATCATTATCCAACCTTGTAATAATTATTCAGGATGTTGGTTCTAATATCGGATAAGAAAAATAAGACAAATGTCAAATAAATACTTAATAAGTAATGCCTTTTTTTTTTTTTTGCTGAAYGTTCACTAATATTAAAATGCTTAAAATAATACTTCAGCAAGTGTCATTTTAAGGACTTTTCAGGAACTACCACACAGTACAAGCTTTCACAAAATAAATGTTGACCCCAATAGCCAATGTTTGAGGACCCAACAGTACCCAACTAGAGTCAYAGACTAGACTGCTGCTATGTGAGTCAGAACGGTGCTGTAGCAAAACACCCTGAAATACCCAATAGAGAAGAAAACTCAAGATATGCCCACTAAGGAAAAGCATTATCCAAAATTAAAATGTGTAAACAGATACTCCACAGAGGCAGACAAACCCAAGGAAATGCTGGCACATTCCAAGCCACCTCGGGGATAAATGCCAGAGAACAGGAGGTTCAGAATGAGGCAGCAGGTCTCTCTCTCCCCTCTGCCAAGACCAGTTAGGTCACATTTCCTCAGTCAGCCATGGTCCTTCCCCCCAAGCTGTATGTTAGGAGGCACTCCCCTGCACCTGTTTCTTTGTGCAATAGGGTTCATCTTTCAGCCAGCTGAGTAGAGCTGACCCTCCTTAAGGACTTCTCTGATGAAAAATGTTGTCTGTGCTAGTTCTRGGTCACAAGATCATCAGAAAGGATAGGCCAAAATAAGGAGGGACAATTCTGGTGCAAACTTACATGTAAATTACACTGTGCTTTTTGATGACTCTTTTACTCAGGATATACTATTTTATTTAYAAGGACATAGATCCTTGTAACTTTTTCAGGGTATATATTTAAGTATAGCTCATGGAGCTAGCAATTACAGAAGATCCAGTGTCTTTCAAACACTCTTGGGATTTGACAAAGAATTAAAACTGTAGTTAATCACGCCTCATGATCTGTCTGCTACAGCTTGGCAAAAGAATGAACCTTTAATACATCTGCTTTAGTCCTTTCACTGACTCAGAAAAAATAAAGGAAAAAAGTGCAAGGCTCTTTAAATGCAGTAAAATTGCAAATAATTAGGAATAAAGTCTGAAAGTACCTGAATAAAGAAAAGTGAAAGACTGCAGAGATGTCAATGTAAAGGGCAGTCAYGGAGTACCAGAGATTTTCATGAAGTTCTCTGCAATGCCTCTGCCTCTGGTCCTCCACTCACATTTGTCCACACTAATCCTCTCATGCTTTTGTTCTAGCCGGTTTTATGTTTCTGTTCTTCATAATGTTCTTCTATGCTCATTGCCAGTTACTTTTTATACTAATCTATGTAACAAGAACTATTTTTCTCTCTTTTCCTTTCTCCTGCAAATTTGCTTTACACATTTCCATAGACAAAACAGAACTCTGAAAAAAAAAATTGCATAACCTGAAGAAAGTTTTAATTTCATCTCTTGRTTAATTCCCACTTCTCATTTCTTGTCTCCAGGAACCTTCTTAGCCCTTATCTTGACAGAAACTTATCTATTCGGGAGAAGAATCTTATATATCTTGGAAGTTGCTCCTAGCAACTCCTGGCAATGTACAAATGGTAAACAAAGACACMAAAAAATAAAACTGAGGCAGTAAAATATATTTTTCCCATCATGTACGCTAAAGAACATAGCATAGGCAGCCCCCCTCCCCCCACATTTAATAGTGTTCTTGACATTTCAAATAGAGAGGAAAAATTAGTAGAAAAATGGAAGCCTACTCTTCTTGACCTTCAGGTAAACTACTCGTCCTGTGACATGTACCAAAGATGGATACAGGATACGTGACAGACTGCAAATAGGCATATAAACAGGTTCTGTTTCATGTATGATGAGTTTATTAACTAAAGTATTGCCACAGCACGTGAATTCTTACTACTGAAATATTTCATCACATTTGTGTCAGATCCACATTATTGTTGTCTGAAGGATGGATCTGCTTTTTCCACAGATACAGAGCCTTTAGGTTTCCATATTAACACAACAACAGGGTTTTACTTGTCTGGACATGCTATTAGTGACACATTACTACTGAAGAGAAAGCGAATACTACCCAAATTAACCCGTTTTTAAGCATTTTTCATATTTTTCCACAGCACTTTCTCAGAAAAGTTAAGTACTTACACATGTCTGTACAAACTAAAGTTCATATTATCTCTGCACAACTSATGTATTTGGATACTCTGTCTCACTGGGGGAGTTGGGGGTGGGGAGATGACTCAGCAGCTGAATGCAACACTACACCATCTCTCATGACAAGCTCAATTCTGCGCTTTTGGTGCTTTTTCACCATTACAAGATGTAAAAATCTATGGCATCCTTCTTCCAGATGGTACCACGCCAGGAGCAGGCACATGCCAGCATCCGTGTTCTCCAGAGCTGAAGAGAGTGGGAGGGCAGCTGCTCACTTGCCTGCATGCAGACCCTGTAGGTGTTAGTTACACTCTTCCCTGATGCCTGCTCATGGACTAGCCTATATCTCTAGCTTTCATTTCTCTATTTTGAACCCAAAGTTTTCACYATTTTCTGCTGAATCAACAACAACAAGTCAGAAAGCCAGTTCTTTCTCACAAACATCTCAGTTTGGTGGCAATATTGTATGAATGGCCAGAATCATCTCCTCTTTGACAAGGAGAAAGCCTATGCCTGAGCCGTGGTTGCCCACCACCCCCAGCACTGCAGGAAGGTACCGCACTTGCCTGGAGGCCCCTTGGCTTGGAGGCATGTTCTGCGCTGGATGCCGCCCGAGCTGCCCCTTCCCTGCAGCACTGCCGGCCTCCTCCTGCCGCTGGTCCCGAGGGAAGCCTGAGCTCGCCATACTCAGGCAGGAGCGATGCCAGCAGAACACAAGTGACAGAGCCCTCCCCTGGCCACCTGCCGTGCGGTCATTGAGCAAAGCAATGAATGCAGGGCACTGTGAAYCTGAGGTACCGCCCCAGAGCAGACCTCCTCATGCTCTGAGAAAGGGAGGAAACAGACCCAGAAGAACTTTTCCAAGTAAGGTAAAAGAAAGCATTCCTCCTCCCTCCCATGGTGAATGAGAAGGTGGGGAAGATAACTCAGTCATCAGCACCAGCAATGCTCAGTCACAGCCACGCACTACCCGACACTGTGACAGGGTCAGGATGCTCCAACGAGTGGCCATTTTACTCAATTTAGTGAATATATTTGAAGGCAAAACTCCTCTCTGCTTATGACAGGCTCTTTATCACCACTCTGTATTCACTGATGCCGGCCCCAGTTTCTTCCACCTAGAGGAAAAAAAGCCATGCCTACTGATGTGACAGAGTTTATCTGCCATATTTTTAGATTGTAATGATATTCAATTCATCCTAAAAATCTGCATGTTTTCCCACGAGCCTTGCTAGCTCCTGTTGATGGCCAGCTGCATGCTCCCTGCTGTGGCAAACTGCCAAAACTCATTTCTTTTAATCCTGAGTGCTGTGAATCACCGAGCAGGAGGACATCCACAGGCTGCTCCCCCCTTGGCAAGACCATGGCTTGCTCTTCAGCTGGTGGATCCCCAGAGTTAGCAGAAAAAGTCTTTCATGAAACGGTTATAAATTACTAACATAAAACAACATTTTTAACCTTTTTTTTTTAACTATAAGCACTATAACTATAACTATAAATTGAAACCTGTTTTTCAGGAAAGCTGTGTGTTTATAGTAAAGATATTCATTAGGAGCAATAAAAGCTGTAGGTGCTCAGCACTTAAGCTGCCAGACCTCTTATTCAGATGTTTAATTGCAGGAACTTGCATTTGAAAATGCTGCCCTAAGGAACTCAACAGCCCGTCTAAGAGCAGCTTAATTGGTCCAGACAAGTCCAGACTGAAATATGCAACATGCTGTGGCATCTCTTTGGAATACGTGTAATATCAGAAAACCCCAAGCCATCCACATTAAAGTGTAAAAATATTTCGCTCTATGTTTCTGTCTAAATCCAAAGTTTTCTTTTTCTACAAATGCCTGCCTAACATTTGAGGGTAGAAATTGAAGTAAAACAACAGAGAAAACTATTACTCACCCACTAATCTAAAGCAAAAGTCATACTTAATGAAAGAAATCTTTAAAATAAAATCATTTATCTCTCTGCTTCATTCTAATCTTTTGTCATGTGAAGAATTTATTCATACATGAGAGTCAAATTCAAAAAGCCACGGATCACCTCACTATTTTTCCCTGCAAAGGCTTCTATGGGTCCATCAATTTTCCTCAGAGCAAAATTCCATCTTCCACAGTCTCTGTCATATTCTTGCATCACAGCTTCAGTTTATTATTACTTTGTTAAAATAAGTTATCCATAAATTCCAGCCTGGACATCAGCATTTGTCTTAATTAAAACCTTATGGCAGTTTCAGTTGGAAGCTATTTTTCTTTTCCCTCCTGYAAAACTCTACTGTGAAGTATTCACAGCCCAGCACGACCCTTTGTTCCATCCAGGAGATGGCTGCGTTTCATCAGCAGCGGGTGATAACTCCTACCTACACAATCCCCAAAATCGCCATGAGAACTGTGAAGATTAAAAGGGATGATTTAAACAAAAACTGTCATTATGCTGATTAAAGGGGAAAGATCTTTTACATGCTTAAAACCACATGCAAAAACTAAAGGGGGGGGTGGGGGGAAGAATATATACCAGATGCCTAAATGTACCTAGGGGATAGTGAGTTCTGACTCAGGAAGATTATTTACCCATCCCTGTTCTCCCACACACGTCCCTCAGGAAAACAGGAGGGTCTGTTTCTGTGGTGTCTGTTTCCCAAAGCAAAGGAGCACAATGCAGCGATCCTGGCAAAACCTGTTTTTCTGTGTTTCTACGAGCTGAGAAGGGGCTCTGCATTAACATGCTATTTTAAAAATACCCGAGGAAAAGACGTCTGGACACGGGGCCGGTGAGTGGGAGCGGGGCGTGCGGGCAGGGGGCAGCTGSCAGCCCCCGGCAGGAACAATGGCCCGGGAGAAGCAGAGCGGCCTCCGGCGGCACCACACCCACGCCACCGACTTATTTTTAGCTTCTACTCGTGGAAGTAAACATGTTGTAGCACTTACTAGAGCTTGTTGCACTGGTACCTGGGAGAGTTAGGGGGATGCCGCAGGAGAGAGGTTGTACAAGCTTCTGCTGCTCCTCTCTCCCAACCTGTCACCTTGCTCTTTTGCTCCTTTTTCCCTCCCTCGAGGCCACCTTGGCGAGTGAGGGAGAAGCTTTACTGCTCTGCACACCTCAGCCTCTCCCACCCATCCCTGTGGTTGGCATGCTTATTGGTCTCCTTAATCCTGAGGGGGAAACACAAATCAGATGCAAATGAGCCGCTGCCACTCTGCGTGCTCCGAGCCCTCCCTCGCCACTCCCACCACGCGTTATCTTGGTGCTTTTATAACTGCGCTGTTGACTGCGGTAGAAACCACGCACAGGCACCTTTTACGTGTATATCTACAAGGGCTATACACGTTCACTGGCTCCCTGGGGGAAAAAAGGTAGCTGTTGTCGACATCCATTCTGTATGGTGTTACAAGCCATCTAGAAATGGAAAACGAGCTCAGCAGGATGAAAGGTGAGATACAGGTGACACTGTGCATATAATTCTGCAAGTTGCAGAACTAAGATCTTTTGCATGTCTAATACAAAAATATTTTCTGCTCTGCCCACACAAATGTCCTTAACTTTGTAGCAAAATTTTTACCACCTAAGTCAGTTCCAAGTAGGTATAAATAGAAATATAAAGCTGGAATCGGGACAGTGTTTAGGAATCACTTATCTAGAATCTCCCATTGAATGTTGGTGGATTTCAGAGCATCTAACACAAGAGCTTCATGTCTATCATGCCATTAAAGCAAAAGTCAGAATTAAAAAAATTGTCAGAGGATGCACATGCATCACACTCCCATATGCAATTAATCTATATGTATAATACTTCATTGCTTTGAAATACAGAGAGACAAAGCATGCAGATTCATATTTATTTGAGAGCTTTAGTTGTGAAGCAAGACACACAATTAAAGAGTAACAAACTCAATTCACAGCAGAGTGCAGAAAAAAGAAAGTACAGTACTAACTCTCTGAGAGGATTCAATTTTCATCATGTACCTTTGAATGTCAAGTTCTGAATGAAGGGAGACCAACATGCACTGCAAAACCTGTGGATCAAAGAGAGAAAAGAAGGGGAGGGGGAGAGATAATTGTTAACAGGAAAAGAAAAAGGAGAACAATAGAAATTAAAAAAGAATAACCTATATATACTGAAGAAGAGAAGAGAAGAGAAGAGAAGAGAAGAGAAGAGAAGAGAAGAGAAGAGAAGAGAAGAGAAGAGAAGAGAAGAGAAGAGAAGAGAAG
>QVAJ01000284.1:915829-950927 GCA_003546035.1 Mixornis gularis | reverse complement strand
GCTGCTGCTGCTGTGTGACCTGTGAATTTCACTTCCCATCCCCAGATTAATATATAGGATATTTTATAACACTTATGCACAGTTAGGAATGTGTACTAACAAAGAAAGCTTCTAATCCTTTTCTGTTATATTAACAACCAGAAAATACTAAAGCGTTATAACTTTTAAATCTTAATGTTTTGCTTTAGTTCATTAATTCAAAGTTCTCAGAAAAAAATATGCAACTTTTAAAAACACTACTAAGCATTCTTTCACAAAAAAYTTGAAAATCTTGGAAGTTTTAATAAAAGAAGCTCTTCCATCTCCTAAGAGTTTATGGAATAAGAGACATGCCACACAAGCTGAGGGGGAACCAAATAAAACCAAAAAAYCCAAGGMCCTGAGATTGCTAGTTTCCCACTACAGAAGCAGCAGTCAGTCTTGCAAGTACTCTTGTGCTTCAAGATATTTTTAGTCTCACAAAGAAGGATGCTGGCATTGCCAAAGGCTGCCCACCATGTAACAGAAGCAAAGAACACTACAGATACCTAAGAGTCAATGTAAAACTGGATTTCATCAAATAGACTTCTGTAAAGTGCTTCTATGGTACTCTGAGAAGTGTCAGAAGAAATATCTTATTTCATGGGTCCACTTCATTGCAAATAATGTCACTCATACCTTAATATATTTCATGGGTCCACCTCATTGCAAATAATGTCACTCATAYTTTAACATATTCATGTTTCAGCTGAAGGGGCTCACCATGAAAAGACACACAAGGGGCTAGGTACTTATTCCAGACATTTGTGCATTTTATTATTAATATTAATTCCATTATCAAGGGAAAAGCTACTTATGCTCAGGCTTCCCTGAAAAGTTAGTTAAGGCATAYCAAGAGCATAACAGAGAATAAAGTTAGTTTTAACTTAGAATATTACTCTGCAGATTCCAGACTATCAATTACAACTGGAAAAAAAAAAGGCAGATTGAATTCACAGTAAGGAATCAGAGACACCAAAAAGAAAGCTTTTCCTGAATCCCTTTAGGCATAATCACTGTTCTGATGTCCTTCTTGTATGAAACCTCCCAGTTTATATTTTAATAATCAATGACTAAGAGATAAATTTCAATACAGAATGATATTAGCAAAACAATGAGAATATTTATTTAGTATTATTTAYTAGTAAAATTTATAGTGGTCTTAAAAGTCAGATTTGGGTTTAGTTTTGGTAACATTTAATCATTAAATCCCTTACAGCACAGCAAGAAACCATGCAACTAAAACAGTGAGAGCCAGTCTGAGCTGATGGAAAGCTGATGTGATATTTCACACCAAAAAAAATCAAAGCCTCAGTCACTAAAATATAAAAAAACTTTTTCGTGACTGACAAAGGCAAATGAAGTTATTTGATGGCAGAGATCCATATATAAAAGCAATGCAGGAATGAAATTCATATGCTTAGATGCTATGAAACCTTTGCCAATAGAGTTTCTGAACACCAAGTTTACTCTAGATTCAAGACCCTAAATCCAAAAAAGAACATATTTATCCAGTGAGTATTTCCAGATGCCCAGACATGACTGAGCATGAACTCCTTTAGCTGCTTTACAGGGGCTTTTGTGTCTGAAATTAAACCTCCACAATCTACTCCTCAAATACASACACTTCTAAAGCATTTGTTCCTTAAATACTTGGTACAGCACAGCTAAATTATTTTAAAGATTCCATACAAAGAACTGAACAGTCCACTTTTAACAGGAAACATTGCTAAGGCCTCTTGATTTGCTGTGTCATTCAGATTTTGCCCAGCTTAAAAGAAATTGTAAACTAAAATAGAATTGCACTACCAAAATCATGAGACTGTGTTCAGACTCATTTATTTCATTAGATACTAGATAGATAAAAAGAGGAAACTGCTGAAGCAAAAGAATCCATAAGAAAAACATCAGAAAATGGAAAAGCATTAAAAGAAAAAGCTGTATCATCTCAACAACAGAGACAGATCAGGAGAGGTATTTCACATAAAAAAATTATCAATTTAAAATGTAAAGTTTAATAGTGTAGCTGTGCAGAAGCAGAATTTAAAAATACCAGTACAGTAAACGTGCATACGTATATTTATTTTTTCTAGCATTTATCACAACTTGCTCTGTTTTCCTTCACATTTTTATCTGGCAACCTGGTAAATGGAATTGTGAAGTGCAGAAGTGTGCACAGTTCCCTATTCTGCCACACTATGAAAAGTGCTACTACATTTGTTGAGTATTACTATGCAAATTGTCAAAGCTACTGCTGGGTTCTCCTGAATTCCTGCCTTTCTTCTATCAGCTGTTTTACATGTGTTCCTAGAAGATAAATAAACATTTCAGATTAATTTCTTGAAATGCAAAAAATATTAATATCCTTCTTGAAATAAAGCGTCATTTATATTTGATATTATAGGAAATCTCCTYTCTGAAACAACCTAAAGTTGTAATTTATCCCATATTTTACCTACAGAGTAGCAGGAGTTGTGACACATACTGGTCCAAAACTAATCAACTTCTGGCTAACATTGAACAGAAAAGCAAAAGGAAGTGACTATAAAAAAAACTATTAGTTAAGTTAACYATCCTAAATTATGAAGTTCTCTTTAATTGTATGGTCTGCACTGGTTTTAGGTATCTAACAGTTGCAAAGGTATTGAGCTGAAGTTCATTGCTTGCCTCTGCCAGGTGACATGACAATATTCACCTTCCCTATTCTCCTAGCTGTAGGAAATGCAATTCACACCCAAAGTCAGAATCACTTCCTAATTTGAAAATGAAACTACTTCCCTACCAGTTTTCTTTGGGTTTTCTGATTTTGCAGCTAAAGCATTAGATTTCACAGTTTCAGAATCCTTCTACAATAGAAAATTTCATCTGATCATTCTGTTTGGAGTCTTTAACAACTGCACTTCCTAGTGCTTTRAAGAAAGGAACATTTCAAGCCATGGTTATTTTATGTAATAGCTCTCTTTTGGACCGTTGGTGGGGTCTTGCGTTTTTATTGATTTTAAGAGCGGCTTATTCTTCCCAGAATTTGCACCAATTTTTTTTTTCCCTTCATCTATAGATAAGGACAAAAATTTTAAGGTTTTTCATCCAAAAAAAATGGTGTCTGATTGAGTACTTGAATCCTCTGTGTACATCTGGAAACTCACACCATAAGCAGCAAGTTCAACAGCTTGAACTGATATTATCTATTTTCCTTATTCCTTTGTTAGAGAAAGTAAATTCACTCAGAACTTGTTGCAGACTATCAGGATGTTCCTCTTTCCTGACCTGTGAAGAGAGCAGTATGAACCCATTTTATCATGGTCATCATAAAAGTTTAGAGACATCTACAAATTCTCCCTTTGTGTCCACATCCATGTYCCCAAAGGACMGCTTGTTYCAAACTGCTGGTCCTGCAGCCCTTYACTCCATGTCCTCACYCATGGGCAGATAATATGGCAAAAGGGAAGGACAAACCCTGGGGAACAGGAAACATTCATTGCCTKTTCTCCTGCCTCCTCACATCTAAGCTTTTTATCCTGTCACACGTGGGTGATGCCTGCTACAGTTCTTCCCTTGCACAGCGAAACAGAAGGGAGCTCTGCTTTTAATGGCCACGATTCAAAGCACTGATGAAGAGGAAAGAGTTACTTTTGAATTTGGGAAAAGGAGGTGAGCAGCTACACTGTCCTACAGAATTACTGCCTCAAGACACAGCAGAATTTAAATTTAGGAGTCAAAGAAAATGCATAGTCAAAGCTGAACAGCACAACAGAGGAGACAGGGATAATACCGAATGTGTAAGATGTGTAAATGGTATAAATAAGGAGTTTATACAAATTGACTCACTCTTCTTAATCACACAATCCTGCCAGTAGCCTTTTGCAAGCTGAATTAAAAACAAAAACAGCAGCAAGCCTCATTATGTGGTYTCCAGAATTTTCTACGATCTGGCAAAAATGAGTTAATAAAACAAAAGAAAATTCATAGCAAAATAGATTTACTATAGTTTTTGCAGTAAAAACTGTTTCTGCACATTTTAGAATTCCTCATCTGTTAAGATTATTATTAAAAATAGATGATTACTTTGCTCTAGGAAAAAAACACAAAAAAGTCTTTAAGGCTGAAATTTGTTGTAGAGACTATTAAATCAGGATTAGGGGAAAAAAAAAACCCACATCGCCACCTTATTTCCACAGTAGCAGGGAAAGACTGATCTTAATAAGAACACTGAAAAAACACCCCAATCCTTCAGATAATATAAAGATGGAATTTAAAAATTATATTTATGGACATATTGTGTTGTTCACTGCAGTCACAATGTTATCRGTATGCAACATTCTCATGGAACAGCTGTGCAAGTGTAAAACACCTGAACTACCCCAAATGTGTCACTGACAGCTTAGGAAAAACAGCAGAAGAACACGAGCAATTGCTGCTTGACACAGAAATAAAGTGATTTTGCAAGTGCTGTGCACTCCTTCCTGCTTAAATCCAKAGTTCTGCAGAAAAGAACTGCAAAGGTCAGAGGGCATTACACCACACACACTTGTCAAAGCACAAACTTTCAGTTTGGGATATTAAAACACACAACTCACAAAGAGTAGAACTTGAGATAAATGAAATATAATTGAAAGACTCTTTAAAAAAAAAAATTATACAAGCTGAATAACCCATTCCCAATAGACATTCAAATGGTGAAAGAACGCCCTGAGAGCTATTAAGGGTAAACCTTCCCCAGAATATAAAGATAGAAATTTCACACACAATGGGACTTGTTTTAAAAATGCAGATAATACAATGCTCAGCTTCACAATTTTTCAATTATCTAAAACCTACAAGAGGACTGAAAAAGTTAATCTGAAATAATCCAGCCAGCTGGACAATAATGCCAGTCTCCAGAACAGCAGATATGTGCAGCAAATGCAAAGAAAGAAGATTGGTGGGGAGAAAGGTGAGGGGAAAGGAATCTGCATAAAATAATTGTAGAAGTTGGGACCAATTTGGTGTGAGGCAAAGGTGTCTTCCTATATCCAAACTACTTCTCTAGTTTTTTAAGTGGGTATTAATTAAGATATGTTAAAATACCTGAAATATTAACAATGCAACACTGTGTCACAACATTTGCCATAAAATATTTAAGTTAAAAATATGGCACTGATTTTTTTTAATATATTTTATCCTCAARTTATCCTTGAATTAAGCTTTTGGAATATCAAATGAGTAGATTTTACCTCACATATTTGGAAACAATTCAACTGGACACAGTTGGGAAATGAATACCTAGAAAAATGGGAACAAAATTTGGTTTTAATTACAGTCTCCAACTGGATTAAGTTACCACTTTCTTCTGAGACCACTGTGRCATGCAAAAAAAAGGAGACACTCTAGCTGAAACAAGTATGTAAAATATATTCCTAAAKTTTGTTTTCTTGTAAATTTGCATAATCTTTCCTCCAATATTTGATTCTATGTTCAGCCATCAATGCACCACTTCTCACAATGAGGCAATGCTTTATACAAGACCTGAAAAGGAAAATGCCCTCRCCCTATTTAACACAAAATCACTGGTACCTTCAATTCTTATTTTATTTTTACATCTACGTATGCCTTTAAGAAAAAAATTTCTTCCCTAAAATGTTACTTAAAATATTTATTTCTTGGACTTTGCCTGAGTGGCAGTGCTTGTTAATTCTGCAGWCCTGAAGCCAGGACAGTGCAGTGTACTCAGGTGGAAAAGCCTATCACAAGTGTCCTTATCTAATTGCTCCAATTCTCAGTGTGACAGTTCTCCCCCTCCCAGGGATGAGTTGCCTGAAGAGGATGAAGAATGCCTGCCCTGGCTTTCTTAAGCAACTTTTGTGTTTTCTATTCCTTAGCTCTCTCCTCCCCTCCTTTACTGCACCAGGGAATCTGAAGRCAAAAATATCTCTCAAGTGTAARGAAAGTACCAGATCATTCCTACACAATTATGCAGCTCATTCATTCCCATATTTCAACCAAACTAAGAATGTACAAGTTGTATGTTATAAATAGAAAAATAAATATACTAAAATGAAAATAATATAAAACTAAAATAAATTTTATCTACCAGAGKGTGATGTAGGAGGCAGTGGTGGTTAACCAGTGATGAAAAATCATGCCAATTCTCTCTTGCTAGCAAAACTTACACCAGCATACACCCCAATCTGCTTCTGAATACAAATTTTTTAGGAATAACTTCAGACTTTCAGAATATTGTGGTATCATTCCAGGGGYATATTGTAATTTTCATAACAGTATTAATTATCAAAAATGTTTAARGTTGTGGGTTTATTTTGGATTTTTMAAWAYATATATTAGGACAGATAAGACAATACCGTATGTACCTAAATGTACTCATGTTAACATGAAGCTCRCTATAAACCTCAATAATTTTTCAATACGTAGCACATACTCCATAGCCCAGAGAGCTGTGCTGACAAGAAGGTACATTTTCAGAATGCTGTAGAAAGAATTCTGGGTCCAAATAAAGGGTAATCGGGAATTTTGATTTCCCTCAAGATACAGCTTATCTGTCACTCAAGTAAGAAATTTAGTGACCATTGAATGCAAAAGTCTGATTATTGCAACCTATATATAATTTTTCAATGTACACATGAGAATAATTACATATACACAGCAATAGAACAGCAGGCTTTTATTACAGACGTGTTGATTGCAAACCACGATTTTTCAAGTTTGGATGGAAACATTTTATTTATGCCTTGGTGTATCATGATTTAAATATAACCCACTAGTTCACCCCCACCTTCTAGAGTGTCCAGAGGGAACCACAATATTCAGGCATTTTGTCACTGAATTAGTTATGACCATTACGCTTTACCAGYAACCAGGTACCTGGAAGTTAATGTTCCACACAAGGAAAAGTTCACACTAACAGGATTATTCTTTCAGCCTTTCTACCTACAAATTGCAAAAGCCATACATCCATTTACACAGTTTAAATCAAAACATGGAGAAAAGATCTAATTTTCAAAGCACAGCTCCCTGCTTCTT
This sequence comes from Mixornis gularis, assembly GCA_003546035.1. Taxonomy (NCBI): domain Eukaryota; kingdom Metazoa; phylum Chordata; class Aves; order Passeriformes; family Timaliidae; genus Mixornis; species Mixornis gularis. Next base: position 943,892 of record QVAJ01000284.1, on the reverse strand, counting down.
TCTGTGGTTCTCTAAATTTAAATGCAGGCTTTTGCAGTGAGCCTTGTAGTGTATACAGTTAATGCTGTAGTCAGTTAAATGGAAACTTGAGTYCAAAAAGCAGGCCTCGTTTTAGGGTTTGCTGCTCCTCTGAAGCTACACCCCAACCATGTGTCATGCTTTTCCCGGAGGTTCTGCTGACCTTTGCTTTTCCTCTACACAAACGTCATGTGATGAGACCCCACCCTCCCATTAATTACAGATGAGACTGGAATACAGAGCTTACCAGACCTGAGCATTCTCTGAGTCTCTAACACTGAAATATTCACATTGATTTGCCTGGGGATTTTYCTTKYRGAAAACCCATCATTTAYTCCTTTTMCCTCGGGGTACAAAGAGTACTTCAYATGAAATCTACTRCCTTCTTTTAACATGTGTTTTGTYAGTTTTATCATCTTCCAACACCAAGAGCTATAACTATCCTGTGGCAGATGCTTAAGGAAATTCAAAAAGTAAATATTTTCCCCAAAATAGCCCAAATAYTCTAAAATTAGTAGATTCAAAAGACTAATTTGCTCCTGCCACAAGCAATCCAACTTGAACCAAAGTTACCCTTTATAAAATATGCCAAGGATTCCTGAATCCTAGTTTCTTTACCAACACAGCCAACAGATTTTCCAACAATAAATTCAAGTAACAAATATTATCTTACAGCTGACAGCTTTAACAAGTGACTTGCTAGCACCAGGGAATACACAGTTCYGTGGTCAGGAATGCCAGACACCCTCAACACAGCAAACAATCCAAATCTGACCCTGCATGACATCAACCAAACATAACTCCCAGACATGCAAAAACTCAGAAGAAAATGAAMTCAATGACCAACAGGTGACATCACCATCACAACACTGCCCTTACCCTGACAATAATCTGAAATGCATCTTATGAATTCAGGAGCATAACAGAAAAGAGAATGATTAGGAAGCGTCATGCAAGTTTATCTTTAAATTAAATACATACGTAAAATGAGCTAACATAACACTTTGCAGCACAGTTGAAGGGGCTGTGTTCCTCTGAAACAGCCSAGAGGAAGAGATCTGTATTGGAGGCTTACTAAATTATCAATTGCCTGTTAGATGATTTGGGGACAACTGTCAGAAAATACAAGATGAAAGGACCAAAAGGAAGGAAAACATCTGAAATTTTACTAATAAAGACTAAAAATGTAAAATCAGAAAGAAATTACTCTTTGTTCAGTACTTCCTTCCTTTGCTCTCTTCCACTTTAGATGATGAAAAATTCTGAAAAGTAATTTCCAGCATTTTTTTCAGATTAAGTCTAAGACCTCAAGGAAGGAAACCAGTTTAGAGAACCTAACAGAGAAATAAAAATATATTTTAAAAAAWACTCCATAAACTACTGGCTCCATCACAATCAGTGGAAAAATTAATTCACCAAGGATATACTTTGATGTATTATCTGTGGTACCTGTGAGAAACTGTATTATTGATGAGATTAAACGTTTAATTAACAACTCCAGGAGACTTAATTTATGTTTTGTAAAATTCGCTTTCCAAACAAATTCCTGCATTATGAAACCATTTATGATTAATGTGATGTATCCAATACCACCTAATTCTAACAAAATTCAAAATGGTTTATATACAATTACCTCTCTCCTAATTTCCTAAAGTCATTCTGAGAGCATAAAGTGCCTACTAGGATAGAATTGAAGCTGGACTTCCCTAATTTAAGACAAGTGGGGATAAAAAGCAGCAGGTGTGGCTTAACAGTAGCTGCTGAAGGAACACCTTCAAGCAAGGCTACAAGCATAAAGCARGGGTAACTTAAAGGTAGTTTTGTCCCAGCTGATATTCTGCTAGGTCTGTGTTTTCTCTGAAGTGGTGTTTTCTGAGACCCTGTCAGAATCCTGGCTTCTGTTAAAGGGTTTTACCCACACAGCAACACAACAATCACTGCTGAACAACAGAACAAAGTGCATCAGACTGGGGAACAGAGAATGCAGCACCCATGAAGGAAGGAATGAATKAAGTTGCAAGGAAAGTTTAACAAACAGGATGATTGAGATTCAGCTGAAATATCATCTTCAAAAATAAATAAAAAACCTGCAGCCTTTCAGAAGACTCCTCATGTGATCCTTTTAAGACGATCACCACCATTAAAGGACAAAAAAATCCACAGCAGAAATAGCAACAGCTTTTGTAGTGTTTTGGGGTGAACTCTCAAGTATTAGTTAAGGACGTGACTATGTTCAAAGCTGGTGAGTTCACAGTTTCAAGTCACAGAGCCTCACACAGTTCCAACCACCTTTCATTGCAATGATCTTTCTGCTATAGAGTCAATCCACCTCCTCAAAATATTACTGGTCTTGTTTATTCTTCTTTATGAAGAACACTCACTGGGCACTCATTATTTGACACTCATTCTAAGATTCAAATGAAATTTCATGCTAGCACTTTGACACTGGATAATTGAGAATGACCTATATCCTGAATTTAAAGTAGGTATTTTGCAATACTCAATAACTTTTAGTTTCCCACATGATGAATAAAGTACCTTTTGTTTTAAATAAAACAGTAGTCTTCCAGTTGACAGCTACCCACAGTACATTCTAAAGCTACAATTCATGGTCCTTTTCTTTTTTGAAACACTGGGGGCAACAGAACAAAAAATCAAAAATTACTTTCCTCAGATCTCTTTATACTTCAAAAATTCCCAAAAGGGTGTAAGTTATTATTACTATCCTTTCCAATTTACCACTAACATGTGATACAGTTTTCATRCAGCTTAAACTATTAGTTTCTACTTTTTAACAAATCTATGACTACTATCTAAACCAGAATAGCACCAAAAAGCTTCAGCCAAGACTAAACAAATACTTGCACAGCTACAGAATCACATTCCTATTATACCTTTTTCTAGCTCAATACTTACCAAAGCTTTTTGAGACAGAGGGGAAAAAAAAAGGTTAAAGTAACTACCTTCCCTCTTTCATCCTCAGGCACTTTCAGGTTATTACTCCCTCAAAATTTCCTGGGTTATCTGTAGCATCGTGGCCGCCTCCTTATCAAATTCTATTCCCCACCAGAGCCAGGAGCCTTTCCTCCTCATCAGARACAACAGCAAAACACAGCACACCCCCCTCTGGCACACCTTATTCACTGTTCCTCACCAACTACACACCATCCCTCCTCAGCAGAGTCCTGCTGGTTTGGCCTCTGCCCATTTCACAGCCATTACTGTTTTCAATATAATAAAAAAATCCACTGATTTCACTCTGCTTTCCCATTCAGACAACGACTGTTTGATCTATTCTGTGTGGTTAAAAGCTAAAGCACTTTGTCGCATTTAATAAACGAAGTAAAGAAGAAATATTTTGCACTTACCTAAATTGCCATCAATGTACATCAGTTTAAACGAAGAGAACAGTGGAAACATGCAAAATAAAGTTAAAACCAACAAGTATGCATGCAGCTCAAGACAGAAATGTTTTTTAAAAGCTGAAGAGAGCAGGAAACAACAGTACAGTGAAAAACAGAAAATAAGGTGAATGGATGTGATGAATCTMCTGGCTTTACAGAATCATCCTAAAACACCTTAAGAAGCTTTCACTGGTAGTAAGTACTATATTAAAATTTGACATTGGAAGTATTTTTTCTTGAAGAGACTCATTTAGTAAAAATTCAGCTAATTACTTTTTTWAATTAAGATTATTAACATGAAAACATACCTCAGAGGTAGCATAGTAAACCACAAGCATAACATTTCCATTCCTCAGACTCCTACCTTTGAGTTGTTTAATCATGTACTTCATTAATTCAGAATAAGCTTCAAAATCCCCGCTGTTTCACACATTTATACAATAAGATGGGCTGGAAAGTATTTATACCCCAAAAAATCCTCCTCTGACCACATCTGGTACTAACAAACAATGAAAGGTCCTTTCCAAGCAGTAATCAGGTGCATACTTTGACATATTAAGGAAGGCAATACCTATCTATGAGCTCACACTAAATACCCAAGGGTTGGCAACTCCTTGCATATTCCACTACAATGTACCCTCAAGAAGTGCAAGGGGCATAAACAAAATACCTACAAAAGATTTATTTTTAATAACTTATACCTTAGCCCAATCAATGTTTTATTAAGAACATAGTTTAATTAGTAGAGAGAAGGGAAACACCATTTCAGAATATTTGTTAGTATATTTTCTTTTATTGTTCTATTTAGATACTTGTCATGAATCAAAGCRAAAATTAAGAGCACATGAAATAACATTGAATAGCTCCTCACAGTTCTGAATTCATGAATACACATTCCTTTCTCTATTGATTATTTTATCAGCACTATTCTGCTAATTGCAGCATCTGAGTTATTCATGTTGCTACAGATGGACAAAAGTTATTCTGAGAAGCTATTTCAAGAAAATTTTGTATTCAAAACTATAAACCTCAGAGGAACTGCTCACTATCCTTTTTACCCTCTCTCCATCTCATTAATCAGAAGTAAAATCCTGCAGTATCAGGATAGGAACTAAACTTCAAAAGATCAAAATTCATAATGTGTTTTCAAAGAGCACATTAAGTYAATTAAAATTACCTGATTTTCTGTAAGGGAAAAAAGGATCATGCTTGCCCMTTTATTTCCAACACATATAACCACGCCATGACTGAAAAAGAGCCACTGTTCATGGCACACAGCGTCCATTTTGTATTAATTATGTAGTATTAAGTGATATTTTAAGTGGGTAAAAGAGGCTTTATTTTTTGCAACTGAGCTTAATATGCATTTTAAAAATGTCACAGTGATTCATTTTTAGCAATGTCATAAAAGCAGCATATCAACTGATAAACACTAATGTATTGTACTTGAAGCAACTAAACCAAATCAATARATTAGTTTTCCCTCTTGACAGACAGGCAACAACCTTGGAAATGAATATTGCTGAATAATGTCTTGTGTCTTCCCAGCACTTCCCACCTCAGGGCCTTCTGCTCTCCACTGAAACCTTCTACACTAACTCTTCTACACATTGCTCATGATTAAAATCTTCTATTCAAGCCAGATTAGAGGGAATGACTGTTCACCTAGGGGAAAAAAACAAAATCTGAGACACTGCAAATGGATGAGTCCAAGGTGAAGAACCACTGTCGAYAGTTAAAAACATGTAGAATACTTCCTGCCCCTATGTGTATCAACCCRTATATAAGATAATTCCAGTTATGCTGTGAGAAAATATCACAAAGTATATGATGAACAAAAGACAAGCAAATGTGGGCTGTGATATCAAAGTACAGGTGCTGAAAGCCTAYACTTTCAGAAATATAACAACTTTAAAAGAAAAACAGGAACATCCAAGTTACTGTCCATAAACTTCCTCATGGATCTCGTTCTGCTTCCAAAAGGTTTAATTTTATTAATTTTCCTGTTAAAACAGATCCCACTGTTTCAAAATAATTCATTTATTTGGCCAATTTATTTCTATTTATAATCCTGCTTTCCAGGATGTTTTTAAGCCTTTCCWATCTTGACATTATCTGGATGCCTAACACATATCCATCCTGTAGGACACTCATGAGAGCCTCAAGCACATGACAGATCCCTACCACGTCCTACTGGAAATCTTTCCAATTTCCCCATTAGTCACTGATGATTACACTTTGACATAGGCTGCCAATCAAATAGWTCTCAATACAGTAGCAATTTCCTGTCATATGCTTCCCACCAACTCACTAAAGGGAAGTCTTTTGAAACAAAGCTTTGTCAACATCAATCTGTTGCTACTGTCTTGTTCATGTATGCATGAAGTGTGTTTTCCTGTCATCCAGGAAAAATCAGACTTCTTTGACATTACTTTTGACAAATCCATATTGGGTGTTATTTCCCTCCCCCCATATTTAGAAATAGCTAATGATTTTTAAAAATACAGCTTCCAAATAATTCTTTGGGTTTTGCAATATTTTTTCAGAAACAACTATAAAAATATGAATCGTATTTTTTTCATTCTCTCATTTCACTTTTTTTTTTTGGCAGGCAGATAGATTTGCCCTTCTCCAGTCTCCTGGGAATTCCCCAACTTTTCTAGAAAAGGAATCCAGGCTGGGTCACTTTCATGATGGACAGCCAACATTAAAACACTTTTTACTGTTTCAATATGAAACAACTCCATTTTTAAGAGTTTTATAAGCCAGTAAACCTCAGACACACAAGGACAGACAGACCACTTCTAGGACAGATGAGACAGAGCACATCACTTCTTTGGTTCTTTAAAATCACAGCTTTTTCATTATGATAATTTAAATTAGTTRTTTGAAAGAATCAATAGCCCTCTGGATAAGAGTGCCAAACAAGCTGACAGCCAGCTTGGGCTTCCAAAGCCATTCCTTCAGAAAGGCTCCTCTCTAAATGCTTCCAAGAAAAGTAAGCAGCACTTACATAAAAGGATAGGTGCTTTTATACACAAATATTTGATTACTAGAGAGGAAATAGCAGAAACACATGATTGACTCCTAAAACCAACAGAAGTTCCCCTTGGAGTTTTGCTGGGACCTGTGGCTGGGCTTTGTGCTGACTGACACTTCCTGAGTAACCCACAGAACAGAGTGATCAGTAAGATGACTAATTTTCTTCATGGTCTTTGGTTATTCAGGGCAGCAAAGACMAAAACCAAATGCAAASAAGAATTTTATAAGACTAAGCAACWAGTCAGAGGCTGGCAGATGAAATTCAGGGAGATAAAAGTGGCACACCAGTGAAAATAATCCTACTTTTAAGCATAACAAGCTGGAATCTAAACTAGTTAGATTTAACAGGGAGTTTTTTCCAGCTATGATAAATATTTCCATTAAGATATTAGCTTAGTACTCAGGTGCAGCAAAAATAAAGGCATCCAAAACTGGAAAGAGCAAACTAATTGTTGGGAATTCCTGTGAGAGACATACAGGATAAAAGGGCAAACACTACAACATCAACACAACCCATTTTACACCTTATCAAAAACTTAAGATGTTTTGACCTCCGTGCCTCAAAAAAAAAAAAAAATCCCAAGCATGTAACAGGTCTGAAAAACATCATATTACTGATTCACAACAAATTATCACACATAGTAAGATTCTCCTGTCTGGAAAAGAGCTGAGGGAGGGATGTGATGATGGCACTGTAAAGTCCTAAGTGGCTCTGAGACTGGCACCAGACATCAATTATTTAATTGCTTCTCTCAGTACAAGGAACAGGAAAAGCAAAAGCAGCCAAAATCTAGTGCAAAACCAAATGAAAAGCAGTGGTTCCTCACAGCTACGTTAGACTGTAAGAGGCTGGGGACACTGGGGTTTTAAACAGGTCCAAAACTAACTGGCTGGATTTAAGGTCCACTGAGTTATTAAGCACAAAGAAACAACAGCTGGATCATAAGGAATATTCTCTGGGGATCCCACTGTGTACTCGGCCTCTTCTGTGAATGTTTGGACACCGCTAGCACTGGAATACTGAGCTACCCAATCTTTGTGTAATTGTATTATACAGTAAGGATTCATGTTAAATATCCAGATAGGGCAAAATACATTGTTTTGGTCAGGTTTGCTGCTACAAGAAAATAAGAGAATTTATCAAAAAGATATGGCATGAATAAACTCATAACTAATTACTAGTTTACTTTCCCCTCAAGATAAGGAAAACTTGCTCTCAGGGGAAAAAACCAAAACATAACCTCACTGGTGTGTGACAAAGTGTCTAAATACCAGATTCAATTCCAAATGTCAGTATAAGAGATTAATGGGACATGTCCATAAGAAATACATGGGAGTGTATTAGAATATTTCTCCTCCTAAGGTGACACCAACTACCACCATTAAAATACCTAATCAACAAAGTTGTTGAAAAACAGAATCTCCACCATGCATCTTTTTGGTAATATTGGTTCTAGCAGCATCCTAGTGCACCTGCTATAAATAAATAATCAGCAAGTACTATTGTCAGACAGGATATAAAGGTTATACAAGAAAGTAATAAGTTAATTCCTTGGGCTGAATTCCTGATGACAACCCTGATGACAGTTCCTGACGACAGTTTCCCACTGAAGTAACTGGTAACAGACTTGCCAGCTCTGTAGATATTAAGGTTCATGACATGCCTAAAAGGTGGCAAGTTTGCTGAGAAGATCTAATTGATCAYGAACTTGGAAGTAAATTAAAAATCTCAGTTGTTGATGCCTGCCAGCAAAGAAGTTTAGATTTGGAATCTGGAAGTGAGAGAAACACAGGACTGTGTTTTTGTCTGGGGAAAGTTAACAGATGGTCTAAAAAGGAGCAGCTTTAAAATAAGACCAGAAGCCAAAAAGTGTGTGGAGAAAGGAAGAATAATTTTTTTTATTAATTTTGTGCTGCTATTTCATATAGCTTTGTACATATAACTGTATATTTGATATAGCAAAGTCTCAAAGTTTGACTTTACAGATTTATCCATCCAGATCCATCTTTTTATAACTTCAGGAAAATAATCTTACACTGTGAATAGAAGTATTTTAAATACAAATTTACAAGATACTAATTTTCTACAATGCAGGTCTCTGAAATATTACTGAAAAGTTTAACTTCATTATGTAATGCAGAAGTACAGAAAGCTGAATATGAGGATTTATCTTCTTTTGACTTTAAAAACTGTTAAATCCCTGTACAGCTTAAACAAAATATGCCTCTGGGTGTTTATTTATGCTTTTTCAAAAGTGGCTAATTTACCTATCCAGAAAATGTTGCTAAGACAACATTTAGACAGCTGTTGCAAAAAAAAAAAAACAAACCCTAGAGAAAGTTTCAAAAATAAGAGAAAGGGTAACAACAATTATTTTCTCCATCTAAAATGTAAAGGGAAGCTGCATGAAGGAAATTATAGCCTGCATTTGGATTCTTATTAGTGTGTTTTCCTGCAGTTTAGCAATCAGAAGCAGATATACAAAGACAYACAATTCTTGTGGCAAATATCAAACTTGAGCCAGCACTGGATAGAGCACCAAAAGCAAAACATCAAGTCCTTGGTTGCAAATCAACACAGAAGCTTCCATAATTACTTACCTGATTTTCTTCATGGGAAACTCTCATCTGTTCTTTAAGAACTGACATTCTGGCTGCTTCTTCTTTCCTCAATACTCTCTCTTTCTTTAGCTCAGGACTCCAGAAAGTTTTGATGCTGTTCATAGAGGACCCCAGCTTGCTGTCCTTAATGTCTAGCTCTTTTCTGAGAAGGTCATTCTCTCTCTGTAGATCCTTCAGCTGAGCCTGCAGATCTAACATGGTGCTRTCTCTAACCTGTCTCAGCATGGAAGGAACCTGGTGGTGGTGGTGGTGTGAGGATGTGGTCAGCCCTCCATGCTGGTCAGTGTAAGAAAGGACATCTGTATGTGACAGTCCAGCAGAAGCAATGTTGGGGCTGCTCCCCATGGCTGTGACTCGGCCACCATACACAGCTCGATTTGTAGCCCTTCCAAGAGTCATTGTGCCCTTTGGGAAAGTAGTAGAAGCCACACCCTCGTGGTCACTCAGATACATTGGTCCAGAGGTTGCATAGGCTGCGTTGAGGGACTGGATGTTCTCCATGGATAACGTCTTCCCTGTCCCCCCTCCTCCCCCGCTGCTGGTTCTCCTGTGACCCAGGCGAGGGGACCTTGGCAGGCGGGGAGACCTGGAGGGACTCCCTTCCAAGTTGCTGATTGTTCTTGCACTTCCATACATTTTTCTTCTACTTTGAGGTACTATTTACTAAGAAACTAGTAACGCTAAAGTTGAGTATTAAATTTATAATTCCGCTTAGAAATACTGGCAGTTTCACTGCATTCTTCCAGTAGGCAAAATCTGGTTTTCCTCCAAAGACAGACCTGAAAAAGAAAAATTATAAAATTAAGCTTTCATTTTGGAAAATAAACTTACAAGTAATCACTATATATCAGAAACACCAACTTTCCAGAGTAATAATTTCAAAAATGAAATCTACTATACATTCTATATTTAGGATGACTAGTTAAAAATTCATCTTCAAACTAATTTCAATCAAAATAAAACTTCTAATTTCTTTCTTGCTAGAAAACTTCGAGCTAAAGCTTGTTAAACTAAGTTGGAATGAACGTGGGCCCAATAATATACCTTAGATGGCATGTTAATGGATTTAAATTACTTACAATATGAAATTTATATAAAGAAAAATATTTATTGTTGACATTAACTGCTCTCTTAAAGCCTCCAGAATTCATTCCCAAGGCACACAGATATAAAGGAATCTTGTTGATTTACTTTTTCAAGTTTTGGCATTTTAACATCGCTGTCCAAATATGTCCCTCTTTTCAGCTATCATGCAGCATCCAAGAGATGACCCACAGCTTGTTCCACCACAAGAACTTGTCCAGCTTTTCTGCCATCTCAACTTCAACACATTGACTGATAAAAAAAACATATCCCATCATGGTGATTGAGGCAATGCAACTGCTTATCCTAGTTCTCACRTGCCAGCCACCCTCTGGCCAAATAAATCATCACTAACTTATGTTTCTTGCTTAGAGTTACTAAAGAACTTACTTAGCCTTCTGTTTATGTCTCTAACATGTATTTTTAGGTACTTGTTTTGCCTTTTAGAGCTTATTAGTTGTGGTCTTTCTTTCCTTAACTTGTGAGAGGTTTTGGAAGTTCTTATATCAGAGAACACTTCCTATCTTGCTTAGCACTCCAATGCTTGCCATTGAGCTCTACTGAAAAAAGGATCCTCATTCCTTATCCAAAGGGAGGCTAACTTCCCACTGAACTCCTTTAATAATATTCAAATATTCAAATGCTGATTGAACATTGTAACTTCTGTAAGCTTGTGAAAATTCTGAAAGCAACAGGAAAAGAAGCAAAACACTACCRAAGTGTTTTTAAACACTACCAAAGTGTTATTACCTCCACAGCATTTTCAATTTCTTTTATATCCCCCCTAGAAGTATTCTAATCAAAACAGAGACCTCTGTGTTGTAAACACAAACACACCAAGGATACGCTTGATTTTCTTACTTTAATGGGCTACTAAGGACAGCTCACAGACTAAAAGCTGAAAAACCTGGRCTTAAAAAAATTCTTAGAGTTTCTCCATTTTCATTTGTAGTTTGTTACCTTCTACAACCTGAATTATACACACTGGCTTTCCTGCAAACAGCTCAGAAAAAGGCAAGCATGTGAAAATATGCTTTTTCAATGTGTGTACTTCTTAATGATAAAACTGAAGCCTTACTTCATGGCTGTGAAGTCTCAGAAGTAGAAGCCATACACCACTGCTTTATGAAAGAGGGGAGAAGAGCACCTACTTCATTTTCTGCTCTTTACTGCTTATACATGGAGCCTTCCTAGCTTCAGGAAGATTTACTGTGTATCTCAACACATCAGGAATTGGAGACGTGAAGAAGCAATACCAGCCTCAGGACCTCAACAACTGCCACAAAGACCATCATCTACTGCCTCAAGAAAAAGAGAGAGGAGAGATCCCATCTTCCCATAGAACCAGATGACAGAGCCATTCTAGTTGAACTTAAAGTGGACAGATGACATATAGACAATTCTATTTTGAAAGACAAATTTATTTTATACTGCTATTTTAATTGGAAGGGAAGGAAGGAATATTAATACTCTCAAGTAGTTTTTTACACAAGCTGTAGGTGTTGCAGTAGCTAGGACAAAGGAGTCACAAAGGTCATATCCCCCTAAAACCTTCTTCTGAGAAAAAACATCACCCAGCTTTGTTCAGTCTGATAGGGAGAGACTGCAGACCCACTACACACATTTTCTTATAAGAGTTGAGTTTTAAAATCCAAATAAGACTAGTAGCAGAAAAAAAAAACACCCAGATGTCCAGCTGCTTGGCTCAATATTTTCTTATTTTAATTGCCTTTAATGTACACARTGTAAAATTAAACATTATAATCATGAGTTTATTATTCTGCATTGCAAACAAAGCAGTATTTTATATGAATCCTTTTAGGATCCAGAAAATTAAGCATGCATTCTCAGCTGAGGGCAGGCACTAGACATGCTCTCGTCAGCCTTGAAAACCCCAGCAAACTTGATCCCATACATGCCAAAGTCCCTCCTGCTGCCTGTTCCAACTCCAGCTTGCCTTATTTCCCACATTCCTGCCCCACCTGATCACCTCTGCAGACCACATCATCATGGGTTCACATTACCCACACGGCTGAAGCCTGACAACTCATTCTGTCTTTTAGCTTTCTGTTTTTATAGAAACCTGGARAAAGGATTCTAATATGACACTGCTATAAGATCTCACTCAATTTAGTTTCCAAATCCTTATTTCTACACTTAACATATTTACAAAGTTTCCTTGAAATACCATTCACGGTACTCCGGGAGTTCTGATTTTCACTGGTTCACACTCTTACATACTGAGGGATGATTTAGGCTTTTCGTGTCCCCTCCTGTGGCCTGAATCACCTAGTCAGCAGGAAGTTTGGGTATCAGCCAAATGCTTAATAGCTTTGCACAACTACTTGCCAAAATTAACATTGAGCCAAGAGCTCAAACGTTTGTAAAAGTACCAAAAGCTTTAGGGAAACATCTTCTTTAGAGCTAACCTCCCCAAAAAGATATGGTGACAGTTAAGTGCAGAAATTATCAATCCAATTCCAAACTGTCTAAAACTGTTTAGTACTATACAGCTCCCCACATATAAACCAAAAGAAGCAAAAATAGGARAAAGGTGATGTAGAACACGGTGCTCCTATTTTCTCTGCCAGGACTGCACTTTGAGGCATCATAAAAGGAAGGAGATTCACAGAAAGATCTGTTCCATAAAAAGATGTCCTAGCAAACAGTAATGATCTCTTTATTTTGATAACATCTTTTAAATACTCTTATCACAACACAAACATCTCTGTACACAGAAAAACAGGAGCACATGTGTATTAAAGGTAGTGAYTAAGAGCCAGAAATATTTCTAGAGCTTTCTTTGCTTTACCTAGGTTTTCTACTGTTTTCATAGTGGCACAATACATCTTCNAAAAAAAAAAAAAAAAAAGGCAGCAAAGTGATACAAATAAGACACAGAAAATCCAAATCTGTTGTAGAGTAKCCTTCCTTTCTTCATTAATCTGAGTGAGCAGGCTGGCATGTCTTCTTTTACTAAAGTAAAAAAAGAAAAATACGATGCTCTTCATATGGTGTTAGTACAAGACCAGCATTGTTTCTATTAAAAGGATGAAGAACTCTCTTTTCCTGCTTACCAGGCTGACCAAGTTATTTCTTCTCCCCCACCTTTTTTTAATCCAAAAAAGAAAATAATCCATTTCTTCCTGCTACTCAACTATTCCTTACAAGTTTGGAAAACAAAGCGTACGTGACAACTTCAAAAGCAACCTTTTCATTTAGGTTCCTTACAGTGTCCTGAATCTACATTTCTTATGGAAATTTAAGTTTTACTACAGTCTGCACAATACATTTCTTTTTACTAGTTAACAGACATTAATTTATCCCCTCTCTTGTAGCTTGTTGCAAAAATTGCACATATGCAGTTGTAAATAAAGTTAGCTCCAAAGCCTGTTTTATCATCTTGTRAGCTGCTCGTGTCCCATCAGTACTAAATGGAAAAGCTGGCATTTATCACCTCATAGGAAAGTTTACCAGGCCTTTCATTTCTCTTTCACACTTTCTTCTCTTTCAGAAGAAAATATGAAGGCAAAAGTAGGAGTGGTTGCTCAATATGCATCTATTGACATATACAGAAAATAAAGTTGTCAGGCATTCTAATGTTGTCAAGGTGCAGTGACAGCAATGAATACTTGTCATGCAATCAGAAAACTCCACCAATTGAAATATTTGCCCAAAGTACCTTATTAAAAATCTTGAAAAGCAAGCAGTTCTGACACCATTATCAGGATTGTCAATTATATTACTCTCAAATGTACTTAAGTGAAGGGTCAACAATACCTTTTTAACTCTCTAATACAMGTTTCATGGGTTTAAAACAGGCCTAGTGTTCAAGAGAGGTGCATTTCTTTCTAAGCATTTCACTCTTTATTACAATGTTTGAGACATCATAATTGTTTTAAAACCTCATAGTAGTTAGAAATAGGCTTTAAATAATACTAGTATTTAAACTCCACCAGTTGACACCTCCTTTATTTTCTAACTTTTAGAGTTACGTCTTTTTGTTGCTCAAACTCCAATTCTTAACAGTTTATCTCTAACCCTTCCATTAAAACGTTCCATTCCTGCAGCCCTGCAYGTGACAAGCCTTCCTGGGGTTTCTAAGATGCTTAAGGGAGGTGAGAAATTTCAAATTTGTTTTATTTTTCTGATGTTGTGTAAAATATTAAAGACCTGAAAATTGAGCATTAAAAAAAAAAAAAAGGTTTCCATAGCCAAGCAAAGGCAGAACCATCACATCTAATTTTAATTGTTATGCCAGAGAACACACTGTATCTCTACAAAAAGCTATAGGACAGCCTATCTGCCAAATCTGGGCAAACACAACCACTTACAGTCTGGGCAAGTTACCTGCCAGTGCTGAGGACTTCTCCCTATCCCATCCCTTCTGATTTCACAGTCACCCCACAGAAGCAGGGACCCTCTGTTTAAAGGACCAAGCACAAGCACCAAGAGCTGTGAGGAGTTTCAGAGGTGCTTTAACTGCCTGAAGCTCCCACACTCACTGTGTCATTGTTTTGCTGCCCATCTGCTCTCTGCAGCTCTTAACATTGGGATTCTATTTTTTATTGATGGGTAGGAGGGTGGATGGTGTGAATCACAAGCAACAAGGGACAGAAACACAAATTCCAAAACACTGCCTGTCCCTCTTCAGTTTCTCAGTTCTCAGCTTCCCCGCTCTAGAATGACCTTCCCAGGCTACACAGATATATCTACAGACCTGGCAAGCTTTTGGTTTTCCAGAGAAATATTTCCTAACATTTCAGTCCTTGCACGTCTGCAGGTGTCTTGTGTGCTAAATTCTGCATCCTAGTCTGTATTCATTGTGCCTTCCATCCTSCAATTGTTAATCACTTTCCTTTTATCCCCTTCTCAATAAGAATTCTCATTTATCAATGCAAGCCTGCATTTACAAACTCCAGTATTTTRTGGAGGATTATTCTAAGGCACACGGTATACCAGACAAACAGTACTTTTCATTTAATGACTATTAAAGAAAAACAACAACCATATGTCTTGATTTTTCACTAAAATAGACCCTTTGGGGAAAAATATTAAAATGTAAAAGTATACAACATTTTCCAGGAGTACTTGAAAGTTATGCCTAGTTATTAGCAGTTATGCTTTGCTTTTGTCAGCATTTACCTAACTTGAATGACTAAATAATATATGGAAACACAGTTATAGACTGAATTACCCTTTGAGAAGGTAGAGCCTGAAAACAAGCACGATTTAAGAAAAGCTAAAAGTTTTCTAGAAAAATCCGAAAGACCAGACTTGTTCTGTCATTCCCATACTGTCAGCATTTATACAAATWTTTGGGGGGAAAAAAAGGCCCTTCAGCTGGTAACATATATATTAAATGCATATGGAAAACTATGTTCATTTTAGTATAAAAACCTAAGAACTGAAAATAGTGTAAAAGGAAATTGACTGAGTTCATAGTTAGACCCGTAAATTTGTTTATTTTCACATTATGTATGCTTAAAAATATTCTGTTAGATGCAACTTTTAGCATAGTTTTCATTTTAAGATGCATTTATAACTCTTAATGTTTTAGAAGGCTACTCTCATGAATGTTACTAAACATAGGTTTACACTTTGCAAGATACATTTTTCTTTTTGCTACAAAACTTCYATTCTCATTAAAGAGGCAACAAAATAGTCATAGTCAGCTATTAAGGCTACCTGKGCAGCCTCCAGCACTTTCTTTGAATACTTAAACACTGGGATATTTAGCAAGCCTAAATATCAATTCTGCATCTTACATTTATTTGATTCTAGAATAGCAACATGCCTATTCAAACTGCAGAACAAGRAGCATATTTGTGCATTCAGCTTTGAAACCATCACAATTTAAAAACCTGTAGAACATCTCTCCTCYGTTCTCTCTGCTCAGACACAAGAGCATGCACGTTTCAGCACCATGCCAAAGAAAAACTGGCTGTGCTTCAGCCACATCAGATCAAAGCTGTCCAAGGAACTTACAGGCTCTGTAAGCAATGCAAGTGATTTAGCAGATTAGCTTTCAATCCATCATAGAATCAGCATCCTGGAACCATTAGAAGACATTGCACTTCAGGAATTGCCTTTTTATTTATTTATTCCCCAAAAGAGTTGAAGAGTTCCCCAAGCACTTGGTGGCTGGCTCATAATTTCATAGCACAGCCCCTTTGGGCTCACACTCAGCTAAGCACAATCACACCAGCTCACAAGTGCAGTTTATAAGTCCTCACAGGCATCTGACTTCACATTTGAAGCTGATGACAGATGTTATTGTAACGGTTTCCTTAAGGAAAAACAAATGGTTTGAGCAGATTTCAAATAAGGTCTATAAATGAAAGCTGAGGTACATCATGACTGCCAAGACTCCACCATCAAAAATAAACTTGCTTTACACAGCAAACTGTCTTCCAGAGAAGCCTCTGAGAGTACCCATTTCTTCCACTTTTATTGGACATAGGTCAACAAAAAGAACTGTGCTTTATTTACCAGGTCACATTTGTCCACTAATGTGAATTGTTCAAAGAACATAAGTGGTAAAAACTGTATTTCAGCAATATATTTTGAGCAAAAGAATGCACTTACAGGAAACTTTTAAAGTCAAAAGCCTCACCATCACAGAAATAACAGACCTGTGCTGTTTCATAAAGTAATTAAATAATTCAGACACTGCATGTACCAACAGATAATGAAATATATATCTAAGCAGATTACCAATAAATTGATTTTACTGACCGTGAAAAGTGTTTAAATTACAATACTGAAAACTGAAGGGGCRTCAGCAAAATTTTTAACAGGACTCAAGTCATATTTGACAAAGAAAAATCAGTTCCTGAGAATTCAAGTACTATGGCCTCCAAGTCTTGCAATGAAACAATCCAAACATACCAAGYAGTGTAACCACAAGTGTAGGCACATTAAACCTCCATGAGGCATTGGAATGAAGTGACCAGGATGTGTTCTGTAAACCTCTCAATGGATGGAGAAGAYCAGTCAGCATCCTAAACCATCTGAGTCATGCACTTGGAGGGAAACTGCCCCACACRTTACCAGTGCTCTGTGCAAAATGCACTTTTGGACTAAACTCAGAAACGGCAGAGATTTTTGTTACATTTCTTTCACGTCCACCAAAATAAATTGCACATTATATCCAACCAAGCAATCACTATAGACAATGTTTTCTCTAGTGGCTTCCCACCCCAACTCCACAGGACTTCCTGAAACTACAGCACGTAATTTCCACACGTACCTATACAACACATATTTCTATATACACCACTTTCAGTAATCCTTTCACTCCGTCCAATGCCCCATGACATTTCTCACMCAATGAGATAGATTTTGGTACTAAATCACTTTGAAAATCTCTCAATTTTCAATTTTTGTAGAATTTAGCCACTAGATTCTACATCTGCACTGTGACTTCAGTTAGAGGAATAGGATAATGAGCAGGACAAACAGTGGGAAGTATTTGCTGAAAGTGGGGYATTTTAACCAAATAAAAAGTACAATGGTCATTAAGGAATCACRTGGTAACTACCTGAAACCCTTCCAGTGAATGCCAGTCTGCAAGACTGCCTTAGAGTAAGTTTTTAAGATAATCTAGAAAACACGTATTGCCTTTCAAAAACCTAATCTTAAAATATCACAGAAAAGCTCCGGCTTTGCTAAACATCCAAAATGTTAAAGACTCCCACACATCCAATCACAACTTGAAACTCTGACATACACCTCAAATTCTTAGACACATTACTTCTGCTTTCCTAAAAGCACAGAAATTCCAGCCCTATACATCTCCCTCATTCTCATTTTAAAGTAAAGGGACAACACTGTCCGTAACCTGTCCATTGCAAATTCTAAATTTCAAATATCATGAAGGAATTCCAAGTTTCTGTGAACAGAAGTGGTGTAGCAGTAATGGAACCTTATCCAGAGAAGTGCTAAAACATCTTTGCTCCTCCTCTCTCCTTTGGCAGAGCTCAGCACCTGACAGACTGTCCCTGAAAGGAGATGTGGTTCCTAATTTTTGCCATTACTTCAAAACAAGACTTAAGATATTCCAAAGCTGGGAATCTAAAAGCCACGATCACTAAATAAATCATAAAAATCCCTGAAATCAACCACCAAGAAAGCAACAACAAAATTTAAATTCCACAATGTTAATTCATCAGGCACGTATATTTTCTCATACAAACATTGGATATCCACGCTTAGAACCCTCCTTGAACCCCCACAAGTAGTCGACTGCTGCTTTCCAAGCATGTTGGGATTTTTTTTACATCTTACATACAAGCAGTAACAAACCAACATAAATCCATCTCACTTGATTTCAGAAAGACTGTAAAAGATTGTTTCTTTCTATAAAATACTTTACATCTTTAAAAAGCGACTAAAAACAAAATGCTCCAGAAAAACATTTAACTGATGTCTCTGCTTATAAGCCTTTGTATTTTCTTAATGTGAAAATATTGCTCAGAAGAAGCAGCACTASGCAGTTCATTTTCAGAATTTAGTTTCAACTATGACCCTCAAAAAGAAATTATAAAGTCATTTTACTTTCAAATAGCTCTTACCCTTTTGCCAGGTCTTAACAGAAAATATAAGCTAGCATTAGTGTTGCAAAATATAAATAAATTGAGGCAASCTCATCATTGCTAAGTACATATGAGATCATTCAAAAACTAAGACTTAAATCACAAAAATATTTTAACACAATCCTAAACCAAACAAATATATCACAGATAAGAGGGATCACATAACAACTTAAAAAAAAAAAAAAAAAGAGCACCAGAGTAATATTTCCTAGGTGGATCTACCTAAGATCCTCCATATATATGTATATGTATGTCCCAGGCATTAAAAACTAAATTAAACAGATGATAACAAATGCATCATAGTGGATAAAAATATAATAAACATCCTAACAGATACAGGTGGGGGAACATATGTTGTCTTTGGAAGTGATACACAGGCTGGTTGCCTCACCCTCTTTGTGGGGTGAACAACCCACTCTTTTTTCTTAGTCATCCTTCAAAGGTCAGTAACAATCATCTTTCTAAAGCAAAAGAAAAGAATCACCTTGAGAATGCTTATACAAGAACACACATGCTGATAATTCGCTATCACTTATTTTTGATATATCACAAATATGTGATRGAGAATCACATAGTATCACATTTGACATTTTAAAATGGTTGGGTATGTTCTTTTGGTATGTGGCTGCTAAGAATATGGCCCACACCTTTCTACAGCCTTCAGTGCAGGCAAGGAATAGCAGGAGGGACAGGCACGGACAATGGATCTCACACTGCCATCCACCAGAATTTGCCTAGCAGTACATCAGAGGAGTGGAAGAACCACCCGCAGGATAAGAGGTGGCAAGATGGGTCTCCCCCAAATGCTAGCAAACCACAAGAGCAAGGATAATGAGTAYAATAAGGCACCCAAATACTAAACAATAAATTTCTCAGTTCTTTACTGGAAGATTCACCCCACCCAGGGTGTGCTCTTAAAACACAGCATGGGGTTTCTCACAGTTCAAACGTGCAGTTTCAACCTGAGCTGGACAACCATAAACTACAGGGACTGCCCTGATCTCAATAAGCCTTTGGAAGAAGAAATTATGGTCCTTTCACTCACTGGACAGAAAGCCTCTCCTTCCTCCCAGATTCCTCTGGGAAAAGTGAAAATGCTAACTCACCTTGATGCCTTTGAAAGCCATTTTACACAGRGCTTTCAAACAAAAATAACAGTAGTAAAAATGCTTCCTTTAAGGCACTGAGGAGATGTGGAGTTACTGTCACACACAGYCCTTAACACAGTCACCCACGAAGCCAAGGCTAGGACTTTAAGYTTCTTCCATCTAAGAAAGCTTTTCCCACAGAAACATATTCCTTAAGGGAACKGTATTAACCATTACACACTCCGCATGTGCAGAAACAGACCCTTTWAAAAAGGGCCCTTTTCCTCCTCCTATTCGGGGAAAGGAACCAACGGCAGATGCAACCGTGAGGGGACTGCGGCTGAGGGAGCTTCGCCTGCTTYGCTGCTGGGGGGTTTTATGGCTGCTGTGTCCTCCACCTGAGCTGTGGGAGCGTTCGCCATCCCCCGCCGTTCCATGGGGAGAGTCCGAGGCAATACCCCGGCGGAGGGACTGGCTTGGGGTCCCCGTGGGGACGTGCCGCCTGACACAGCCGCCAGCGCGGAGCCGGCCCGGGGAGGCGGCCGGGCTCCCTCAGCCCTCGCTGCCCAGCAGGGAGCTTGGGAGGACAGTGCCCGATGCTTCCCCCGAACCGGGGCAGGGAAAGGGCTGCGGGAGGGATCTCCCCGCGCCCCCAATCCAGGCTGTGGAGCTCTGCAATTCCCGGGAGAGGGAGGAACGGAAGACGGCAGCAGCGCGTCTCCAGCATCTCCCCTCAGGGCAGGGCGGTGGGGCTGACATGGGGGATATGCTCCGTCCTCGGCTTGGCCACGGGGAAAACAAATGCCAGGGGCGAAGCGACTTGATGGAGGGGAACCTCCCTCCCTTCCCCGCCCTCCCAGGAGCGGGAGCGGGGCCTGCGCCCGGCCCGGCCACCGGGAAGGGGCCGCGTTCGAGGCGGCGGCCCTGGACACGCACGTGGGGCTTGGGGGTACGAGGATGGAAATAAAAACAAATCGCGAACGGACAATAGCTAAGTGAAACCACTGATGTAGAAAGACGACCAGAAAACTAACCCTGGCAAGTAGGATTTGCCCTCCCCTTGGCTGCACTTATTGGCCGCGCTTGTGTGCAACGAGCTCGTATCTGCCAATGCCAGTGGTCGGCCGGCGTGTCCATCACCAGGGAAAGAGCAATTCGCCGCTAAGGGAGTAGATTCCCATCCATCCATCACAAGGCTTAGCAGGTAGCCGCCTAGAAATCAATTGCACACTAATAAAAAAAAGAAAAAATCCTTCTCCATCAAATTACTACTGTAGTGCTCCCAGAAAAATACGTATGTATCCTTGGTGAACATAGGCGTGGATTTAATCACATGCATCGCATCCATCACTTGTCCAGCCTAAAATGATTTTTCTTAAAAAAAAAAAAAAAACCACCAGGCATCATAAATAAGGGACCTCAGTCAGTATTCATTAATTATATACCTGAAAAATAATATCCTGTTAGCGTCTGTTTCCATCTGTCAGCCACTAGAAGGGAACAGAAATCTCTCACCTTTCTCTTGACACGGCTTTTAAAACACCAAACATTACCCATTATGTAGGTATAAAGCTAGGATTTTCCAAAGCTCATCAAATCTCTTCTAGAAAACTTTAACAACAATAATATTTTTAAACACTAGGCACAAAAAGAAAAAAAAAATAGAGTCCTATGGCTGCTTTTAAYAGAAATTGCAAGAGAGATTTCTGGTTGACGATTCTACAGGGAGAGGCACTCTGCTAGAAGAATAAGATGTGCACTTGGTCCCATTTATWACAACATATTTCCAAAGCAATATAAAAAGCCTATTCTGCAAATTCATCTCCAGAATCAGCTACCAGACAGCTGTAAAAAGCAAGATACAGCATTTCCTCAATCACGGYAAATTTACACTCGTGCATCCCAGCCATATTCTCGTTTAAGCTTCTCACCTTTCAAATCATTGCATCTGCCTTTCGTCCTCACGCGGATTTTACAACATCACGTTTAGCCGGCATCCCATTTGCGCGGAGGAAGGAGGCAGCGGGGAGAGCCGGAGCCGCGGAATACCTGCGAGGGGGTGAAGAGAAGGAACCTGCTGCAGTCGGGGGAGGCTCGTGTGCCCCGGTCCCTCGTCTTTCCGCCCCTCGGCGGGTCTCCCTCAGTCAGCTGCGAGCCCGGCCGTCTGGGCTGCCAGTCCCTGACTCAACATTCCCAGCATTCCCGAGGAGCCGGGGCTCCAGCGGCGCGGCTCGGAGCCGCCGGGGGCAGCAGCGGCAGCGGCGCACGCACCGCAGCCCGTGATTGCTGCGAGCGTCTGCTCCGTCCATTCATCGCCGGCCCGCGGGCTCCAGTCCCCACCCCGAGAGCGGCTGCCWGTGTGCTACTCACTGTGAAACGGCCTAAAAATACACCTATGTCTGCGTAAAACTGCAGAGGATAAATTGCTTTCCCTCTCCTGCTCACCAAAGGCCGGAAATGTTCAAAGGCAGGTGCTTCAGAACATGATGTCTAAAAATCCATTGCTATATGCGTGCATTTACACAAACAGAAAAAAAAACCCAGAAATCTGAATCTGTGTTKTGGCTTGAGTGTAAAAGAAGTTAAAGATGACATCCATATTTATTTGTATTTTTTTCAAAAGCAATATGCAGTGAAAAAAACACACCACAGATTAGCTGCTATGCAAAGCCTGAAAGCCTTTTTCATAACAAAACTGCAGACTGCATTAGAAATTATTCCTGAGATTTTATTGTTTTTTATTAAGGGGAGTGGGAGAAAYTTCTATAAACATCACTGGCTTCTCATCCTAAGAACAGAGGGTTTGCTCCTCTTCTATTTTTCTCTCTTCTCAAATTTTTTTTAGTTTAATCGCTCTATATATAATTATAAGTGATCACCTTCGGTCTTTAGCTTCAATGCACCTTCAGACTTACCCTACACAAAATTTCACAAACATATTTTATGTGTCTTCTCTTGATCTCGTTGCAGTCACATTGATTTTAAGAACCACTTCCGATCTGTAGCAGCTTTATTATAATCTCTATTTTATTTCTCTCTTGCCCACACAGGCACCTATAAATGCCACTATTAAACATTATTGAGAAGAACAACTTTTATGGAATTACTGTTAAAAACTATGTCAAATCAAATTGATTTCAACCAATAACGTTTAAAATTAGCATAATCCCTTTATTGCTGTATCTGAATTATCCAAAGCCCATTGAAATACTTGGCTGTCACAGAGATTCATTTGGAGATGCTAGAATGCCATTCCCAGCAGGAGCATAGCAGGTTTGTATTTCCCCAAGAAAGGGACACACTCTTACAGCACCCACCTAMCTCAGATATAATTGCAGTAGAGGGCAAATACTTTTTCTGAGTTCAAAGTAATGGAAGAACCATGATTAAAATGCAAACTTCAATTTGTTTTGAACCCGCATACATATTTGAAGACACTTCTGTTCAAATAGTTTCAGAACTATGAAAAATATGGACAGAGAGAATCTGTTCCTGGAGAAATTGACAAGAAGGRACATGGTTTTGTATACAAATAATTTCACTTTACCTGAAAAGCAAGCAAAGTATTCCCCAAAAGTTTGCAAGTCTGCATCTGTGAGAAAACGAATAAGCACTACAAAATGTGGGTCACTACACTGAATGCTTCAGAGCACAGAMGTGTCCATTTTCAGCTTAGCCCTTAATTTGGATTCAATGTGAAATAAGAATCTCTTACAGACCTGTCTCAATATTGCTAAATCCACTTCTGTCTCAGTACTGTTAATGATGACAGGACTTTTGTTCTCAGTGGTGTCCGCTGCTGACAATTTTTTAAACATGTCACACCATTCCTGCCTATATGAAAAGGCAAGGAACATCAGGTTCTGCCTTATCTTTTTTGTGACTCATGCACTGGCAAAGACTGAGGGCCTTGTGATAGCCAGCAAAAGCCAGAAGCATCCTGACAGAGGACCAGTAGCCTAAGAATCTTCTTTCCAAGGACTAATCACTGTGGGAAGACAGAGTTGTCATAAGGCTGCAACAATACTGCAMTGAATTAAACTTGCTATCACTCAATAAACTTTATAGCAGATTTCATCACAGCCCATCTCTGTGAGAGCAGCAGACCCTCTGCAGGGGACTGGCACCATTACCAGTGCCAAAGAACAGAATATACCCACCATGTATAAAACCACTGGAGAGTTTTGGGGGGAAAAAAATAGCTTTCCAAATTGTACTCAAAAAGACTTCCTAGAAAAATGTGCAGTTCAAAAGAAGGGGGAAAAAAGTAATGAGAATTTTACTGCTAATCTACTTACTGTATTAGTAGAAACAACATCCATGCAAAGAACCTCAGGGTCACATAATCCAAACCCTTCAATAATATTCATTCCTTAAATTCAAGACAATGCTGGAATCCAAATCCAAAGGGTAGGATAATAACAATTGTGTCCTTAAGGCTGACGAAAGTTCTCATTTTCAGTTCTCATCTCCAGTCTAATCACAGGACCATCTGTGTTGTCCTTGGTGCCATGATGCAGGTGGGTGCCATTAAGCACAAAAAGAGCCAGATCATAAGAAAACTACCACTTTTTCTTTCTTTTGTTTATTGTAAGAGGTTCCCATTAACTACTAGACATATCTTTCAGCCAACTGTTAAAGGAAAGCAGTCTGTTGTAAAACTTAAACCATTATTTATATTATAAGGTGCCATGTGATGCTATGTCTAATGTTTGCACTTGTCAACAGTTTCTATCTTCAAATAGATTTTTGGCTAGCAGACTTCAGTTTATTTGTTTTCTACTTTAAAAAGGCAGTATATTCACAGTTCCTTCTGCTTTTGCATCAGGAGCTGTGGAAACCCTACTGAAATTAATGGCAATTTTTTTTTTTTTAAATTTCAATTACCCCAAATTAAGGTCCTAACCAAGTAAGTCAATATAGAATACATATTGTCAAGTCTTTTATTTTCCTCCATCTATGCAATACTGATTCTGGAAACAGAAAAGTATAAAACATGCTTATTACAACAATTCCGTTTATTTATTCTAAGTATAAATACTTCAAAATAACATAATGTATTATGTTACTTACTATTTTCAATTCCTGTGCRTCCCTTCATCCTTCCCAATTCTTTCTTCTCTTCTTACCTGTAGTACTAAGACTTTAGCAGCAGCTAGCTCCTCCTTTCATGTTTTGGTGAGGATGGGTGTTATTTAATGCTTAATTTCTTTAAAAACAGAAATACTAACAGAAGTTTGGTTCTTGCTGCATAATTGCTAGTAAGCAACTGCAGGCATGTTCTTTAAAAACACAGGAAAATGTATTTCAGCTTTAGTCATTGAACCTGGCTCTGCTCTATTCCCCTGTGCTTCCCTAGTGCTGCTTAATTTACACTGAAGGTTACAGAACTAAAAAAACCCAAAATATATTGCCTTTACTATGACRTGGTGATCAGATTTCAAGTAAGCACTTGACCGAAGAGAAACAAAAAGCTCCAAACAAACAAAACAATTGACATAAAATTCAATTTTCTGTTGATTTCAGAAGGAGGCCCTATCAGTCTAGTCTGCAGAGGTGGTGCACCCATCAGTCATTAACTTATGGACTGTTCTTCCCTTTTTTCAGTTTATACATTCACCTACAAATACCTATCAAACTGAGTTACAAAATAGTTTCCACTACATGTTAAGCTTCTGGTTTTGCTTTCCTCAAGTCATATCACCCAAGACACATCACCATGATTTAAAAAATTATTAGTATAATTTAWTTATTATTAATTTACATGATCACATGCTTTCCAAAGGATGGRAAAGTGTTATTTGAGTATACCTGAACACACAAGAGACCATTGAGGAAGTCATTATAATGCAAAAAACAAACAAGGAAAACACACTCTTTYGTAATTACATAATTTAGCAGTTTATTGTGTACTGCACAGCCTGTATCTATTCAGGATAGAAATAAAGCTACTCTGGCAAATKCTGTTAATACCACAGTTACAAATAGAGCAAAAATGCTAAAATAATTTAATAATAAAAATACCCATCTCACARAAGTTCTCCAGCTTCCACATCTCAAAACARGGCTATTAATAGGCTTTTGCACCAACTCCACAACATATTAAGAATATTCCTTAGGAAAATTCAAACTCCAGGAAGTTCTAACAGTAGGTAGCTTAAACATCTCAAGTTAGGTTTAACATTTTAAACTTCATCAATGGCCCTTTATTTTCCTGGTTGGAAACACAGTATTACTGCTACCACTATTGTACATTTAAATCTACACAGTGGTTGTTATATAGAAATGCTGCTAAATGAGCACTGACTAATAAACTCTTAGATCCTKGTTTGRGRRKTTTTTAATCACCTTAGACACATCAGAGCTAAAGTCCAACTGACTTTTCAGTAAGAATTAAGCTTTCAAATGCCAAAAATTTACTTTTCAAATGSCAAAAATTTACTTTTCACTCCTGGAAAGTAAATCCAGATACTAAAACTTCAGTTACAAGTGTCAACATGAGGCATTTCATCTGAAGGCAGCTGAGATCCTCCTCCAGCTGCAGAAGACACATCTCCTTCACTGCTTATGAGCTCAGCCTCTAAAGCAAACTTAGCAGGTACAAACAGTAGGATTATCAGAGTATTCACCCCCAGTCCACCACCTTTTCCCAGGAGAACTACAGGGCAGTTATTCAGTGAGGGAACCTTTTATTGGCAGCACAATCTCCTCCAATTTTAAGCAGCTGAGCACTGAAGCCTGAGGTACTGCCTGAATTACAGGGTGGGAGGACTGGGGCAAGAGCAAAACTACCTGAGTGGGGGGAGCTAATCCACCACAGCAGTCCCCAATGGAACCAAACTTCTGCAGTGAGTAGGGCCCTATTAGATCAACCAAATTCAGCAACAATGTGGAAAATAATTTAAAACAGCAGCCTTGTTTGGCAGCTTCCAAACTGACAAGGAACCTACAGCAGCTTCCCTGCTTTTGTGCTCCTTGTGGATTCTGTTGAGGAGCTGCGTGTCCAACTGAATAACAAGAAATACAAAACACATGACCATGGATGGCAACTCCAGCTCCACAAAGGTTCMTTATTAGCTAATAACTGGCATTGCATTGCAGGTGTGAGCTTCACACCACTGTCAGGTTTATAATAAGGTGACTTGATAGTCTTCCATCTGTTACTCTATATAGACACACTGAAGACAATTTCTAGACTGTTTTGAGAGGGTAACACATTATATCCACTTTATAATACCTCACAGGATTACACAAAGTACATTTATGGGGAATCAAATTGGATTTATTCTAYATATTAATTTAAACAATTTACAACGTGGTTTTATAGGTGCTTTTACGCATATACTAATACTCCTCTGCATGCAAACATGAAAAAACCTCCACAAATTCCACCATACAAAAAACTCCCAAAACTATGATGCAAAGGTTCAGGTTGTCTCAATTTTGAAGTCTTCTTCACTACAAAGTCCCAGARCCTTTAAGAAGAAAACACTTTTCCTGCTTTTGTGGTTCATCCAAAACTTTTGTGGTACTATGCAAAAAAAACCAATCTAGAGAACACAAGAATGTCAGATTTCTGTCTTTACTAATGTAGTTTTTGTTTCATGTACAACCTAAGGCCAGACAAGKAATCCTACATTTCAGTAACCAGACATTTGTCACATATTCCATAATCCTCACTGGAGTAATCTGAACTTTGTTGTCCCATTTTACTCACAACAGGATCTCATAACCATTGGACATCCATTTTGGCATTGAGATTGTCACTGCTGTGACACAGAATAACAAACAGCACAAGCAATTCTGACTACTTCACTTAAGTTCTGGTCTTTAAAATTGAAGAAAGATTAAATATTAAGAAGAAGTTAAAATTGAAAAAAGATTAAATATAGGCTTTAAAATACAGGCTTTAAAATATCCTTTTATCAACTGATAGATTTTAATTTCTTTATTAAGCTATGTAGAGAAAAAAAAAGAGAAGGCTCACGAGTTAAAATAGAAAGAAAGAAATATTGTTAATTGTCAGCTTGACATTATATAACATTTCCCTACAACTGGTTATGAAATGGCTGCTGAAGTACAGGAATTCCTCCCTGCCAGTCTGGCACTTCTATTTCCAGTGGACTGCAAGACTCAGCGTGTGCAATTCGTGAGCATGACTGTGCCTGAGGTGTAACTGTGCCATGAGGGAGAAGGTGGCTCTCATAAT
>QVAJ01000284.1:901400-913782 GCA_003546035.1 Mixornis gularis | reverse complement strand
TTTTTTTTTTTTTTTTTTGATAAACACAACACAGCAGCAAAGGCAGCTGTGGAACTGAAGGATGGTTATTTGACAGGTAGCTCCTRGTGAGATGAAGCCAGCAGGGGTATAAAAGCCCCAAATCATGCCTTTGAAAGAAGAGTCGTGTTCTTAAATATTGAGAAGTGATTCTCTTAAGATAATACTTGCAATCAGCCCCCAGCATGTGCAGCAGCCACGTTCTGGAAGACAAAATTGGCTGCTCCAGAGAGTTCAGCATAAAGCAGACGGCCGGGGTACTGCAGTTCTCCTACACTAAGTTATTAAAAGACAAATCCTGTACGCTACTGAAGCTCAAACTGAGGTGTTCCAAATTCATGCAGTTCTGATATAGAACAGAAAATATTCCAGATCTGCATATTGCCATTTGAAATCTAAGCTGCGGTCACCAAACCCACCCATGTAATTAGTGTGGATCTTAGAGATGCTTT
This sequence comes from Mixornis gularis, assembly GCA_003546035.1. Classification (NCBI taxonomy): domain Eukaryota; kingdom Metazoa; phylum Chordata; class Aves; order Passeriformes; family Timaliidae; genus Mixornis; species Mixornis gularis. Next base: position 913,312 of record QVAJ01000284.1, on the reverse strand, counting down.
TGGCAGATCAGCTTGGAATGTAGAACACTTTCAGAGGTGTAGAAATGACTAAGACACATACAAGTAGAGGGAAAAAACCTAAGGAAGATAAGAGAGATGGGGGAAAGATCAGAATAAAGTACTGCAATGGTTAGAATTTTTATTTGTAGAAGAATAAAACTCCATGTTGCAATGGAATTATGGCTGTGGTTTTGGACTAGATACTGAAGAACAAGTGAAAGCTACCAAGTTATTGATGAAGTACTTTTTATTAGCCCAGGTCCAGCAATGGTCCACACCTCAAGTACAGGGATGATGATGCCYACAACAATCCCCTCTGGCAGTCAGGTTTTGATGGAATTTAGGATACAGTATTATCCCTCAGATTGCTATTTTCTTCKTACTGTAGAACCAAAGGTGGACCAGTATCCCTAAGGCTGCACAGTTCCTGTGCTCAAAAACCAGATTAACTGTTTCCTGACACTATTCTAGCACTACAGTGCTATTTTTTATTGCAGAAACATAAACTAAAGATTCATTCATTTTACTGAATCTCTCAACAWTATATCCACATTTTCATAATACATGGTCTTTTCATGGTCTGATTTGGAAGGGAAGCTATCAAAAAAMCCATAAATTGTCAAAACATTATTTTCATTTTTATATGCTGTTCCTTCTGCTGCTCTCCTGATGCAATCATATTTTATAGAAACACAGGATACTTCTGAGCTATTTTTATTTTTCCCAAGTTATTCATTTGCAGTTGCAACATGTTTGTTAGTCATAATTTGAGTAAGCATATATCTAAATTATTGTTTATAATAAATACATATCTCTCTAGGAAAAAGGAACAATTCTTGTCTTTGAAGTGCTGATATACAATTGACTGGATACATGTACAGTAGCTCAAATAGCATTTTTAAATCTAAAATAAATGCTTGTGTAATTTTAGTTAAAAATTCCATTAGTGTCAAATTAAAGACACRTCAAAGGCTACAGAGCATCCATGTATTATATACAATAACAGATATTTAGCTTTGTCATCAGAGGAAAAAGTATCTATTAATTGATAAGCCTGAGTTATATTTAAGAAGTATTACCCTTCTGGTCACTCAGTTGTTTGCAGACATCCTTTGAATGACCTGTTATTATTCAGAGGTGGTGTGTCCTAAGGACAGTAGAGTGTAACCATGTTTTTTCTTAGTTATTTCGTGATCAGCATTAGAGACCAGAATTTAACAACCCYGAGAACAAAAATGGCCTCTTGGTACAGGGGCCCCCCTGCCAAGGGTCCCACAGCTTCTGTCACGTGCACCCTACTGGTTGTGCAGTTTGTAAASGCAAACACTGCATAAATCAGAAACCTTTTCAATCTAAACAGGGATAAAGTATGACAGATGGGTGTAGAGCACAGATGGATGGAGGGAATAGAGAGTCTTCATTGCTGTATCGTACTTATTAGGAAGACAGAAATAGCTTCGTTTCTGAAGCACCTGTGGAATGTATTTTGAGCTTGGAACTCTCATAAATCAGTTACTCATAAATTGCTCAGCAGCTTGTTTAGGTAGTCAACAGTCCCACTGCCCCTATTTTTCTCCCTTTTTTTAAATTTTGCACCCATGACAAAAAGTTCTAATTGTCACAGACATCATCTTCTTCTCATTGACCACGCCAAGAGTTAAACGTGTAAGCATTTTACCATCTCCCAAGAGGTCTTAAAATTTAKTTTAATACCATGGTGGTGTAATTTGGCTTATTCAAACTTCACAGGTATACAAAGGTCATTCAGAAAGATCTCAAGTGTTCTATGTTGTTGATTCCCTCAGCATGAGAGAAGAAAACACAGTAACTCTTTTTATTAAGAGACAGAAGTGAAAAAAGACACACAGGCAACAGGTCCCTTCTATCTATTCTCTCTCTCTCTATATATATATACAGAAAGGGAGAGATCATTGAGACAACCACCCCTTCTATACTGCAGCTACCAGGGGTGATGTGTGTACAGCAAGGCCTGGGTAAAGAATCCCTTTCAGAGCAGCTTTTATGCAAAGCTTCAGTCCTTCAATTTGTCAATTATTTAAATCATTTATGAAATATTGTATAATCATACACCTGAAGAACCATGTAGCCTTTCTAATACTATTGTTTTCAGTGTTTTACTTCTCCCTGAGACTGAACAAAAGAATTTATTTACCTTGAAAAAGATTAAATTACAATTTTTCAAGAGTCACATTGCATAATGCCATGTAGCCATAGAGATGAGRTGAAACTGCATTTTTCTGTGTTACTGGAAACAAAAGCAGTGTACATGCTATGAAAGGGAGATGCCACTTAGAGCATAATCTAACATATTTGAAGAAAAACCGTATCAAAGTGTTTATTAATACTGGTCTTTTTTTGCAAATGGAAAAGTAAAGTAGGGAGGGAGGAGGTTACATACCAATTATCCAGGAACAGCAATCAATGTGTTTGAGCTCCTGGCCATAGGGCAGTTTCACAGGCTATCTTTGGAAATTCCATTGGGGAATTCCAGTAACACACAGTATATCTAGCTCTGTAATTTAACTCCCAAAAGATAAGGGGAAAAGCACTCACAAACATACAGTTGGCTAAGAATAATCATCCAAAATTTCAGGGAAAATATTTGTAATCACTGTTAGAAACATAAATGGTCATTACTGTGTCAGCGTGCAGCCTCTACACTTGCAGCTTTCCACACACAGATTGCTTTTCTGAAATGTTCATTGGCCTGGCAATAATCCTTTTAAACTGCAGTTATTTTCAACTTAGTGTACATAAAAGTGACAGAATTCAGCTCATTCTCACGATTATGATGCAATAATATACACTCCTGAATTATCCATGTTGTGAAAGCATACTCAATTAAAAGCCTAGGTATGGCCCAACACTACAGAACTCCCTTTCAGAAACTGGTAACTTTTTATAACCCATAAAGATTTGTGYAAGTATGAAGCAATTACTTGTAGATACTGGGATAATGGCTGGCAGATTTCATTTTTCCAGAATCTAACATAGCAGCACTATCAGATGTGCATTACAGCAGGACAGAAAAGCCCCTGCAAAAAACTCCATCCTGACCCGACCTCCAGTAAGAACGAGATGGTTCCATGTCATGCTTGTCATCACCACGTCCAGGCTCATCCTGTAGGAGCCAGACAARTGTTTTTTCTYTGAARAKAATGTTAATTATATMTGGCAATAATTGTTTTGCAGAAGCACAGAACATTATTGAAAGCCATGGCACAACAGTTTTATCTCCTTTTCTTAATAAAGCTCCTTTGCCTATTCAGAAAGAATATCCTGAATTACTGGTGTCCCAGTCTGTTTCTAGTGAAGCTTATCTAAAACAACAGTGTGAAGCTTTCAGAACAAGCAGAAAAGAAATACAGTAAATACTTACATTTGTGGGTAAGAATGCTTATGAGAACTCCACATATTTATATATATTTAATATATGTATGTGTGTGTACACACACCCCCACATATATAAAGCTTTCATTGTAAAAACAAAACAGTTGGCAAAGCTTACTCATGAAGTGGGATTGAATCATAAATCATTCAAGAGATCCAGGCTGATTTCCCAATTTTCTTCAAAACAATTATTTCCAGATATAATTAACATTCTCTTCAAAGACTGATGAGGACTACAACTAAATTAATTTACATGCTCAGAAATTCTAAAGCACTAATGAAAATKATAATACTCAGCAAGTAGCATTTGTTGAGATTTATTAAAATTATTTTGAAATATATCCAAGATCGAGCCTAACTTGGTTTAAGAAACAAGTTACAATTAAAGAGCTTTGCTTAGAAAAGTTGACAAAATGGGACACTCGTACAAAAGATGACAGAAAGCATTACATTAGCATAGGTCATTCTTTTCTTTTTTGTTAAATCTCCATCATGCTGCATTTATGTTTCAGCTATACCTAAGTTTTGGACAGGTCAAAAACAAGGCATAASCATAAAAGCAAAGTATTTCCAATTCTAAAAGCCTTTTTTTTAATTGTTACATTTAACAGGCAGGAGGATTCAGTGTAGTTGAAGTTTTTAACCAAATCAATTTCTGCAATTATTTCTTCTACTCAGAGCTGAATCTGCAATTACTGTTTTGGTTATCTTTTTTATGCATGATTTAGCCAGACAAAGATCTCCAAAGTACTGCACAAAATACAAAAGAAATCCAAGGAATTTCTGGAAGTGGAACTGTTAGGGCATAGTTCATAAATCTACAGAAGTCAATGAAGTTTCYCCTATTGCCAACTGCAATTACAACTGTCAAATTCTGAAGGAGGGAAGGCAAAATCATAAGAAAACTTTCCATTTGGGAGCATTTGTGATATTGTACCAATTAAGTTCACTATGACATGTAACCTGTAATGTTAACTGTATCTTTGGAAAATCCATATAAAATTCTGCTTTCCCAACAGAAATTGTCATGCACTTACTGGGACTACCAAAATGGCAAAGCAAAGGACAATTTTTTTAAATTATTATTATTTTTACATTTGGGTTAAGTACCCTAGCAGCAACCGTAAGAAATAAACAATCAACCAAACAAAAAAACCAACAAAACCCATGGAACCAAACAGAAAAATGTGCTAACTATACATACAACATTTCCCTTCATATTCTAACTCCATATAATGCAGCAAGTGATGTTTGCAGCAATTTGTCACTCCTCCCTCCAAATATAAATATGAATCCAATTAAGTACAGTTCAAAGGTGAAGGAAAAGAGACTGGGCTGAAATTTTGGGAAGAAATCAACACTGATAAAGGAAAAGACAATAAATATGGAAATGCCTATGAAAATGACAGTTTGCAGTGTTAAAAAGAAAAGGAGAGATGAGGAAATTTAGTAGAAAATCCTACTATTTATCCTTCAGCATAAATACCTTTATATTCAGTCTGCTGATAGCTGAGATTTTTGCTAATCAGAGTAGCAAAAGTACAAAAATACAAAAGCATCTGAAAATGGGTCTAGAGATGTCTGCTAGCTTGTTTTTGCCTGTGGCCCATGGATGTGCTTCCCTACTTCTATCAGACAAATATACTTTAATGTAGATTGCTCATCTCAACAAAACTTTTAAATACACAAAMTAATCCCATATTCCCTAAATATCACAATGATATATTATTTTCCTAAGTCATGTTACAATAAAGTGTAATATTTGTACTTACTACATCCTCACTGACCATTTTAACATGGTGCAGCATTTCTGTAGTTGCCCCCCTGGTCAGAAATTTGGAAAAAAGCATACAAAACATTCAGTTTTGAAGAAAAAATATTTGTTTGTACATACTGTCAGGGCTCCATTTATTTCCTGCTCAAAAATAAGCCCCTTTATACCTGCCCTCAGTTCCCAAGTTGAGGGAGCTCTGCAACTCAGTGCTGAGTCCACCCTAAAATACCTGAAAAACTTGGCTTTAAAAATGGAAGCCAAGAAGCCCCAGGAGCTCAGGACATGCCTTTCCCTTTTGAGATATGATCCATTACAGCATGAACACATGGGTTTACTTTCCCTCAGGGGTTCCTGGGAACAGTCCCTTTGCCCAAGTTCTAACAATCAGAATGGTTCAGAATGAGTAAGTTGAATCTTATCCCAAGAAGACAAACAATATAACACAAAGTGATGGAAATATAATTACTAGCATTCATTTGCCAATGCTGTAATTTTCTTTTTTATTTCTGCAGCTGGTTTAAGTTTGATTGCTTCAGTGCTTTCTCCTAGAATATCCTCTACATAATGATTTGTCCAAGCTCTGACGAACATTTCTTATTGAATGGATATGGCTGGTTTTATTTTAGGAGTTTTTAATTTATGGCAGTTTTCTTTTTAAGGTAAGTTGCACTTTAAAAGTCTACGTATACAGAAGCAGAATAAAGAAGAGAGGGAAAGTGATCAAGTGCTTGCTCAGAAAAATTCTGTGGCTTGACCCATTTTTTGTATGCAGAGGACTTAACTTTCTCCCTCTTCTCTGCACTCCTTTGGTCCCTTTAAGACAACGTTCTTAATTTTTAAACTATAATATAGTTTTACTTTATTAGTATTTGATTCACCACAGTTTTTCCTGAGTTTATGAAAATCATTAATATATGATAACAATTGCAACCAAACAGCATTACTAATTCAATTATTTGGTTATTTTCTGCTGCTCTTGCTAAGGTTCTTGTTTTTCACTCAGCTTTCACTGGTGTGTGTTCCAATCCATGCTGATTGATTCCTTGTGAGGACAGTTTCTTCAGTCCCCATCCAGGATGTTTATGTTATAGCTGCTGTGAGATATTCATTTTATAACATCAGATGTGTCTGCTATGTAGTAAAATGTCGTCAGTTCACGTGGGCCAGTCACTATGCACCAAGCTGAAGAACTCAGCAGTGCCAGTTTGATGTCTCTATCCAAAAGAAGGATCCTTCAAGAAAAGCAGTAGAAGATTTGACAGCCTATTGGAATTTTATGAAGGGGAAAAATGGGAGAGGAAAAAAAAGATCAGGCTTATTAACCTGGAGCAAAAACTCTGAGCTGTCACAGGCTAATCCTGAGACACTTGCCATGTCTTAATTAAACACAACATGGGCTGATAAAATGCAGAGACCTAAACTCCCTGCTGTACAGTGAATTTCTGCCTCGACATCAAAGACTATTTTGAATTCTCTGCAGCTTGCAAATTGTACTGAGCAGTTGTCAGATTTCTGCATAATGCATTTCAGTCAAGACTGCAGAAGAGACTCATTTGTAAGTATTTTGCAGGAGATGCTTTCCTGACAAAAATGAAATGTTAAGTGGTAATCCTTGCTTTTATAGTGTTTAATTATAAACTATATTGAAATATATTTTAGGGGAACAAAAAGATGATACCTTGTTCCAAAGGAACACTCATCCATCCCCACTTAGTAAGCTGATCATTTGTAATTGAATTATTTTAAAAATCCAAAGTTGACACTACATATTAGCATTATATAAATAGCACTCTAATCTCTCATTACCAGAAAATACTGCTATTTTGATGCAAAATTTATTCTTTCCCAACAGTTGTTGAGAAACATATTTGTAAGGAATACGACAACTTCATGTTTTGACAGTCACTGTGTAGTAAAGGACCATGAGGTTTTGTTTCTTTGCTAGTAAGGATGTAGAAAGAAAACTTGCTAAAAATCTGCAGCCCCTCAGGTTCTTAACTTAGACCACAATCCATTCTTTTCTTGATTACCTTTTGCCTTACCATGTATGTTCTACACTTTATACCACTTCTATCATAACCCTACACAGAAATCTTTTTTAGTCACATAAACGCTGAAATAATTTTTGTGATGGATTTGAGATTTYTTTTCTTCTCAGWTAAAATATCCACRTGAAGAAACAGTACAGGAATTGACTGTGAGGAGAACTATGGCTATTTGCAATTTGAAAGGGCTGTGCACAAACAGACATGCAGCAACTCCACCTGTCCTTTTGAAGCAGTCCCTTTAAAAAGTGCATATCCTTTTTGGGAAAGATCCAGTTAGGTAATCTCTGAATAATTCCTACAAACAAAGGTGAGTGCAAAGGTTACCATTCTTAGGTGTACATGAGAGACCCAAATACACAAAATACTTCRCAAATACTTATGGCAAATGCTACAGAGCCCAAGCAGCCAATTGAAGGGTTTATCTCACAGGTRAATTAAGATTTCTTGTTCAGATATGGTGCAACTCCACCTTTTTTACCACCCATTGATCTGACTGCAGCCCAGTCAAACCCATGGACCTGCAGGTTATGAAAGGAAAAGGCTGCTGCAGGGTTCMATTTACATAAATTTGGGTTGTTTACTCATGAGTTTCTCCTCCCAGTTTAATGTTGCTCAGTAAAATATATGCAGTAAGAACGTATTTTCTTTACATTCCTTATGTGCTTCTTGGTGGTCTAAACTGTGCATATTTGAGAATATAAAATATAATACTCCCCAGAAGAGGTTATGCAAACACAATGCCCATGTACACAGCCTCAAGCACAGCTATCATCTGTATCCATCTGTATGAAGGAAGGAAATGTGCAAACCCCCATACTGAGAACAAAAGGATGGTATGGATGGCCTGCACATTTCTTGGCCACAAAGGCAAGTTTCAGAATCATAATTCCTCTGCTACAGAGGAATATATTTTAGAAATATTCTGGTGTTTATAAACTTCTCAGTATGTAGTAATCTAAGATATCAGATATAATTTATGGACGTCACGTAAGCCCTTGTTTGGAATTATAGTTTAGCATCAGAACATGCTGTCCTGTATAAACTGGAACATGAAAAAGCAAATTATTTTCTTTAAAGAAAGATTTTTTAAAAATTTTAACATTCAGTTTATTTGGCACACAGATCACACATTCATTCCATTAATCATCAAGTGTGTGCTGGCTAAAGATGAACACCATCTCATGCTGGCATTTGATTGCATTCAGTTGATAGTTACTCTTCATCGTGTTGCTTTTGCAGGAAGCAATCAAGGAAACAAGTCTAAAAACTTCCATCTGCATTATCTGAAATGTATTGGAAGCAAGGCCAAAACTGTTTAGGTTTCCCATTTAACTCCAGAAGCCCTGAAAGCTATGTATGAATTTGAACCTTTAAGGACACTCCTGATTTACTTTACTGCAATGGCTGGGTAGACAAACTACACACAAGTTTTAAGAGGAAGGACAATGACTTCTGCCCATCACTGTAGGGTATAAGAATACACTTTCTATGAAAGTCACATTATTCTGAAAAGGTTTGGGAATCCCTTCCTCCAAAAGTAAGTTAAAAACTAGAAATTAATGGACTCAAACCATACTAGCAGCATATTCAACTATATTAAAAACACTTGCCCATGCAGCAACAATGCCAAATGCAAATCTGGCTATATTCCATAGGCAAGCCCCAAAGAAATGTATTCTAGGGGGACCCTCTCAGCTGCATTTACACTGTAAATACATTTGCAAACTGAATTCCAGGCCAAAGCCCCATTGTTCCAGCTTCCACAAGGCATCACTAACAGTGCTGAATTTAATCATCGTGCCAATCCATTTATCCACCTAGAAAACAAATACAACCATTCAGAGTGGGGTTCTCATGAGTAAGTGATTGCAAAGTCAATGTGACTTGTTCTCTTTAAGTCAATTACAACCAGATATTAATGGTATTTATGTGTCTGGAGATCAAGACAGGCACCTGATGGGGCTTTCATAACACCTACCTCCCACTGAAATCTTATCCTCTTACCTTGCTCATACGAGCTATTACAAGGTTTAATTAATGAGTGATTGAAGTGTTTGTATAGTGTTTCATGATCCTTGGGAGAGATGCATGAAGCCAGAAAGCATTTCTGTTTGGTCCTCCAGAATGATAGATCAAGGACTTAGGAATGCTGGTGATTATCAGGAAATGAAATAGAGCCTGGTAATGCTTTTCCTGCAAGCACTACAACAGTCCTTACATTATAGAAACAAGTATTACCTCCTCTATTCTCCTTTCTAAAGGTGTAAGCACTGTAAATAATATTTTTGGACAAGCAGTAAAGGAAACAGTCCTTAGATTTCTTCAGATGTTACATTTCAACTCCTACGCTGCCCATTATGTTTATTTCATGCCCACACGAAATTCTGCAAAGCATCAGTGAATAAAACTATTAAMGGTAATTATAATATGGAAGCATGACAAGTTAGAATGTAGTCCATGCAATTAGATTTACTGTCATGAATAGATATATTATTCATAGTTTGGAATGAGTGACTAAAGAATCCAATCCAAAATACCAAAATGCCTAATGATAATGTGTAGATTCTGCAGCCACATATTACAAAAATATATGTCAGTTGGAGGCAATTAATTTCGTGTCTTCTGAAAAGATACAGGGAAGATAAAACCAGCTTAAGGCTGGAGTTTCACTCCCTGATGCACCCTATGTTAAAAGTCTTTAAATAAAATAGTTGTCTTAAATTTGAAAGGTTTCAATGAGAATAGTAACAAATACTGAAGGGTGAAAAAACCCAGTATTTTTTAAATGTGTCTCAGAACAGGATGTATCTTCAGACTCCTTTGTTGGCTTTCAAAAAACATTTTAAATTACAGCATGCAGGTAAAATTCCCATGCCCATCTAAGAAAATGTGACAATTTGTAGATTGCCTTAAAATTTGTACTGTCTGGATTAGTGCACAATGTCCCCTCAGTGCAAGACAGGTACCTGGCCTGCTGAGGGACAGGGTGTTCTCCTTTCCATCTTTGATAAATACATTGATGCAGTCCTTCTGCAATACGTGAACATTCTGTAGGGACTCCTTGTGAAACTGCAGCTCTGTTAAGGCACTTTGGATATTTTCAGACTTTTGCCTCTTAATGCAGGAATGACACATGACATTCCCAAGGTAGTTTGAAAGCAAGAAAGAAGTTATCTGGCCTTCATGATAAAATAAAGCAAGTGTGCAGTAATGGAATCAATCATTTTTTTACCATGCAGGAAGCCTTTTTACACAATTTACAATCTGCTTATTTGCCCAAATATTTTTACTTTGTATAGTATTTTATCAAATGCCTGAAAGATTTATCAGTTTTGAAAGGTCCAATTCCATACATATAGGACAGGTTTTGTAGATAGTCTTGATTTGTCTACAAAGAACACAACTGGTTTTTTACCCAAGTTCTGAAACCACCAATCAACTACAATCAGCTTTTTGAAAGAACATATCAGTTGCCTAGCCAAACACTAATAATTTACAAAATATAAAAATAAATCTAAATGGACTGCGAAACTTGTTTTGTAGTCCTTACAAGATTATTTTCTCCATGACAAAGTTTTGAAAAGATGCTTGAAATTATATTGCCACCTGCTGTTTCCGACAAAAAGCAGGAGCCAGGTCTGGTTGGCTATATTATTTAAAATTCTGCAAGTATTATGGAAATCTATTAATTTAGGGAATCCATTGTGAAGCAGGGGATGAAATCTCACTGCTTTTATAACCCATCTTGTATGTGCAGTGCACTATTGAAAAAACTCCAGGCTTTCTTTTCTTTCCCTGTTCTAGTCCCTAAATGAATGTTTCGAAGACTTCTTAGCTGATGTATAGATAAGTACCAAACAATAAGCTGCAAATCAATTTTAGGGAGTGAAATCATAATTTTGTCTGATGAGTGATAATGTTATAGAAATACAAGCAAAGCAGTTCAGAGATTTTGTGCATACAATAAACTCCACCTCAGCTGTCTATTTCTCTATTATTGTTTCGTTTCCACGCAACCTTCCAAGGGCAGCACTTCTCTCACTGTCAGCTGGAGAACACACTAGAGGATCTGCCCCTGCACCTATGGTACCTTTGGCAAGGCACAATTAACCACATCTAGAAGCAACACTATTCCAGACAGAYCTTGAGGTCTTAACCTCCTTTGAAATAATGGAATTCATTAAGGATTTGGCCTTAAGCATAAGCCTAAATGTCATCTTGAATAGTAAAATAACTCAGTGGGTTCTGAAGCAYGTTATTGAATCTGACTATATTCTTTAACACAACCAGATCCTCCTTTGCAGAACCCAGATCCATTTAATTTGCAGGTTTACAGGTCCCATTATTCCAGAAGGTGTACCCATACAAGAGAAGTGTTCTACCTACAGCTCCTAAAACGCTTCTCGGGCACCACAAACGACCCAGGAACACGCACCAGCACCCGGAGCGCGCTCTGGGAAACCACCCGGCCAGTGGTGACGGCCAAGGGCCGCATCGCCCGAGGTCAGCAGGAGAGCGATGCAGGAACAGCCCGGGCAGCGCAGCACGGCGGGTCGCGCCGGGACACGGCCCGGACACGGGACAGCTCCGGCAGGGACACGGCCCGGACACGGGACGGCTCCGGCAGGGACACGGCCCGGACACGGGACGGCTCCGGCAGGGACACGGCCCGGACACGG
>QVAJ01000284.1:883231-900180 GCA_003546035.1 Mixornis gularis | reverse complement strand
CGGCGCTCCGGGCCGAGGGGAATGTGCGGGACTCCATCCCCCGGCGTTCCCGGCCGCACCGCCCCGCAGTGCTATGGGTGCCCATTGGTGGAGGCCCCCCCGCGGGCAGCCAATCGGCGCGTGGCTCCTTCAGCAGGACGCGGAGCTGAGGGCGGGCGATGCGCGGGGCTCCGCGGCCGGCGGCAGTGCCATGGAGCTGGGGTGAGGAGCGAGCGGGGCACGGCCGCGCCGGGCGGGCAGCGGGACGCGGCTGTTCGTGGAGGGGGACGGGCCCTGTCCCGCGGAACGCGTCGGTCCCGCGCCAGGGCGCGCAGTGCCGCGCGGCCGAGGGAGCGATCCGCGGAACAGAGCCGCGGTTAGCGACCCTTGCCGTGGGAGGGCCTCGGGACGGGCTCTGGGGAGCGGTGGAGGGGGTGGGACGGCCGGGACGGCGCGTTCCGGCGGAGCGAGGGCAGCGCGCACCTTCCGCGCCCCGCGGTCCCCGCCGGCCGCGGCACAGAGCSGGACGGGACGGGACGGGCGGTGACTCCGCTTGCTGAAGGGCCCCTTCCTAAAGTGCCCCTTAGAAAGTTGTGTGCGAGCTCGAGCTGCGCTAGGTGTTTTCATTGTTAACATTTTCATAATGAAATGTGACGATAAAGTGTTATTTGGAGCGCTTGTGCTCRTGTTGGATTGTCCGGGCTCATGGAAGGAATAAAGGCAGTTGGGTACTTTACACTGCCACGTTTTTCTCTTCTCGTGAACGCTTACAGCAGCGCTTGTTCCACTGGCAAAGGCGAATTGTTGTGCGTGGAAACACAAGCAAAGGCTGTTTGCAGAGAACAGCCCCGCTTTGTGACCAGCGCCGGCGTTCCGGGAGACTTGCTTAGCGATTTGTGCAGCACCCAGTTCATACTGTTGGATTATTAAACTGTTGAGGCGTATTGCTCTGTATGACGATGTTGAGTGGCACCTTTAGCGTTAAAGATGTACTTTGCAACATGCCAGCCCAGTTTTTTCAGTATCAATACTTCAACATGTTCTTCAACATGTTCTTCTTCAAGACATGTTGATTTCTTTGTGTGAAGTAACTTCGCAAAACAGAGCTTGGGATGTGAAGGACCATCTGGAAGAACAAGAACTGTTGTAACTTTGTTACAATTAAGTACAGTTGTTATTAATGTAAAAATCTTACCGTTATCAGGTTACTTAATATTTCAGATCTCTCTCTCTCTCTCATTTTGCAGCGATGGACTGAAGCTCAAAACCGAAATGCTGGATGGAAAGCCTAGGCTAATTTTAGCTTCTTCTGGTATTTTTTTAATTATTTATCTCGAGTAATCTTTAAAGCTTCTTGAAGTTAAACCTACTATCCAGGAGATATAAAGCCCAGCTTTCCTGAAATATTTTTCAGATTAAGAAGAATATTTGTGCATTGTTACTTACAAGTCCTYTCTCTCACCAGCTCGATTTGGAACAGTAGGTTGATAATGAACTCTGAATAGTGTGTGCATCAGGGAACAGCTGGCAAATAGTCTCCACTGCTTAGTTTGTCATTAAAATAAAAAGTTAAGTGCTCTTGTGTATCAACTGGCATAACCTGATAACTTCTGTAACTTTATAATGTGTTACTTGCCAGGATAAAAGAGGCWTAATAGCTGCTTAATTTACACAGCTTGGCATTGTTACAGTGACATTTTTAAAGTAGCTTCAGTGTTTGCAATTAACATTTCTGACGTTCAATAAGCAGTTTATTTAGGCCAAATCTCACTATTACCATCTGAGATATACTGAATAAACGTGTGTTGGTAATTAAGTGTTAATAAATTCTGTTTCAGTGATTTGTCAGATATATGTCTGCAATAAATTCCTTTTTTGTGATTTGTCAGACATACATTTCTGTATAAGTCTGCTTTTCCTGACTGTTCTACATGGTCAGGATACAGAAATTCTCCATTAAATGTCTTAATAATTGTATTTTATTTTCTGCATTTACCAGACAGCTGAGACATTAGGTGGTGTTTTGAGCCAGGAAGGAATTCCAGTGCTYTTTACAACCATCCTTGGCACCTTTGGCTGGGTAGGGGGCAGCCTGTTCCAGAGTGCTCCAAGACTTGTCTTGGACTGTGAACTAGCCTTGACTAAGCAGTCTTTTCCAGAATTATCTTGTTTGTACACTGATATAAACAGCATTTTCTTGAATTCAATGCTGTCAAAAATTGCATCARGTTGTATTTTTCTGAATTTTGGTTTCTGCACTGAAAAACACTTCTCACATTCTTAGAGGCTAAAGCAGGATTATTCTGCAGTAGGTTAAGCTGGATATAGCTTTTCTCTCTTACACAGAAAGAAAACTGCAGAGAAAATAGCTGTGTGTACAGGATTTCTTGAGTACCACATTCCCTCTATTAATATTAAAACATTCTTTATTCATAAGTATTATGTTGAACATTATCTTGAACTTGTTATTTTTGAGACTACTACACCTCTGTGAATCCTCTAGGATGTGAGTTGTAAGACTGAAAAGTAATTCAGGGGACAGGTGTGGGAGTAATGGAGACAAACAACCTCGTGGGACCAAAGAAGGCATTAGCACAGGGCTCTGAGAAACAAGGAATAGCAGGGAAAGGTCACACTGGCACAGTAATTTCATTAGAKGTGTATAAAAACTATACAGGCTTTTTTTTACACAAAATAGTGACTGAAATAGTCTATTTTTTTTTCCAACATACTTTTGAAGTGTGTATACTGAAATAAGTAAAAAAAAAAGTTAAATAATCAGAGCAGATGGTGTGGGAAAAGTACTTCCCCCCTGATTTACAAAAATCAGATTAATATAATGTTTTACTAATTTCTTGAGATTGTTTTTCAGGAGCAGGCTGTTATTAAATACTTCTTTCATATGTGTGTGTTTGTTTCCCAAAAGATAAATCAAAGCCTGCCATGAAGGTAAGTGTAATATTTTTAGAACGCACAAATTCACYATTGGTAAACAGAAAATTTGAGAAATTGAACTGTTTGAATACTTGCAGTCAATTACATTTATCAAAGAGAAATATGTACTTATGGGTCCCTTCTAACTAGAGGGATTCTGTTATTTCTCAGGTTTATAATAGCTGTTCAAAAGGATTAATTCAAAGTTTTGTGACTCTTTTTACCTTTTCAAAATGCTTTAGTTTCCTTGGCCAAGAAGCTAGAGCAGCAGAGGGAATCATACAAATCAGAACTTGCAGAGACTGTAAAGGAATTCTGGTAAAACAGATCTGAAGCATGTTTAATTTCAGGTTTGGCCATACAGGTTGTGTCTGAGTAAACTCAAATGTGGTGGGTTTGAGAAGGAGAAAAAGCAGAAAAAGGTCCCAATACACAGGAAATAATTATAAGTTTGCACCAAGGACCTTGGAAAGGATAAATCTTTAGTTGAGAGTGGAAAAAATCAAGATTAAAATACTTCTGGCTGCTTGGTGAAAACATGTACATTTGGAGCCAGGCTTCAGAAACACCAAAGTAAAGCAGAATTAATGCTTGTTAATTCTTTTAAGTGTCATGCTGCCTAAAATTATTATTCATACTGTCACTTTGAAATACTCAAATTCAGGTGCTGTGTCCTCTTGGAAAGTGTTCCAAGTGTTGGTACTCATTAAGATATTTCATTAGCTTGTAGAGAGTTTCTACTGATGGAACAGAAAAGAAAAATTACACTTATTTTCCTTGTTGCTTCAATCTTGTTTTCATTTGTTACAAATACTTTTTTTYCCTTATTTAATAGATGGTGAAATCTTTTTGCTTTAACAGATGGGTAATAAAGCCAGAGTACCTAAACAGGCATTGAGAAAAATGCACACTGGGCTCATCTGGAGGCCAACACAAAATGCTTGTATCAAGCAGGAAAATTTAACAAAACCAAGGAGTGAATCAAGCTTATCAATGACAAAAGGTGAAAAACTGCAAGTTAATAAACACTCCTCACATGAAGCCACAAGTAAAGGTTACCCTTTGGTTTTCCAAAGAGATAAGACAAACAGATATCCTGGTTCAGAGGATCATAGTATTGTGAAAAAAAATAAACACAAACCTCAAGCCCCACATGTATCAGCTGAAGAMTTAAAAAGTTTGGTGTGTCTAACACAAGCACAGCTTGAACAGATTTTGATGATTGTTAAAGAAGGAAGGAGCATCTCTGAGACTCACAATGAAAAGCAAGAGGAAATGGGTAAGATACCAGCCATTGGATGCATTTGTTTCATGGAAACAGAGCAAAATGTGAAAGCTTAACTTTTRAGTTGATAATTTAAGTTTATTTGCMCATTGTAGAAATGTTACAATTTTGTTGGATGGTCTCAGACAAAATACCGTTTGCCATTATGGATGTGACATTGTTACTGCRAGGAGCCAAGCATTTCAGAATTGTAGCAGTAAAAGGATTGTTTGATAGATTTCCAGTGTTCTGAAGAGCAAACCAGCGAGACACATTGTCACTGGTRCAAAATAAGAACCATTTGACACTGGGGAGGAAAAAGCATAGAASTGCACTGTGCCACTGCCCAAAGAGAAGGGCCCTTGTGGTTTGTGAAGAGTTCAGGCCTTGCTCTGTGTCTCAGGAGCAGTTCTGCCATTTTCCTGTGCCTGAAGATGGATTAATCGTTTTGCCTAACTGGACTATTAGTACTGAATAGTTTTTCTTTTCCCCTCTGCAATTCTTAGAAGTGTAAGAGCTGTTGCTGATCTTCCTTTATTGCATCATTCCTCCTGTTGGTGGATCTGTGGAGGGGGTCAGCTTTTGCACCAAGAATAAGACATCCTGCAATTAATTACAGTCCCAAATCTGAGCCCTTAGCCAAGAATAAGTGATTACTAAGTCTAGCATTAAAAAAATACTCTGTGAAGGTCTAACTTGTGTGCCTTAACCATATAAACCGGGCTCAAAACACTTCTGTTATTGTGGGGAATCCACAAGTTTCTGCTGCTCTTGAAGTTTTTACCAAAAGCTGAARAAAGTTTTGTGGTTATATACACATTTATATATATCTGTGTTCTACCACAGCTTCTAATGAGTCACCAGTGGAAAATGTTACAGCATCACTCCAGAAAGATTGTGAAGTTCCAGAAGAAGCAAACTCTGATTCAGGCAGGAAACAGGAAGCACATCCACAGCCAGGACATGAAGTTATGTAGGTACATTTGTGTTACTGCCTATAAAAATTGTCTTCAATAACGTTTCGTGTCATATGTTCTTAATACCATTAATATTATTTATAAATACTAATTWAAAAGTTACCTGTAAAATTTAACAGATCAGCTTTCTGGATAAAAATCTTCCCCCTTCTTCCTTTTCTCTAGAAAGGATTTGTGGAAACCTGCTGACTTGTTTAGTACCTTGGGTGAAAGAGAAGGGGAGAAAGCCTTGTTGGAATTTAAAAAGACCCAGTGGAAGAAGGAATTAGGTATTTATGATGTATAAAATACGTTTTTGGTCAATTTTTACTACACTCAGGCTGACAAGAAAATTGATATTCCTTATGCCCTCCTAAATTTACTTATATCAGTACAGTTGCTACGAATTAAAAAGTAAATACTAAGTCTCCAAGACAGATTAAGATTTTTGAATTTCAAAAGTTTATGCCAAGATTATAAATTCTTGCAAGAAACACTTCTTTGTCAATTAAATATTATCTGAAATTAAATGTATTGTTATGCTTTGTATTTTAGTTGCTGCTTGCCAGCAGTTTTGTCCCAAYCTGACAGTAGCTGACAGCCATTTTCATTAAAAAATCCATTTKTTTTTTAATGGCAGCAGCATCACCCCTGTGTACAAGCATGACTGAGTGTATGAAATTGCTGTTTGAACTTGGGAGAGTTTGCAGTCCAGCCCCATCACCCACCAAGGGGAATCTCTGGAGGAAACTTAAACTGTTTAATACAGTAGTAAATCCTCTCTGACAAATTAAGCTTTTTATGATTCACATGGAGGAATGCTGTGTTCTGTTCTGAACTTGGATTTAGACCATTTGGTTTTAAGGTTTAATTCTACATTGTTGGTGGCTTCCATTRTAGCTCCATTGGTTTTAATAAYRTTGAAGTAGTTCAAGACTGGTGTAACAAAATGGAGAGAGTTCATATACTTGGTTATTTGTAAGTTTTTCCTGGGAAATGGTTACTCCAG
The DNA here is from genome assembly GCA_003546035.1 of Mixornis gularis. NCBI lineage: Eukaryota > Metazoa > Chordata > Aves > Passeriformes > Timaliidae > Mixornis > Mixornis gularis. The sequence goes on along the minus strand of QVAJ01000284.1, from coordinate 894,038 downwards.
TTAGTTCAGAGTGACTCCTCTATTACCTCTGCATCCCTGGGCAGACACTCTGTAAGAGCAAGGTYAGGACTGATGGCTCTGACTTACTGGTGACAGCTCTTGTCTCCATTTCACAGTCCCAGGTGACAGGGGAGACATGCATTGCTGTCTTTTTCACTTTTTTTTTTTTTTTTTTTTTNTTGTAATTGCTAAATGTTTGCAATATGAACTCTTACTAGAGTTTGGTTTTATTTGTTTAAGATGAACAGGTGGCACTGAAGAAGAAACTGAAAGAAACTTTGGATGGAGAAGTGGGTTATTTCTGGGCAAAACTTGGCAGTAATAAAACCCAAAAARTGGAAACACCTGACCCAGACCAGGTAAGGCTGTCAATAAATACAGGAGCCCAGTTTTCACAGCACTGTAGCAGAACAGTTTAACTTCTAATTCATACAAGATTTTATTTTCTGTACAAATCCTCTGGAATCCCACATTGGTGGTGCTTTAAGCCCTCTCAGGGCTGCAGCTTCCTGGTCCACACTTGTTGCTCCTGTTTGTAACTTCTCAGCCTAAGATCTTTATAGCAAGGACAACCCATTCCTGTCCCTTCTAAAGGACTCTTGTCCCTTTAGTCAGGAATTTAGATTCCTGACTAAAAGGTATCAATCTTTTCTTGTTCTRTTTGGGGGAATAGTCTCAAATGTAATTCCTGGCTCTATAATTATATACATTCTTCATGAGCTCTCACATATATTTGATTGCTTATGTAATGAGCATAGCCAATATGATTTCTGGCTTTTTTAAAAGGTGTCATTCTGAAAACACTGTGTTAGATAAATACATTAGATTCACAAGAGACTTCTCCAGTGAAATTAATTGCTGTTAAACAGAAGCTAGGGCTGTATCTGCTATATATTCTTACAGCAAAAGCAAATTGCAATTTTTTTGTGACACACACAGCATTCCTAGCAAAATTTTGACTCTGTCCCATAAGAATTTCTTTCACTCTACATAATTGATAAATAGTGGATAAAAGATGCTTAGCTATAAATTTAGGCTGAGCTTTTAATGAACAGCAGCTTCTAGAAGTATAATTTTGTTAACAAACYAAACAGGTGAACGAAATAAGTCTTGAAATGGTCTCTCTATTTGCAGAGAGTGTTTCCAGCTGACTCAGTTCATGGCACTGAGGCAAACTCTGCCTGTGCAGCTGCTTTAGCCACAGAGGCTGGGGGAGTTGCACTGAATGTTCCAAGAGTTCCAGCTGGGCAGTCTCCTGATTTCAGTTCTGACTTTCCAGCTGGCAGTTGCACAGCACTGGTTTTCAGGGTAAGATCTTAAATTGCATGCTGGGTTTTTTTACTTATTTATTAACAACAAATGTTTGTCTCAAGAAGTTCTTTTAAACCAGAAGAATTCCTTTGACCTTTTTGCTGTGTATAAATGACTTTGTCTGAATGAATGTTTACCAAAATATCAATGCTTTGAAGACAGCCCTTCCTTTAAGGCTGATGTGAACAGTACTAGAGCTGTGACATGCAGTATTAATTACTTTTTAAGTATGTGTTGAAGAAATAGTGAAGTGGGAACCTATATAAAATAAGATACTGATGATAGAAGGCTCAAGAAGTAGGTTTTAAGTTATGCATGGTAGGCAGTAATTGAAGAGAGTTTTTTGTCAGATGGCTCTGGAAGTTCCCAGTGCCACTGGAGCTGCTTGAATAATACAGAGATCCATTAAGAAGCAGAAGAATGAAGATGGTAGCTCCTTAATTTGAGACAGATCACTGCTAATTAGATTGTAGTGCTCAATCTACGTGGAACACAGACTGAGCAGTGAACCATAGGATGAAAAAGGGATTTCTGTTCATGATACTAGTAAGTAGGGTTTTCTGGAGTGAGAGGCTGATGATTCAAGTTAATCAGAATTCTTCTTTCTGTTAGCAGTCAGACACTTGCTACAGTTACAAACTTAAATACTTTTTGTGCCAGAGAAAGGCCCAGTTTTGCTCACCAACCGAAGGCAGAGCTTTCTGCCAAGGCTTTATTATGTGGCTAGACAAGAAACTTACTTTTTTGTAGAAGAACTAACAGTTATCTTATTTCAGGAAGCTGTGCCACAGGAGCGACCTTTAAGTGTTTTGAAACATGAGCAGCAGAAGAAGTGGCTTGAAGAGTTGGACAAGCAGAAGGAAGAAGCTAAACTACGAAAAWTAGAAGAAAAACTTAATTTATCAAAGGTATCTGTGGTTTAGAGGGACTTCTTAAAATAAAAGAAGTCTTTTTCTATTTTTGTTTTAAGAAAAAAAAAAATGTAATTACTGAAGTGGCAACAAAGATGGAGTTTTCTGCAGCATGTCCAGGTTTTCACCATAAGGATGCCCTTACTGAACACAGAGCCAGTGGCTGTTCAGCTTTTCGGTGTGTGGTGTGTTAGAGAGCTTGCTGCAGGGATGGAGACAGTGCTAGTAGCATCACTGGAAATTGGGGAGAAAATAAAACCCTCTAGCATTGTATTTGAAGTAATAGAGAACCAGGCATTACTTTTTTTTCTGGCCAGGATATGCCAAAGAAAATATTCCAGGCACACMTATTTTTGCAGGATTTCCCCCCAAACTTCATACAGTCTAAACCCACAGAGATGCACTGGTTCAAAGTTCATTGAAAGTCCAGAGTTGAGCAGTGCCCAGTGTTCAGTTTCCCAYTGGATCCGAATCTCCTGGCTCCGATGTTCATTTTCGTTTTTATCATTCCTTTCCGGACCGGGTGTCTCCAGTTCTGCCTGAGGCATCTGAGGGTGGACGTTCAGGGCAGGCCGCTGATGTTTTGTTGATGTTCCRTTGATGCCCTTTTATCTCTCTGGGTGTCTTTGKGCTACTCCCGGTCTGTTGRTATRTTCAGCCCATCTCCTTAGAGTGAGGCTACAGCTCCTAAAAAAACTAAAGGAAATTCCTTTCCCCAAGGCAAAGTCAAGTCAAGCCKAACTAGAGAGACAAAAGTGTAAAAGTTCTGCTGTTTCCAACAGTAGTGCTATACTTTCTTTCTCTTTTCCACCGCGTGTAGAAGCACTTGGGTTTGCAGAGTGGTGTAGAGACCATTTCTAGACACTTTAGAAAAAGAGAATTTGTCTAGACTACAGGAGGTGAGAAAAGAGAAAACAGTACAATGCGTCAAAATTATGATAAAACCCTGTTTCTGTAAATACTTTTTTAATACACAAACACATTCACGAAACTTTCAAAAAGTTAAAAAGCAAGCACTTCTCCAGAAAGTATTAAAGAAAATAGCCTTTCCCTTTTTACCCCCCAAAGACAGCCTTGCTGCTAGGGGTGGTTACAGACCTACACACAACACAAGTCTAGTCTTGTCTTGAGTTGCTGAAGGGATCAGGCTTCCTTTGTAAACTGAGTTTAACTGTGAGGGGAACACAGCTAGGAAAGATTCCTTCATTAGCTGCCTGGTTGTTAATTGGGKAGGTGTGCTGTGGAAGGAGGGCTGCAGGCACGGGGGGAGTGACCTTTTCCTTTTTTTCATCAAAATGTAGTAGCAATATGTCTGTGCTGACCAGGTATGGATCAGTATTATAATCTGTTATCTGACTTGCATTTTAAGTAACAGAGACACTTGTCTTCTCACTTAAGGAATTAACTGCTGTGTGCATTGTAGCTTTTCAAATRTTCCTGGTGTACAGAATGTGTATTGTCTGTTTTATTAACACACTTTATAGAAACAGTGTAACTGAATGCTTTTGCCTTGTTTTGTTTTGTTTTTTTGTTGGTTTGTTGTTGTTGCTTGATACTTATTTAGGCAGAAGAGCATGACAGATGGGAAATGCATTTTGATTCTTTTAAGAACCACTTTAATGCTAATGCCCAACACTCCTTAAATGGAATGTGCAGAAAGCCTGAAAGTCTTTCCCTGTTACCTGACCCCAAGGACCCGACTGCTTTCATTCATCCTTCCTCACCTGCAGCGTTAGGCAGCCTCAYGCCTTTACAGATGGGAGCTGCAGAAAATGCTGCTAAAAATGGTGCTTTGGAGCAAAGTCAGAGAGTCAGGTGAGTGAGCTTTGTAAGGGTAGTTGTTTTCCCAGCCAGTACATTTCTGGTACCTACTCACAAATTTAAAACAAAAAAAATTCCCTTAGATTCATTTGGCTTTTGCTTTTCTGCAAATACCTGTTGTTTCACTATTGAAAGACACAAGTGCTGCCATTGTTTATTAATGACATTCACTGCAAATAACCTTACTTGTTCCTTAATGAAAAGAATACCATAATCTATGGATTAATTTATAATTAACACAACGGGACAACCTCAATATGAAAATGAAATCTGATTCTAATGAAGAAAGGCTTAAGGATTGTCTTCTAATGATTGAAAACATTGACGCGTCCCTTTGTTGACAGTTTCCTCCGTTCCATGACGGCTCTGCTGGACCCTGCACAGATTGAGGAGAGGGACAGAAGGCGGCAGAAGCAGTTGGAACATCAGGTAGACTTTGGTTTTAAAGCCTCACCCTTATTTCATGAGAAGAAAGGATGAAATGTCTTATGAATAAAGCATGAGATTTAATACCAGAACCCAGGGAGGCACTTGACTTTTATGCTTTAGATGACATATGCATTGTTTGGCAGTATTTCCTTTAGTCAGACTCTACAATTCTCTTTAAATATTTGTATGAGTTTATTGCATTTCTGTAACTGAATTCCTGCCTCAAAAAATGTACAGTTCAGTCTTCAGAGCTCTAGGAGGTTTGTGTGCATTTTCCTTCAGTCTCCACTGTAACAAGGAGGAGAAATCTGATATTTACAGATTCCCACTCCATGATGAAACTTAGTTAAAAAAGGTAAATAAAACGATAAAACCTTTAGTTTTTTTATCTGCTTTACTGACATTTACCTAACCTCTGTGGCACCCTAACAATGTGTGTCTGTGTGCTGGTGTCTCTGGCACGGGGTGAAGAAGTGTTCTATTACTCTGCTGGATCAAACTCCTGGATTACTGTATGTGCATAAGGTGAAAATCAGACCTTCATCTCTTCACAAGAAAAAAACCCTATTTTCCAAAACATAAAAAGCTCCTTTTTTCTATTTGAGTATTTCAGACTGCTTGATTGGGCTGGTGCTTCTCCAGAAACAAAACCAGGATTGTCTGAAATGAATTGTCTTTAGGTTTGGGGTTTTTTTCACTTTTCCGAATCCAATTCTACACATACACAAATAAATACCTTGCAGTGTGTTCATGTTATATCTTTTACTTTGCCCTTTTTTTCGGATCCTGCCAGAAAGCAATAATGGCTCAGGTGGAAGAAAAACGGAAGAAGAAACAACTGGAGGAAGAGCAGAGAAAATGGGAAGAACAACAGGAAGAACTGCGCCTGGCACGAGAGAAAGCACAACTGCAGAAACAATTTGAAGAAGAAATGCTCAAACAAAAACAAAAGGAGGTGGGGTTTGCATTATCTTTAGTGCAGATAGTCAGTGATAACACTGAATTTYGAGGATAATAGTTCTCCTTCCTCAGTTGCAAAATTTTCCTCGTCATTTTGAAAATGAAAACTATCCAAAATGAAGACATTTGAAACCAAAAATCTCCTTTCTTARTTAATAAACATATAACATCATACAAGAATAAGGCCAGATTCTTTTTTTGAACAAGGGCCTTTTCAGGAAGGGAAATGATAAGAACTGRCAAAAACAGAAACGTAGTTCTAAATTGTGCAGAAACATCCATTTTAAAATGCAAATTTAAAATTAAAAAACACCTCTAAGTATGTCATCCAATTACTGTTACTGGTCACTTGATGCTTTTAAGGTGCTTCAGCACCATGAAGTTCATCTGAGTGAATGTGCTTTCAGTCTGAATTAAAGCCTTGTTAGGATGCAGTCTGGAAAAGGCATTTCAAAAGTCATCCACGTTCTCCACTTTTCCCCTGTGTAGCTGTTGCTGAGCTTTACACAGTGCTTTCATATAAAAGTWAAACCAAAGGTACATTTTCACCTTTGGCAAATACAGATTTTGCATTTCTGTCTCTCCTTTAACCTCTGTGGAAGGTTAAACACCTGGCCTGATGTTTCATTCTTCCTTTTGGCACAGCAGAGCTATTACTGTTAGCTTCTTCTTTGGAACAGTAGCAGATTCCGTGGTGTTACAAGACAGRGTGATTCCAGAGAGAGTCTTCTCCAAAGCCTGCAGAAACAAGCATTCCTGATTCCTCCATGTTTCTGGATGGAAGTGTGTAGCATCTGCCTGTAGATGCTTGAACAGACTGGTTCAACATGRGGAGAATCATCCTTCTCTGGAATTGCTCAGCTCCTTTGAAACATGTGACAGCACCAGTTGTTCTTCCCAACTGCGACTGCAGGAGGGAGTAGGATCAGCTGCTAATAACAGCTGGGAAATGAGATTTTTCCTTGGGCCAGTCTCTCCTGCACCTTGAACCCACTGAGTCAGGGAATTGTAAACTCCTGACATTTGCTGGGGAGCTTTTACTGTCCCCTACCTGTGCAAGTAGGAGTGATGTGGGGTTTATTGCTTTAATTTATGCTCCTTTCATTTCATTAAAACCCAAGAAGTCACAGATGGCTGACATCAGATGGCATCTAGAAAAAGAGGAATTTATTAGAAGGGAAGTAAATATCCAGATAATTTTAAGGATCTAAATGCTCACTTTTTAATGCTAAGACTGAAGAGYTTTCATTAGTACAGCAAAGGTTCTGAATTTATCATAGAAATTATAGATTACATACTGTACTTAACTAGTTTTAGTTTTGAAAAAAAAATACTTTCCCTAAATAAAACTACATATAAATCTTGAGGATTATATGGTGATTAAATAATCCAATTGATTTTATTCTCAAAACAAATAATCACTTTTTTTAAGGAACTTGCAACTCTTAAAGCCAGAGAGCTTTGTCAGACAATGGAGAAAGCTCAGGAATTAGCCCAGGGGTCAAAACAAGAACAGCACACTYCAGACTTGGCTCAGAAGGCACATGACATTTCAGCACTTCAGAACAGTCCTGGTGGTGGCAAGTATAAATCCCTCAGTTTGCCTGTTCCTTTGGTGGTTGAAATGTAGTTGTTTCTGGGATTGGGGTGGGTTTTTTGGTTTTTGTTTCCCTGTCTGTATTTGGGTCACGAACCAAATTTCATTACAATTTATTTACCTTTTGAACAAATAKATGCATGAAGTCCTATGGAGAATATTGTGGTTTAGAAAGTTTCAAATACTGTATTACATAAAGGAAGAAAGGCAAAGATATTGGCAGGAATGCACAGGAATATTCAGACCTGTGTGCTGTCAGATTTCCAATGGAAAATGGAGAGYATTGGCATTTGGACCAGAGTTCTCAGTATTGCTTTGAGCTCTAAACCACAACAGTCTGATAACTGTGGCATGGTTTAAATTGAATATAGGTTACTAAATGGAACAAYTTAACCACTTCTCAGGTGATGCAGTGTTTGAAAACTGCAGTTCTGGCATTTCAGCACGAGGTGCTGATTCCCCTGCTGGTGTGGAGAGTCCCCCAGGGCCGCAGGCTTCCCCCCGGAGGGACACGGCCGTGCAGACAGGTACAGAGCCCAAATTCTTTATGTACCTTGATTTGGTTCTCCAGTCTTTTGTGTTTTATCCCTTCCTCACTGAGTTTGCTTCTACAGGTCCTATCTGTCTTCCATAGAATAAAAAAGCATTATAAAACTGTAGCAGCCATTTTTAAAATAAAATAAGTAATGGTAGATTGATACATGTACAAAAGTCAACCAAGTAATTTGAATAGGTCAGATTTGGAGTTAAAATACAATTTATTTTTTTTTAGATTGCTTTAATACTTCAGAATACACTGAGTCAGCTGAGGAAAGAACTGCCTGTTGTGAATCACCTGATATTTCCACRGAATATAAAGAAATCTCTAACAGCAAAAAATGCCAGAAGGAAATACAGTATATGGATAAAAATAAACTYTCAGGAAAAGAGACTGGTGGTATTTACAGTGATCTGTATGACCAATACGCAARAAAAGAAAGACACATTAAATCTTCAGAAAAATACAGCAGAAGACCTGACTGGAACATAAACCAGCCTGGGAAAAGATACATTCCAGCCTCAGAAAGGTACCCTAAAGCACTACAGAAGCAGAGGGAAGAGAGCAAAGTGCGCCGGCAGATGGAGCTGCTGCAGCTGGTGGAGAGGAACAGCCCTGGGCAGCGCAGTGCCAGGAGGGCGGGACACTCGGCCGGGACTCCCTCGCCTCGGGAACACACAGCTGGGAAGAGTACGGGCCACAGAGGCACCAAGGTGGGTCACTGTGTGGCCTTTGAGAACAATGCTGTGGTTTTAAGACTCTTGTTCTTCACAGTTTTACCTGGGTGGGAATTCAGTGATGTAACTGCAGCATTGAAATTCTCCTATGGCTCATCCTTATGTCAGCATTCTGCTGTTCATCAGGAGCACAAGAACATAGTCAGATTTTGTGACTGTGCTTTTACTGTTATTTCAGTGTTCCAAAGTGTTGATTCCTTTTCATTTCCTCACTGATTTATTATGTAAACAGAGAGCTCGGTTGCAAGCAGTGTGCAGGACACAGTGACATCGCTGACTTGCTGGGTTTTGTCCCGTCATTGTGTTGTGCTGACAGGTGAGGTACAGCAGTACCTGCTCAAGAAAACAATGTTTATTTCTGCAAAGAATATGGATTACTGAGGATGTACTCCATTGCCACAGAAATGCCTCCTTAGTGGAGTCATTCTCCATTTGCAGTAAGCATTATATCAGTAGAGCTTGTGGCTGGAAAAAAGTCTTTCAAAGAAAATACTAGCAGATATATTCTTGGCTTYTCTCTTGCCCTGTCTCTCACTTGCTCACTCTCTATGCATGAACACCCCACTTGCTCACACCTTCAAATAGCAAAACTCTGGACCTTTCCTTTAATACGCTGGATTGAACCTTCCAGGTTTATACCAAGGACATAGGAAAATGTCTGTAATATTTCTGATAGTGCTTAGAGCTGCCAAGACAGAAAATTGGAGCAAATCTTCCTGTAATTTGTTGTTTTATTTCATGGGCACTACAAGTCTCTTAAATGCAAGTCTTTGTCCTGAACTCAGGTCAAACAGTCCTTTTGGCATTTCAGAACAAACTTTTTCTGAAAAATCAAAGCTTCTGATATAAAAAACACAGAGATTTTTTGGTTTACTTTGGACTTCTTTGATTTTCTCCTAGGAAGAAAAAATTCATAAGAATCACTTGAATGAAGAAAGGTAAGTCAACGCTCCGCATTAATGAAATGTAGAAATACATTATTACTAAAATGCACCTGCTTTTCTTTCCTGATTTTTTTAAAAAATTAAGATGTGTGTTTTTAATAGTAGACAACTGGATACAAGACCATACAGATTGCAGGTATAAAAACAGAGTTAACGAACAAAAATCCTGTCCTCCAAAGATTCTTCGTCTCTGTTATTTGAGCAAATCRCGCTATTGAAGTATTGTCTGGGCTGTTTTATAACTTGGGTTGTTGCATACAGATGTGAATCACCACGTGTTCCAGCAGTTGGGAACGGATTACTCCACGTCCAGCGAAGACAGCTGCAGGATCCTCATTTCCCGGTGCAGGGGCAGCGGGCTGGAGGCGAGGCCGGGCAGAGCAGCTCCCCCGAGGCCGGCAGACCCCCGTCGGCGCGGTTCGTGCCCTACGTGCGCACACGGGAGGTGTACTGCCTCCACCCCGGGGCTCCGCAGCCCTCAGCACACCACCCCCGCGGTACGGACATCGTTCAGGGACGGSAGAAACCTTACACTCGCTCACACCGGAGTGCTGCAGCTTTGGCCAGCTTCCTGTTTGCTTTTTGCTGAATTTTGCAGTCATCTCTCGATGTCACAGCAGTGCACAGAGAGGCTGTGCAGCCAAATTATACTCGGCATTAAAAAAAAACCCAAAAAAAACAAACCACAAAGTTTTAGAAAATCGGAAAAGCAACAAAAAAAAAGTATTATCAATTTCTTATTTCTTTGTTTACCTTTYGTGAAGTATGATTGCACTTCCTTGCATTACTGTGTAAGAGATTGGGGSTTAGGAATCCGAGTGTTGCTTGATTTTAAAAATAGAGATTATAATCTCATTAGAAGCCAACCGCTGATTTTCACAAACTTTCAAAATCTGCTGCTTCAGAATTAAAATTAAATTAATGAAGAGTTTTATTAACTGATTTGATATACATTTACTTCTAGATTCGTACCAAATGCCGCGACAGATTTTTAGCTCAGATCACATTAGAGATCCTCTTCTAAATCCTGATGTAGTTACAATCAGAGAGAGACAAGAAGCAATTCTCAAAGGATTGTCAGAATTACGGCAGGTAAGCAAAAATTTATGGGATAACTGCATGTGTATATATATACTGAAGTACAAACTATTACATCATTATCTTTAATACAATTTCCATCACTTCATTTATGTTTTGAGCCCTGTCCTCTACTTCTGTTCCAGTTTACTAATTTTTTCACATGTTGCTTCCACTCTTGGACAGTCCTTAGAGAGAGAATATGGGTTCCTTAGTCCTTAAATGAAACTATGAGTGAATATCAGCTATGAAACAGTGAAGTGCCTGAGCAAACTTGAAAGCAGGAGAAATTACCTTGTTTGGTGTCCAGGTATCTGGTTAGTGTTGTTTATAGTGTTATAAATGAAATGACCCACTCTTGGATCAAAAGTCCAATTTTATTAAAAATGGAATTTGAGCACAAATTGAAATGAAACCAATTCAAAAAGAAAACAACAAACGCAAGAAAAACAGTCAATTTTGCAATTGAAAGCCGGCAGAGT
>QVAJ01000284.1:853073-882106 GCA_003546035.1 Mixornis gularis | reverse complement strand
TTTTTTAATACACGAATTTTCCCCACACCAAATACCACAGTTATCAAAATAACAGGAAGAAAATCTGGCAGTGAAGCACAACAAAATTAGCAGTAGTTGATGCTACTGATGATCTGTCGTGCTTTAGGAAGACAGAAGCACTGCCATGTACACACAGTGCTTCAGCAGTAAGGCTCATGACCTTCCCCAGAGCAGTAAGCTGTGACCCAAGGACACTGAAAGGCCAGTTTCTGACAGCTTCTGTGAGAAATGAAGCCCACTCCTCTTAAATTTTCAAGAGTTTTAATAATGATAATAAGGGACAAAACATAAAGCAAAAGATACAGGCCTGGGTGCAGGGCAAAGCCAGTGGCACACCCACTTCCTCAGTCTGCAGTTTTTATACTGTTACAGTTGTGTTRCTTCCTCAGACCATTTGGCAGATCTTAATTTAAGCTCGTTTACTWCAATCTTGCTTCAAATTTTCACCGTGTTTGCACAATTCAATAGTTGGAGATGTTGGCAGTCCAGGGTGGTCTTCTGATGGTCTTTGGATGCCACTTTTGGGCTTGGTACTTTTCCTTYTATGGTCTTCTGCTCTCTGCTTGTGCTGTCTTGGATATACATTGTGCAATAGCAAGCATGTATTAAAATACATCTTTCCCAAGCCTGCTTACATCTTGTGAAAGCCCTGCTTCCCCACTTACACTGCCCACAAGTGATTACAAATTTTATCCTACTTAAAAAGCAGTTTAAAACTTAAAATAATTACTTGCAAGCAATTACAGTTTTATAATTAAAGCAAATAAATTGTAGCAAACAAAAGCCAACTACTCCCTAGCCGTTYATAACAGCTCCCACATCGGTTTCACTGGATCTGGTCTTCCCMCCTGCTCATTAACATTTTTGTTCACTATCTACACCTGTTCAGTATTTTGGCCTCTGATCCAAAGGAATCTACTGCACAGCAGGTACTGTAAAGTAAAGACACCTTTAGTGGTGCCAGGAGCATGCAGGGGTCAGCACCCCCATCTGCACGTCCCACTGCTGTTCATTTCACACCAGCTTTTATCCTGGTACAAATCTGCCACTTTTCTTGGAGTCCCAGATCTGGGGGTTGGGGCCTTACATAACTTGTGGTTTTCTTATCCTCAGCTTACAAATACAACATGCCATTCCAGCCTAATTAACATAAATAACTGCATCTTCCTTTATGACACAGAGATCTTCACATTAGACCTGTGGGCCACCTACACCTATTTCACTGACTACACTCTAGTTCTATGTCTGTTCTAGCAGAACCTGTGACTTTGCATCTTCACTGCTTTCGTTGGCACCTGGGGAGTTTTCACTTTCAGCTGAACAGGGCTAGATCCTTGTTTGGGTAACCAGGGCTAGGTCCTTGTTTGGGTAGCCAGGGCTAGGTCTGTGTTTGGGTAGCAGTTAGAGTTTGCCCCCAGGTCTTTGTCCTGTTCACAGCCTGGTTCACCTTATTGAGACAAGTCCATGTGCTGTATTTCACTCCACTTGCCAGTGGCATTTTGCTTAAGAGTGAAGCCAGATCCAAGATACACTCTGCTCCTTGTGCTTGCTGAGGATACAAAAGCCRTGGTTATTTAAACAGGTTAAAGTTGGCAAGCTTTGAGAAGCCACATGAACCTACAGTCAGTTTTGCTGTGGCTAAAAAGTAACAATAAGGTTTGTCTTAAACATGTGGAGTTGCTTTGTAAATAYCCTGCCGGCTGCAGAAGGCATTTAGGGCACAAATTGCTCAATTTCAGTGTATCTTGTATACCTGAGTGTTGTGTACTCCTGATGTACAGAGATGCCTGTTTTGCATCAGTTATTTCACTGAGAAAGTGTCAATAGTGCAGSATTTTGTCTGAAATACAAAAAGCTGAGTTTTCTGTTTCAGAAGATAATCTGTTCTTTTGTATATACAGATGTAGAGTGGATTGATAGTTTCAGACTACACACATATAAATATATCTATATTTACAACATTTAGCCATTGTTTTGTCTGGGGGAATTCACATAATAGTCACATAATTTTGACCAGCCTTTTTTACTTTGAACTCCACAGTGATAAATGCAGCTGGGCTGGTGCAGTAAGAGCCCAGTGGGACTGGCTGACCCAGGGAAAAGAGAGGGCAAAGGGAGGGTGAGTCTGTCACCGCATTTGCTACAGGACAGCAAATCTCTTCCCATGTCTCAGGTCGCTGCAGGAATAGGAACTAGCAGCAGACTCACTTTCCTCACTGAAATCAAAAGTCAGTGGTTAAGCTGAGCCAAGTGAATTATTTGTGCAAAAGAAGGGCCAGAGTGTCAGAAAGAGGAGCACCCCCCTCAGCCCCAGGTCAGTAGTACCAGAGTCCCCCACTGCTSTGAGGCAGCAGCGCTGCCAAGGGCTGCAGTGACAGTGGCTGGGTGGGGACACACGGCTCCCTGGGGAGGTGCCTCCCACTGCTGAGCACCTTTCCCGTACCTGTGCAACCCATGGGACAAACACTCAACTGCCAGCTTGCAGGGTTACTTGTTCTCAGCTCTTGGTTTATTTAGGGCAGTTTATTTTATAACTTGGTTTTGTGATGTGCAAAAAGTGCTCTGTAAAAATAGTAATTATTGACACAGAGGCTGAAAACTCTGACCCGWTAATAGCAATAAGCGGATCCTGTTGATTAATTAGAAAGCAATTCATCAAATGATTGAAAGTAGGCAGCTGTTGCCTTAGGAGCCAAATTGGAGTCTTACAGGCTCCCTTGCTGCTTTTCCTTTGGGGGCACCAGGAATCTGTGTCTGAWTTGCTGTAGGAGCTGCTGCCTTGCATTATGTATGTACTGAGCTGTGCCAGCAGCCTGTAACCCATCTTTGTGAAAGGCCTTGTAACTGAGAAAAAAACCCACAACTTTCATTTTTCAAAAAACAAACTTCCATGATASCAAATTATTTCTGACAAGTCTAAAATAGATGGAGAGCAAGGAGCCAGATCCATCAATATATATGATCCTGTTAATTACAGTAAAAATACTTTTAATTTATGCATGCATTTGACATAGTTCCATCATGTATAAGGATACGTTTCCAGGAGGGTTTTTTTTGTGACAGGTTTTCTCTGTCATCAGTACGTGCAAGAACTGTTGACACAGCAGGAACCTTGACCCTGTAGACAGTTCAGCTGTGCATCCTGARATGTCTGACACTAGTTCCAGGGGCACTGCTGCCCTTGCTCTGAAGAGTGTCATTTGTGTTAAGGCTAAAAGCCAGTTCCCATCAGGGTTTGGGTTCTGCTTCATACAAGAATTCACTACAATACTGCAAATGCAGAGACACTGCACAAAGGGATGAGAAAGTTCCATTTCCTACAGTGCAAAAGTCCTTTTTCCTCTGCGTGGTCATCCCTGGGAACTGGCCTGGCTCCCACTCCCACTTGGAGGCTGCTGTAGAAATTCCCTCTCCCGTGTCTGTGAGGCTGTGCTGTTGTTTCTGAAGTTGTGTACTTAAAAACCATTGGGCCTTAACAAGGAACTTGTTTTTAACAGTGACACTGCATTAGTTCAGGCTGCCTGTGGAAGACAGAACACTCACATTTCTATTTCTRTTTCTTTCAGGGCCTCCTGCAGAAGCAGAAGGAGTTGGAGAACACTCTGATTCCCATTGTAGCTCAAGAGAACTTCATGCCACCGTTTTGAGAGGTGCATATGAATGTTCTCAACATGGAAATGCACAGCACTTTTGCTACTGTAATTAATTATGAACCACTTATCTTTTTTTATGAAAATTAAATTATGAGAATTTTGAGACTACAGGGTCATGTTAAACTCATGATGGTTTGTCTGTTTAGAATGGTCGTGCTACCTGAAAATGTGTCCATTTAATACAAACGACCAAAACCATGGAAGTAAACTGTTACATGGGTTGTTGTCGAACTCAGTGTGTGAATTTTGATAAATAAAGAGATGAAGATGTATTCTGAATGGCTTTAGTCATCTTTGTTGGCATTTTTAACTATACAAAACTGCTTGTATTTCAATATTCAGCCACCTTTTAGGCTTACACGGTGAATACCAACTCAAGTACTCCCAGATTTTCACACCACAGTTCATCACACAATGAATGAACAATGGGACAATTCATTGATAAAAGGGAGTTCTTTTTGTTATGGGAAATGTCTGTATAAATTAATTCGTGCTGGAAATAAAGTAATACAAAGAAAAAAGAAAAAGGAACAAAGGAGAATTCTGGGAAAGCCGATGGGCATCCGASAAGGGACAGACAGCAGGAAAAGAAATCAACAACTGAAAAGACATCTTGCAAGCACGGAGATGGGCCATCAGAACGGACAGGATTAACAAACAAGTGTACTTACCCCAGTGCTAGTTCACAAAACAAAACCGAAAACCTGAAAGCCCCAGGAATCCTGAAGCTGAAGGGGGAGAGGATTGAGGTTTTTCTGATGCAAATTGAACTCCCACAGTCACTAAAGCCAGGTTTGTCCTTCTCTCATTACAGTAATCACCGTGGCCACCTAGAAGCTGGGAGGACACTGCTGGTGCTGCCATGGCACAATTGCTGTGCATGAAACCAGGCCTGGRTGTCCCTCAAGCACTTTGCAAAACGTAAAAACCACAGACAAAGCAATGTGTTAGCAAGTCCCTTGTGCATTAAGAGTTTATTTGATTTTTTTGTAATGAAACTGCACCACCGGTTACTCTAATTGAGGTATTTAGCCAAAATCCAGTATGTAGTCATGAAAATAAGTACACTGCCTTAGAGCTATGTAAAAACATTGTACAAAATTTGTGTCAATGTCAAATAAATACATTAATATTTATGTAAAGAAACATGACTTGGATAGTCTTGCAGTTCAAAAAAAACAACTGGCTCTTTCACATATTTTAGGCAGACATTCAGCTTTACATTAAACAGACCTCAAACTGAAGCCCAGGTAACAGGTCAAATACAAATGTAGAAACTTAAAAGTGCCAACAAACAGGATAATTCAAGTACAGTAAACGTTAAAAAATATATGTATTTATTTAAATTTTCGGATGGTTCCAACAGGGACAGGCCATCAGGAATTTAAATAGAACATGAAAACATCTGCGATAACAAGAACAAGAAACATTTTGTTCCAGAATAAAATAGAAATCGTTAATCCAACATGTTAGAAACAGAGAAGTCCACAGCAACTTAGAAAAAGAGACTTAAGAGTTCATTTCTGTTCTGAATATGGCCTGGAAGAATCACAGCAGCTATTCCAGCCACCAGGTGATGATGACTTCTCTGTATCCATGCTCTGACTGTAGGCAGATAGAAAATAATTGCTCCCTTCTTGGTTTTGATTTGCAGGAGAAATTGGGTATGTTGTTCCCAGAAAAGTCTGATGAGTGAGTACATTAAAGTGGCTGAATTGATGGGAYATGTTTAATTGTCTGCTATAAACCTGGAAGTTACTGAAAGGAGTTTGTTCAACTGCATTGTGGTTTTCTCCTTCAGCAGAGCACGTTGTAGAATCTGGAGCAATTGGCCGTTTCTCTTCCAAGTCAGTTTTGTAAGTCTTTTCCAGGAGGCCAGTTTGTGCTTCGGGAGATAACTCTGTAACTGATAAGCAGCTTGCTTTAGCATCTACTCCATGTGGGCCCTTGGCCTCTGTCTGCAAAGCTTCCACATGAGTATCATACTTAGAGGCATCGCTGCAGATTTCTATTTCTGACAATTCATCCCCTGAATCCAGAGACATGTCCTCCTCATCCTTTTCATCCTTTTCTACAAGAACTACATTAAAAGAGAGAGAAAGTCCTATTCTATTGAAATACAAACTTTGGTTAAGAAGGCCATACACTACTCACAGTGTTACACTTCAGGTCTGCCAGTCCAACAGCACTTTCTTGGTCTTCTGTCACTCGTGTTCACTTACTCAACACACACACTTAACCCTCTGTGGGAGTGTCCAGTTACTTGGTGCTAAAAGCTTCTGCACACCGTGTTCATATTTAGTGCTGGGAAATCCCAACTCCCAGCTCCAAAGGGGACAATGCCAAAACAGCATCTAAAGTTACACAGCAGGTGAGTATTTGATCAGAAAATTAAAGGAGTACAATTACTGACATCTCGGTACAGTTTATCTACTCTAAGCAGATAAAGCAGGTAGAGACAAGTCTATTCTCCTGACAGATGCTCTCTCTAGTGCCTCCAATACCATGTTAGCCTCTACTTCAGTATTTAAGGTCTCTGGTGCTCCATCCCCACAGCTTTTCCCCCATCATTTCAAATAGAAAAAGAGTAGCTTGAGAGTTGGGTTTTCCTTGCCAGCTGCAGTGGCCACTGACCGGAGTCAAGGCACGCTGTCCCAGGAGCTCCACCCCAGGCATGCRGTTTGGGAAGGAAAGTTTAAGTGTGTTTGACATTACCTGATTGTCTTTGGCCAGCACTGCAGGAAGGAAGGTGGTTCTGCTCARTAGCAGAGTTGTGACACCCAAGGAGATTTTTAAAGTTATACATGAAGTCATCAACAGCAGCAACCACTATGCCATTATCAACATAACTCGAGTGTGTTTTGAGATTCTTTTCTAAACACAGAAAAGAAGGGTTTGCATTAATATTTAGCACCTACTATCAAAAAAGGGGGAGAGGTGTTCACCAGTGTGGGGTTTACCTGTTAGGAAGACAACATGTCTCTGTTGTATGTTTTGAGCCTGAAGCCTGATGAGACAGTCGAGTTCTGGAGCATTTCGAGTTTGAGAATCACAGTTATGGTAAGACAGAATCTCAACCAAGTGCTTCTTTTGATAGGTGTTCAGAAGGGTGAGCAGGTTCAGGGCATTGGCATTCATCCTGCAGTGGGGGAAAGCTCACTATTAAAAACAATTTCATGTCAGTCTAAATATCAAAAGACAAACATAAGAGTAAGTTCTATTTAAGTGTGTTTTGGAGGGCATAATGAAAGCTGAAGGATTTTATGAGCTGGTATCATAGGACCTTACTTACCTCCCCAGCTCTTTTAGTTTTTTTTGTATTTTGCAGTGGACTTTCCACTGCCATTTTCCATCTGTGGTATTGAGATCCTCCAGAAACGTTAGGAACTCTTTTAGTTTATCTGTTACAGAGATATTGAATAAAAGTTAAATTTTGTGGYATGTCGACTGAAAATACTGCTTCAGTATATACAAAAAGCTGTTTTCTGTTTTCATCACAGTACAGTCACACAATTACAAACAGCAGCCACTCATTACAAGTTTTCTTCCAGGCACACTGGCCAACAACAGCACCATAAACCTGAGCTGCTTTTCTGTACCTCGGGTGCCCAGCAATGGTATTTAAAAGCTGACCTCAGCATATAAGCTCTGCCTTACTAAAATATTTTTWAAAATTGTAGCTTCATTAACTATTCAATTTCAAATAAAGAAAAAGTATATATAGTATATTTGTGGATGGAGTAGGGAATAAAAGGCTCCACAGACRTAACTACACAATGTAACACAAACTGAAGACAAAGTCTCCCTGTTGATGGGYTCTTCAAGGCCACTGGGCTGAGAAAGAGACTGAATTAGCTGAAGTTCTCAGAGAACATCATAAAAAATTGGAAGACCTGATCCTTCACTGTGGTGAGTATGGGACCTCTCAGGATTTCAGTTCTAAAGCTTCCAGAAGGATCACATTTACCTGTAGTGATGGATTCCGGGTTAAGGACAGACTCATCTGACACAACAAAACCCCCAGACACAAACAGCTCATTGTAAGTGTGATTTTTCACATCATCCAAACTATCGACCCCTGCAAAGCTGACACAGGAGAGCCCCTTCAGAGTCACCAGGCCAGGGATCTGTTTAAAAACATTGAAATCAGAGATGTAACCACACAGAAAAAAGAACTACAGAACCCTCCTACCTACTAAAGCCAGGCACCAAACTTCAAAACACATTTTCAAAAAATTACTGTTTCTTCTCTTGCCTGGGGAGGTGCTCTCTCAGGAGCATTACAGTATGGACACTGAGCACTTGGAATTTTACTTTCTGTCCACCACASGGTCTTAAGCTGTCAGGAACAGCTCAGGTCATCTGAGAGCTGCCTTCACCTGCTGTTAGAGCATCACAGAACCAGAAGCATAACTACTCGTGCATGGTGGTGGAAGAAGTTATGGGTAAATGTTGGGACAAGACCATTTTCACTACAACCATTTTGTTTCTTCAAACAGCAGCTGAACACAGGGCACTATTGAATGCTGTGCTGTTATAGAAGGAGGCAGCCTTGCTCCAAGTGAGCTCCTCTCACTATTGCCAACAGCTTTCCAGAGCACACAGTGACTTACGTGGGACATACCTTATGGATGAGGTTGGCAATGTCTTCATTTTGGATAATGATCAACAGTTTATCGAGATRATCTCTTCTTTGAAGGAACTGCTCAGGATGGCACTCTGTATTCCCTAACTTTCTAAGATATTCCTGCCACCAGATAAAGAAGAGGCAAGGAAGAAGTCAATAGGTAGTTCGGTAAAAACAATGCCCAGATGACACCCAGAGCAAGAAGGTTTTCCATTTCAGTGAATCCCAGAGGGAGTGGCTTCTTTATCTCTCYCATACATGAACCAGAAGGATGTAGCAACAGAGAGCAGCTGTTCCAGCAAGTCAGTCATTCCTACCAAATCACACACACAGCCAACTGACAGTATCAAACTGCCTGAGCTTTCAAGGAAAGCCAGAAATTTACAACTTGCATCTTACACATTTAAGTGTACAAAAGCACAGTGATTTCTCAAAGTTCTCTCTACTATTAATCAGAGGGGAAGAGAAAAAACCCCAAAGKCACACAAAGTGACTTTTCATACGTKCTTTCTAAAATGGTAGCTATCACATTTCTTCCCTTATTACCTTTTTTCTCTAARGCCACCCCCTGGCAGGATCTTCAGAAAGGACCAACTTACAGCCTGTTCTGTTTTCCAGCTCCAAGAAAAAGACTTATGTAAAAGCTAAATATAAGCAAGACTACCTCAAAAGCTCAAGGAAGAAATGGGACAGGACAGCCTACTGTCACAATTCACTTTCACAGTGAAATTGAGTCCAGCTTCATACAAGTGGATTTGAAAGTTCTGATACTAGAGAGAAGTTGAACTGAAACAGCTTTACCTTGATTTCTCTGCAGAGAACACTTTCTTCCTCTTCATGAATATAAAATTTGACAGCGTTTTTCTGTACATCTTTAATRATCTCGACGAAATTCAATACGTCAGGTATTAAATGGCTAAATACTTCAGGATTTAACCGGTTTATAAAATCAGACAAATCTGGTCGAGTTGAAACGTTTAAGTTCTCAGGGGACCTCTGAGTCTCTCCTGGTGGTTCCACAAGACCACCACCACCACAAGAMGTCTGATCCTCTGGTGTAGCATTCCCGTGGCCCACGTTCCCGTTCCCTCGGGGCTGGCTGGCTGAAGGCAGCTCCTGTGACTGCAGCCTGTCCCCCAGGTTACTGCAGGGTGGCTCTGGGCACGGCGCCACGGYGCTGGCCCTGCACGCGTCGGGCACGGGGACACTGCTGCTCTCCACCTCCAGGGCTTCAGGACTGCCATCAGCTGGGGCAGTCTGCTTCGTGCATGAGGAAGCCAAAATGACAGTATTCAGCTTCTCACTCAGGCTCTCTATGTATTCTTGGACAGAAAGCTCTGATGCCTGCAAACAGATGTGCTCAGAAAGTCTYGTCATCCTCTCCCGGGCAGAAAGGACTGGTGTGGACATGCCACTGATATAAGAAATGTTCTTYTGCTGCAAAATTTCTTGAATCTTTCTTGCAAAGAGCTTATATTCTTCTAACAGTGTGGTCTCTATTAGTGCACTAATGGAATGCTCAGCTGTAAAAGGGTGATCTGTTAGCTCATACTGATCTTCAAGTTTCTCCACTGGTCCCGTGTAATGTCCATCCTCTGCTGTCCCCTTGGGTGTGTCTGAGGACGGAGAGCACGGCAACTGACCATCAGGATTCYTCTGCCGACTGACCACCCGCGGGTCATTAGGAAGGGCATCCGTTGGTGGCAAGAACTCCAGTGGCTCTTCTGGTGATTTCAGACCTACAGAGGAAGAGTTCATCATCACCATCATCACCATCATCTCATGTTTGAAAGTTGCAGACAGTTGATACACCAAAACCTCCAAATCACAGCCTGAAAACAGCATTACTGCTATGCCTTCCCCACCAACCAACTGAAATCCAATATTCAAGTGTTACAGTCTGCTGAGGTACAGAAGCACAGTACATTTAAGAGCTCCTCAGACAGTAAAACAGCACAGTCCAAGTCTGCTGAAAAGAATACAAGTCGTTTTCCCAGAGATTAAAACTAAGAGTAAGCATGACAGGATATACTTCCATTACAAATTAAAAATTAAATTAGAAATCAAGGAGGGCAACATATTATTCAAGTATTTTCATTTGCTACTAYATTAAAATCCTCACTTTTAAACAGCTTAAACACAAACAACCTTGTGGAGTTGAAYGGCAAGCTGCACCTGATCTTGCAATTGTGAACACAAGTTTTTTTTCTAGCAAGGGGAGGATATCAGTCTGATTGATTACTGACACAGCTTCAGTGGTGCTGCAAGGAGTGCTGAAAGCCCCTCATAACCCCAGCTCAGTTTCTTCACCATCTATATTCAAAACTATAGTTTTATTTGTTTTTAAAGCATTCACATTCCTAATTTGTGTCAATATGAAGCCAAACCAATATTCTCCACCAGGATCTGTTTTCATCCATCATATTTCTGTATTAATCAAATATAAGAAACAACTGCACAGGCTATAGATGTGCTTGTGTATCAACATGTGATCCAAGAATGGATCTATGAATCCAGATACAGACCTTTGGAATATGTTTTCATTCACTATTTGTAGGAATAGAGGAGTTAAACCCATCTTACCTGTAATTGGGATAAGTTTCCAGTGCATTCCAACGTCCCCTCCATTATTTGAGCTGGGATGTTGCCTGCGATAACCATGTTCTGTAGGTGCACTAGGACAGGGATTGTAGTCCCCAAAGGTACTCCCAGCRCCTGCTTCCTAAAAAACAAACAAAATGCTCATCTCAAAACATCTTCTTCTGGTTTTGCTTACTATTAAGTTTTTACACTCTGAGCAGTTGACAGAAAGAACACACCTGAGTTCACCAGCACACTGGCAACTCTGCCATTAATCTAGTCCAGTCAAACCTGGAAACTTTTCCATGAGGGACGTCCCTGCTCTATCATGGAATTACTAAGGCAGTGCTGAGCACTGGCCTATGGAAGCTGGGGGTGGCAAAGAGGAAGGGAGGGGGGAACTGACTGCTCCCTCACTCTGTCCAGGATGTTGTCTTGATACCTGACTAAAGCCAAGAGATGTTGGCATTGCTCAGGCACTGCCTGCAACTGGTACTGGGCCCTTAAACAATCCACTTTAATTGCACATTCCAGATGGGTAGAAGCAAAACAGCGTGGAGATTACAGGTAGGACACACTCATTCCTGCTCTATGACTTAGAAACTGGGCTTTGTGCCTAAGTACCAGTAACAGAGATCATGGAACAACCATTCTTGTAGGGTAATGAGCTGGAGCAGGCAGCTGAGGCATTGTGATCCCTAAGCAGAAGGGAACTCGTATATAGCATTGCACCAAGGCACACAAAGAGAGCTGAGCGTGCAGTGAAATGCTCAGAATTCTTCAACTCTGCTCCTTTCTGATTACAGAAATAAAGAACCAGGAACACATGCTTAAGAGTGGTAAAAATTTCCATCTATGTTCCTACCAAACAGAAAAGCTTCGCAGAAAGGTTAGYACATATCTGCGTTTGCCTCTAAAATAAACAGAACGTTCTTTTCATTTAGGCTCATAATATTTATGAAAATAGCACTTTCACTGTCAGCATCTYAGCAGCTTCACTTACTTGTAAATGTAGTGTGTGCTCCAGGGCTGCTTCGTTGGGGGGGAGCTGCAGACCAACGTCGACAGGGTAGGGCAGGCACAGCATGTCAGTGTCCAGSAGGGCCGGGCTCTGCGGGTCCTTGAAGGCAACACCGTCAGCCTGGGCGGCGTGAGGATCAGTGTTGTGATCACCTCTGTCCTGRGCTGGAATGGATTCATATTCATAGTTTTGTCTCATGTCCTCTTCAATCTCCTCAGTGCCTAATGCAAGGGCCTGGCTGACAGAGTGTGGCGGCTCCGGGTCCCAGCGGTTGGCAGTGGTCAGTCTCTCCAGCAGCACTTGGAGGAAGTCTTGCGTGTCGGCAGCAGGGTCAGACACAGCCGCCTGCCTGAAATCCCTCTCGTGGCCACCGTGGTCAGAATTCATTGACAACACAGAGTGTAGTGAATCTAAGGTTCTGCCCCCTTAGAACAGGGTGAGAAGGGGAAAAGGAATCCATTACTCAGTCTGAAAATAAAAAAAATCAAATCCCCCACAAACATCTACCACATACCCACGGTCTCACTCTTTAGCGTCAGTTTGTACGTACACACATACATTTTTACAAAAATGTAAACATGCACTCATCACGTATTCTACATTAATCATCAATGTAAAAAAACCTTTGAAGGTTCACAGAATTCCAAGCAGGAATCCCAACCATAAAGTCCACCCTTTGCCTCCTTCATCCCTACATGCCAGTCACTATCTTTTGTCCCCCTCAAGAGGACAACTAAGCTCAGTCACTTCATCTTCCAGTGATTCACATGCAGAGAGTGACTGGTGCCTGATGGAAATCCCCTCTTCCTGTGTCACCCTGCTCCCATTTCCCACTCCTGCAGSAGGCCTCTATAATCACCTTGAGAAAAGGATCAGGGAAACAGATCAAAGGGGTTTTTTCTGGCAGATCTTAAGTCAGAAGGTATCTGTGATACTTCTCTGAGGTTTGGATGTAGATAATTTCACGTATAGAATAATTTAATCTTATAAGGTTGTTTCCTTTGTCCCACTACACACATTACTGGCCATTTCAAAATTTAACTATGCTTCTTCCCTTCAATGTAAACTTCTTAGATATGACACAGGGTATTGGACACATAAAGAATTACAGCAAAGTCAAACTCTACAAAAGACAATATAAAGTCTACTGAGTGTTCTGTATTAAAAAGTCTTTGAACAGCTCCACAGGCAAGTAAACTCTTTGAAAGTATGCCTTCTTTCCAAAGAGGCAAAACAAAAGCAACTTCCAGGAAAATTTCCCCTAACTTGTCTCCTAGGAAGTGGAAACCTGCAAAAAATAAATTTCGTCTCTACTGACAGATCTCAGGCCAATATTCGAATGAACTATCATGCATTAAATTGTCACAGCATGCAAAAAACTACTCAATCTATAATGATTAAATGTTAAATACGCTTTGAATAACAATGTTTAAAGAAGAGCTCGAAGCAAAGAYTTTCTTACCTTCATACTGACAAATATGCTCTGAAGAGTCACTCATTTTTAGGTATTTCTGCGAATTTTCAGATTGTTCTTCCAGCTTTCTTTTCAGACCACTTCTAACTCTGAGGTCTTCAGAATCGGAATCTCCACCTGCGTTTTTCTTCCTACACTGGATCAAGTTAATAAGTTCTTTGAGTTTTTCAGTATCATATTCTCCAGAAGGAGGCAGTTTTTGTTTGGCAACAGCAGCTTCGTTTTTGGGATGAATTCTTTTCCTGCATTTTACCTTGGCAAAGTCAGAGTAGTCTTCTGTAGCTTCATAATCTGAGACAGGACTGAAGCGCTGAGGCTTCCGACTTCTATCCAGCAGCTCCTTAGCTCTGGAAAGGGGGAGCTGATAGGCCTCACAACCAAAAATATAGTTTGACAAGCACTCGTCAATGTGATCTTTGTATTTTGGGGCAGGGAGCAGAAATGGTTTGTCATCCAGCTTTGTGGAGTACTCACGGAATATAAATTCCCTACCTCTTCCAGGGCCACTGTAGAGTTTTTTAAAGTACTCATGCATGTACTTTTCCACAACAGCAGTGAAATCTGGACTCCTGGCTTTACGGGACTGGATGAAAGCAAAATGCAGAGACTGTATCAACTTTGTGAATTCTGGAACGATTTCCTTTTTTTCGTCCAAAACCATGGTAGTCGAATTTTTCTGTGTTCCATATGGAGCACTTTTTTGAGCTGCCACAGGACAAAAGGGAATCCACAATTAAAATCAAACCATGAAGCTATAAATAAACGATGACTAGTTAGCAATACTCTCTGTTAATACATACTGGGTGAAACAGTTTGGAATGACCATGAAGAAGTAATTCAGAAGCCAGGGAAGCCATATCAAGAAATTTCAACAAGTTTTACTTTCTCAAACATGAAGAAATCAACCTACAATGTGTGGTATCTGCTTTTGTGAAGAAACGAGTATTTCTTAACACCAACACCACGACCATAACCAATGCAAACTGTTACTCTTAGTTCACAGTGACTGAATACTACAAAGTCTTCAACAGAGTATCATCTCTGCTTAAATAAATAAACCTGTACACAACAGGGAACAAACCTACCTGAGTTAATTACACCTCTAGGCTCTGGGAACAGAAACAGTGCATGAAGCACACGGGACCGTCCACTCTGGTGGTCTACAACACAAAAAAATAAAAACGCTTAAGAAGGAGAGGACCACCAAAAGTCAATGTAATACTCAAAAACCAACCCCCTAAAAAAAACCAAAACAACAAACCCAACTCAAACACAAACTCAGAGTACRCTTACCATAAGGGGACATCATTTGCCAAGCAGAAAGAAGAAAAAGAAATCCTCTGTCCACAAGTGGTTTCACAAGGACCTGTTTTCAAGCAAAAAGAGCAAACTGCTTCAAAGACATTTGTTCACTATGAATACTCACTCTTCCTGACTGTAAGATAATTCTGTCTTGGGCAGAGAAGTGCCCTGACACTTACGAGTATGGCAGGAATTCCAGTGAGATTGTGGATCTTGTAGTATGTCTCAAATTACTCACTAGTAAAGTTATTTTTAAAAACAGGAATAGTCAAATCTGTTGCACTCACAAGTTTCTCTTTCTCTAGTTTTTGAAGTAAACCCTCTAAGTGACTCCCAGAACGGGACTTCTCCACAACTTCATACAGGCTACAGTACATGCCATTCTTCAACACTGACACGATACAAGGGGAGAAAGAAAAGGTAAGAAAAAAAAAGAAATAAAATTGTAATTCAGAAAACTTGCAAATTCTGAATTTAAAGAAATTAAGCAAGAACAACTTACCTTCTGTTCTTCCTTGGTAAGTTTCTTTATAGAACAACTCTGGTGTAATTTTTTTCTTCAACTGATCAATGCTTACAACTTTTTCAACCTCAAGCTTCTCAGGACTGGAGAAGAAGGGTGGGGAGAGATTAAAAAAAAATAAAAATCTTTTTCTACCTTCTATATTCCTACGCTCACTGATAAAATAATAACTAGCAAATACATGCTCTTAAGAATAATTTCTTTCAACTATCTCATGAGCCAGGGGTGTTTATTCCTGCAGAGGAGTGTGTGTCACTTCAATGGAAAAAAAAAAAGAAAACAACAAACCCACAAACAACAAAACACCAAACAGCAGAGAGATGTGGACAGCTGTGTGCCTGAACTCAAGAAAGTTCTGGACACACGACTCAAGTCTTGTTTGATGTATTTAAGGTACTCAGTATTTTAGATTTTCATCTGAATATATCCAAAACTCACCAGTCTCTACTCAAAAGAGTTTAAATAGACCAGTATTTTAAACTTATTGTCTAAATGGCAATACTCACAGCTTGCATGGAAGGAAAAGTCGTGCTGCTGATTTCAGGGATACGTGGCACACAAGTTTGCCTTTATTCCAAATCTGTCCCCTCCACAATGTAACGTTACATTTCCCTAAATGAAGATGGAGAAAGGAAGACTAAGTGAAACCACTTCCCAGCTGTGACTGAAAGAAGAGGCTGCTCAATCTCCAAAACCAGTTTAGGGAAAATTTCACACTAATACCAGAGCAGACAATAATATGAAAAGGTAACAGAAAGGATGTCATCAATCCTGTTATGTATTGACCTGTTCTAAGCAGAGTAAAGGAGGTTGCATTCTTACCTACACCAGTCAGTACAAGCACAACCTTGATGCCAGTTTCTGAGGAATTATATCCTCTTTCCTTACCTTAACTGTCAAGCACTTTCATACATATCAATTGTGCTTGAATGAGGTTCAAAACAAAGCATGACAGAGAATCATATTATTTGAAGTGCCACTGACCAGGAGATTCAGGAACTGAAGATCAGTTCTTACTACACGCTAAGTAGGAAAGAGGGGAAAAAGACTTTTGATTTTGTTCACTTGTGGTTCATTCTGATAAAAGAAGATTAAGGTATCTGTTTGATCATCCAGTATCAGCAACCAGCATGGTTCGGGATAAAATTCAGGTATACACTCAGCATAACTTAACTGGCCAAACATAAAACTACAGGGGAAAAAACATCAAAACCTTTCCTGTCTGTATCATAAARCCAAAAAATGAAATTCATTCTTACCTGTACTTCTATCTGTGTTGGAGGTCTTTTGTGCTCTAAACAAAAGAAGASAGACAGAATGACTAGACTGGAACAGAGAATTCTGGCCACTGAATTTTTCATTAAGGATAGTTTATCAGTCTCGCAAAATAGCAAGACTGGTAATTCCCTCTCTAACCTCCATCTATCACTGCTGCAGCATCTTGTACTATTTTAGATACCTTGATAACTGCTTCTAGCATTTCATAGTACACTGCTCACACCTGGACATCTTCCCATCAGCACAGGCATCACAGTGGATCTGTGATTGACTGGCCATCTACATACTCCCTCCAGAAGCAGTTAGACAAAAGTGAAGGGTTCAGAGACAAAATATACAGAATATTATTTTAGAGCAAGACAATGCCGTGAATATTTTTATGTACACAAATTTCCTCAGTTAGGTAAAGCCCCCCCCGCAGTATTTGTGGATTCAGGTGGGAAGAGCAGCAGAACTGCTTCCCACAGGGGCCACTCTGCTGCATAAAACCAATTCTGCCTAGTCCTGCTTTGCATTAGAAGTATTTATTATGCTAAGTCCCTGTGACACATCCATTCATTGACATCAACTCAAACCTACTGCCAAGAGCTATGAATTCTTCATGCTACATGCAGATTCTCCAAAACTCATTTCCTAGCTTACCCTGATGGGGGCACAAATTTTGGTCCTTGCACCATGTCATCTTTGTAAGTAAATGAAACAACAGCATAAGGACAAACATGTCTTGGTCTTCGCCGGATCTCATCAAAGCCGTATTCATAAAAGTAGTACTGGGAAAAAGAAATGACAATGTTAAATCAGAAGGCTGCAGCAACAGTCAATTTCTTTAAAAGCTGGTATTTAAAATAAAGAAGTTTTTAAATGCTCCTCTCATAGGTACTATAGAATACAATCAGTTAGGGTAGTTCTCCTTCCTTTATCAACCACTTAGATACGGACAGTACTTCAGGAGCAGATCAAGAATGAAACATTCCTGAAATGCAACATTTACTTGAAAGTATTCTTAGCAAGAGAAGGGACAAATAATAAAAACAAAACAAATTCAAARTAAAGTAAATATTGCAATGAGTTTTGGAGTCTATCCTTAGTTCAGCCACAAAATTCTAATATAAAATGTTAATTTAGGCAAATTTGTAACGAGAAATGAAAAAATACATTCATTTTTTAGCCATCTGATTCAGTGTCCAGCCCAGTGATTTACAGAAGRCAAAAGAAGTTCTTAATACTGAAGAGAATGCTTTCAAGTAAGAATCCTGAAACCTACAGACTTGGTGGAATAATGTGACTGCAACAGATTACTGCTGTAGGAGGCAGAACACCTGGAGGAACATAAATGGTTGGAACTGATTTCATTCTGTCTTCCCTCATCATCTCCAAACCTGAGAATCTGGAAAGGGGCATAAGGAAGAAAAAAAAAGAAAAGAAAGAAAAATGCTRTTCTTTCCTAGCCAACATTTTCCCTTTTAGGAGTCTCACTTAATGACCACAACCAGTAGTACTTTCACACATCAAACTCCCCACACTAAGTCCTCTCTTCCAGCCTCCATTCCAGGGTYGTGTACATTGCCCAGTTATTTCCTATTCCACCTCCACCCTAATCTGAGGGAATCTTTGCYGGAGGCTCCGGATCACACAACGGGAACAGGAGAGGCTGTCCTGGGATTTCTACCACAGGCACCTGTGGGCTGCTACACACACCCCGCTGCAGCTCCACAGGGAAGCTCAGGGTTTGTTGTATCTTCAGTGATTTTCCCTCCATCGTTTCAGAAGTTCTGTTCGTGAAGGTTTTATGTAAGAAGGCAGCACAGGCTCAGCTTTACCTGAGTAAGTTCATAGGCTCGGTAAGCCAACAAGGAGGTGACTTTATTTGCATTCTTTGAAACATGACACTCGTGCTTTGGGGTGGGATCCAACACGCCCTTGGCAGTAGATCCCATTGCTTTCACACCAATGTGGTCACATACGCTTTTCATTTTTCCCTGTAATAAAGCAGAATTGTCAGCAGCAGCTTCTTCCTGGAAACTGGCAAATTGCTTCAAGTACCAAAGACGGTAAGAGCAGAGAAAATAAAACAGGCCATGAAGAATGCCACTTCTAGAAGTATATTACTTTCATACTTTCAAACAAACCAATAGATTTTTGCCTTTTTAAACAATTTATTATGCTTTATTTAAGCTTAATATCAACATTGGATTTTAAATCTCGTAGAGATCTAGTTTCTCTATAAGCAGATGGCTGTGCAAATTAAAATTAAGTTAGGTTAAAACCACCTGTGTGTTTTCAGTAAGCAATGCAATCCTTCAAGAATAGMAAGATAAAATTACCTTTATTATTTTAAAAATAATCACATCTCCAGTTGCTCCAGATTCTARAGGATTAGGCTGCAATAAATCAGCATACTTGGAGATATATACACCTGAAAGGAGTATAAAAATAAACCAAAATACATTATGCTAAATGTTAAAACATTATTAGAGGTTTAAAAAGCATTACATGGGATTAAAACTCAATGGATGCAAAAGAATAAAGATACAAYTGACACTCAAGTGCACAGGTAAAATAATTTTGTGCTTTTCCATATTTAGTAATTTCATAGATTTTAAGCCCTCAAACACACACTGTCATTTGTTGGTCTGGCTGACTACCTCAGATCAAGGAACTGTAACTGTAACTGAATTCAGATACCCTGAAAACCATCCATTTTGCTTAGGCTCCTCTCATTCCAAGYCTGTACTTAACTGCTTTAGCAAACTGCTTTGCTCCAGACCCTCTACCAGGTAAACCAGTAAAAAAATCATATGCTCATAAAGCTATGTTTTCCTCACCTTGCACCTATTTCTGCTTTCAATATTCATGTCTATAATTCATTCATATTGTCTGCTTTCMATATTCATGATACCTCTGTACCATGTTCCTCGGTACCATGTTCCTCYTATGCAGGATGACAGAATCAGCTCTTAATTTTCTATTTGAAAAGCTTTGCAAAAGGAACTTACTGCCTTGCACTCTCAAAACTCTTTAACACCTTGTGACTCTTGTAAGGCTCCAATTTATCTACGCTCTTCTTGGATTGGTGGATTCAAGAATTTTAGTTCTACCTACATCAAGACTGAGCTGAGCTACTGTGTCCACGAGGTATCTCTGTAGGCACACACCTACAAACAAACACAGAGGCAGCCAGCCACACACTGCATTGGCTYTTTGGTCCCCAGCTTTACTGGAAAGACATGGGATATCCGTTTGACTTTAAGCCAAAATGAGAATTAGGTYTTCTCTTTGGGAAGGGAATTTAACTGAACTACTCAAAAACAGAGCTATGAAACAATGTTCTGATGTCTATTTCCTTTGCTAAAAGCATCAGGCTGCAATATTGCTGCAGTCAGTCAGAAAAAAGGACTGAAAGTTCACAAAACTGAATCACATTATCTGCCAACTGCTACTGAATMACCAGCACTTATAATCAAAAGATAGTTACCCATGGAAGGGCTGCCGAGAATTTTGATTTTGGAGTGGCCAACCTGCAGCCCCTTTTCACATATGCTCTGGATCTAAAGAGAACAAACGGTTTTTTAAGCAAGTCTGTTAGGAAAGCCAAGATATGAACAGAACAAACAGTGRGAAATTACAATTACAAAATTTAAACTGAGATGAGAAATTACAATTACAAAATTTAAAYTGAGATTTAAACAAAACYYCAACCCTTACAAAGAGAGGTGAGACTAGTCTGAATTCTCTATAAAACTATGAAACTGTGCAAGTCAAACTGATAATGAGCAGCTCTATCGACTCACCTGTATCTTAAAAAAATACACTCTCCCTATACCTGAACACTGTTTATTAACAGTACTCGCCTTTAACACAGAAAATTTTAATATTTAAAACARAAGTATACCTGTCAAATGATTGCATGCTTATCTGTAACAGCAGACAAAGCACAGAAATCACTTTTCCATCACTTTGATTAAAAGCATATGACCAAAGAATAGACAGAGAAGACAATGTCCATTTTCTAATATTACAGGTTACCTTGTTGATGCAAAGAAAAAGAAAAAACCACCAAAACCCAAATGCAATGAAACCACAAAATATTCCTCCTCAATTAAAAAAATAACCAAATAGAAACCTAATAAAAACTCACATGCCATCCAGAAAATCTATCCTTTTATTTATAAAACAGAGCCTAAACCAGAGAAGATACAGAGACATGTAAATGGAGTACCTCAAGTAGCAGGGAACAGAGGATTTAAATGCTGACATATTAGATCCCTTTCCCATCCTTCTAAATTTTGGAAAACTTAAAGACTGTGTCAATAAAAACAGTCTGGAAAACAAAAACCAAACCAAAGCCCCAAAACCTTAACTGGTGAAGAAAGCATTTCCCCAGCAGCGTTCCATCCCTCACCTGGCACTGATCCGCCATGAGGAACGCGTAACTTTCCGAGAGCTCCTTCTCCAGGCGCCCGTCAAATTTCAGCTCTCTGCGTTTCTCTGTGAACTGTTCACACACAAAGGTCTCAACACACGTACACACACTGCTGCTGCCACAGTCAGTGTCTTAAGGCCCCATCTATGTTAGCAGATCCAGGTGTACAAAAATAATCAAGAGATAATCCAAATGAAATCACTGGGCGCTATAATAAGATTTCAAAAACATTATACTGTGGGAAATCCAATTGGCTTAATCTGCCCAAGTATTTGGTTTTTTCAAGAGACACTCTTCAAACAAACCTGTGCAGTAATGCTTTAGTTTGGTCTTTGTAGCAGAAGTGGCTAGAACCATCCAGCCCCTCCACATCATCTTTGAAACTCCAGAAATAAGACKTTTTCTCTTTTTAGGAGACAGCTCTCTTACACTCTGCAAATATTTTTGCAGATGCACCTCACTTGTGCTGAGGTGGTTTTTATCAATATTTCTCAGCTGCAACCACAAATAATTAATGCAATAGCAGAAAATGCTTCAGTTTACTTTACACCTTCAAGATGATAATCACAGCAAACTAATTATATATTCAATGACTTCATAYGTGATGCTTTTTGGCACTGGGAATGCACACTTCATTGGAGAGRGACAAGAGCAAGCCAAGGCTGGATTTTACAGACACCATATAAGGCACAACAGAAGGGCTTCAACCAAGGTGCTCCACTAACTGGATCAGTAATCAACTTTAAAGTACTCCTCGGAAAACAACAGAACTACAGAGCTTATGGAAACTTATATCAGGCACATATTTTAATCTTAATTTTYACAGGAAACATCAGCCTTGTAAAGGAGACATTAAAACATCTTTCCAGGTTATTAAAATAMCTTAATAAAAATTGAAACCTAAAAACACATAGACTTAAGTGGTGCCACTTAAGAATTTTTCTTTTCCTCTTCTTGGAGTATCTGGCAGGCCAGAGTTTAAAACTATGCAGTAATAAACTTGCCTGAAAAATAGCTGCTTCCATTTCTGGGGATGTGAGTTTGCAATTAAAGACCAACCACATAACTTGGAAATAACCCCCAAATCTCTGCTGYTAGATTGAGAAGAAGCACTGTCACTTGACTGGTACCTTACTAAGAAGCAGAAGCCACAAATATACTCACTTCCTTTTCCAACAGTTCACTATGAACTAAGCTGGCTCTGCTGTATTTAAAATTGGACACTGAATTTTGACCCAAGTAGGAAGAATGCAGAATCTTCAAAATATCCTCAAATTCCCGAGAACCTGGAGCTACTGGCTGAAAGAGTGCTATAAAAGAGAAGAAATACAATAATTAGCGCAAATATACATGTGAAAACATCCAAAACTTTCCAGTTCACTGACAGTTTCTGCACGAAGATAAATGGTTTGTGATTCAAAGCCAAAACACCTAGAATACTTCGCAAATATGGACTTCAGAAAGTTTATCTTAAAATTTCCTAGAATAACAGCATYTTTAAAAAATCATATTTATGTTGTTTTAATATTACTCTTGAACAGCTACTAGTTCTCAGAAGTTAGTAAGGGAAGCACCTCAAGTCTGAATTCACCCCTTGAAAAACATCTAACATGTACTGCAAAATACTGTAATTAAACTTTCAGAACTGTAATTTATTAATTAACTCTTTTAATTAACAAGTGGGAACAAATTGTCCTGATAGAAACATCAACAAGAGTTTCACAGCTTGGCCTCACTTCAGAACTATTATGARGTTTTGTGTTCGTTTGCTTATGGCAATTAAGCTAAACGAGAAAAATCCAATCCTATTTAAAGAAAACAAATAAGCTCCTATTATTAAAAAACCCCACTGCCTGTGTTCATGCTTGATGATGCTATCCCTTACCAAACCCGCTTTAAAAGGAAAACCCTTCACGTGTTGTTGTACAAATTCCCTCCTGCGCAAACCTTTGCCTGAGTTCCCACAGGGAAGCAGTCATGTCCCTGAGCTTTYTATCTGTGTTTGGGTGCCAAGGTGACACACTGATCAGAGGAGCAACCCCAGAGGGAGCCAGCAGAGCATGGCAGTGCAGATTTTGAGAGCAGTGGTCAGGAAAATAACMTCTCTGGGGGAACTGAACTAGCACAACACAAAAAGTGGGTTTTAACCTCAGAGTAACTTCCAAAACATGCACCAAAAGTGCAGGACTTTAACTGTAGTTACAACAGTTAGCAGTTAGGAAGAACAACAATAGTACTAGTCTCACCAAAAAAGAAAAAAGAAAAAACAAACAAACAAACAAACAAACAAACAAACAAACCCCCCAAAATTACCACTAACAACAAATTAAATTTAATTACATCTTCAAAGTACATTCTCTAATTTCATGAAATAATGTGACAGTAAATTTAGGCAGCAATCTTTCCCTCATTTGCAGAAAGGATTTACTGCATACGCCTCAATATAAAACAAATGTTCCTMAGGAAAAGTGAACTGTTCTGTGTTATTTAGTAAAAGCTGCACACTTCAGAAGGCAACAACACCACATCTGCAAACTGAACTCAAGCAAGGATTCCAACACCACCASCAGTGAGGAAGTGATTAAGAGCGGAAGTTACAAAAGTGATTTACAAACCATATTTATGTAACATCCTTTTTAGTACTACACCTTCATTCTTGAAAAGCTGACAGCAATATGGGAGGAGACAGAAGTGAGAGTGAACGGAATTCTCAACTTAGTATTACTGGGACTGAATGCTCTTGTACTGAAGAGAGGAAGAGGAAAGGGAAGAGGAAGAGGAGCCTGCTGCAGATACACACACCCTGGGAAAGCACCCCCTGTTCCACCCCAGCCMCAAACATCCCTTGGACACTACAACACTAACTCCCTGTCAGAAAGACCTGGGACTCACATCCTGCCAGCTCCTCAAAAAGGCCCAGTTAAGGTAGAAGGTGATCTGTGCCAGTTGACCAMATTTCCTGTTTTCACTGTTTTTACCAGTGTTTACTGTACCTTATCCCTTTCCCCTCCTTGCCCCAGGACACAAGGTCAGTAAAAATCAGTCTCTCACTTCCATCTGGAGCCCAAACAAGTGGAAAGCATTGCAGGGTGAGCTAGAAAGAGCCACCACAAACCATACATGATGTCTCACCTACTTTCCCAGATGCAAATCTAGGAAGAGGCACATTATTACATGAATTAAGACAACGTCATACACACAAATATTATCAACCATGTTCATATTTGTGTTTAAACATCTTCTGCTCTGAGGAAAGCTCTGGGGAGCGAGCTGAGACAGACTTGCCCTAAACCAGCGAGCCCCCCTAYTCTCCTGGTAGGAAGGACCTGCATAAACTAGTATACACCTAGTTCTCAACACATTTATGGACAAGCCCTACCTAATCATTAAATCATGGAGAACAGAAAATAAGAATTTTTTTAAGACTGTTCCAGCTTTTTCTTCCAGAACTTGAGGCACTGCAGACTTCATGTTCTCAATCAAAACATGAAACACTACCCCAGTGAGGTGAGCAGCCAGGCAATACTTCTCAGTTTGTCACTTGAGCTGTGGTGTCCCAAGACAGTGATGGTCTAAAGCATTAATGCCACCATGGCAGGGCCTGTACCTCACTTCAAGGAAGGAGTGCAGAAACAAGACAAAAGTAAAAACCCAGAAGTACTAAACTAGATCTTGTACAGCAGTCACCAAGGGCCGTGCTCACAGGCAAACCATGAAATTACTGAGTTGATCTCCAGCCCTCCATCACTTCAGAGACCAGCCATGTGCACGTACGGATCTTCCAGCCTTGCTGTACAAAGCTGATGAGGGTCTGTTTTACCTTTACTGCCCTGGGTGAATTAAACAATAATTAAAGTAAGGACTAACCTGCAGCATCCTTATAATACAAGTCAACTGTTGTGGGGTTTGCTGGCTTGTTCTGCACAGGTAAAAATAAGTAAATAAATACTGGGTTTATTCAGCTTCTACCCAGGGCACTGGAACCCATGTAATTATTTTTAGGTGGAAATTGAGTTTAGCTAGTAAGTACTAGTTAAGGGACAGGGACTGGACTGGATGTTTGGATGGAAGTCATGCCTGAGAGGCTCTGTTTTTCTTTCACAACTGTCTGATGCTTCAACTTCAGAAAACTGAGATTGGAGTTACTGGGTTTGGTTGCTTTAAGTCAAAATGTGGAGACAGAACCATCCTCCTTGAGCAATCCTGAACAAAGTTTGAAGTGAAGATAAGTGAATTGCTGATTTTCTCATCAGCTAAATTGGCAGAATGCTAGCATTCTTCACACAGAAGTGCTCCTGCTACAAAAGCTCCATTGAGAAGCACTCTTTTAAGTCTTCATTTTCTTCAGTCTTCATTTTTTAAGACTAAGACAAAACATCTGTGCTGTTAATGAACTGTGACATTTTTTTACCTTTAGGACTTTCTCAGCCCAAAATGTCTTGTGCTCTCTAAAGGCCTAAATAGTTACCAAGCTGAGGGACTGACAGAGTTCTCCATCTAGAAATATCCTGTAGCAAACAGCAGATGAACATCTCCACCAAAGAAAAGGAAACTTAGAAGACAAAAGACAAGGCAAAACGATGAAGTACAAAAGGGACAACCGGGACCTTCATGCAAGTATTGCTGAGAGTTTCTTGGGTCAAAGCAAGACCCTTTTCCCCCACCCAGCCTGAGAAACAGCAGTCWCTTGCTACTTTGACGGACTCCGGAAATAAACATCCAGCTTCAATCAACAAACAACCCCATAAAGGCACTGACTGCAATGTCAGCATCACTGGTGGAATTGCCTTTTGGTAAGGGGATTGCTCATACACTTCATCAAGTTAAAAGTGCTCTTACACAGCATTACCCTTAAAAGTTGCTTTCCTAATCCCATGGAGGACCTCTCAAGTTTCAAGCAAACTTGGAAACCTCTGAAGATCCGACAACTGAATTACAAGAGGCCAGGACAAGCCTGAAGACAAATGACAGATAAGCTGCTCAAGAGAGCATAACACCACTGCTAAACTCCATATACCAAGAAAAGAAACTTTCAACAGACTTCTAAGGACGAAGACAAATGCAGGCACACCTTAAAAAAATAATGTTGCAGCCAACCTTTCATTTGTTTCCTGAACTCTTATGCCAGGAAAAAGAATGAGGAAATTAGAAGTATTCTCTGTGCCAACTGATCACAGTAGCTTTTAAGAGGTATCTTTCCTTCAGATGCATTTCTTCAGATTACAAAGTTTTTCTGTTGACATTCAGCCCCTACTTAAGTCTCCAAGACAAGAGATAAATTATGAAGATATACATAAGCATCTAACGCCTGAATTTTCTAGGGTATTTCTCTTATATTTTGGAAGCTAAAGCTTAAATTTTCTCTTACATTTGTGGTTTCAATATTCAATTTTTAACTGTTCACTACCAAAAATGGTTCCTCAAGCACGTTTTGTTAACAAATTTAAATATCCACCAAAAAAAAACCCACCTCCAAACAAATTCAAACACCTCTTACAAAGTCATCCTGTACATACTTTCTACACGGCAGCTAAGCCTTCACAATTGAGGCAGCAGCTATCTCAGGATGGTATGTCCAGGAAAGAAATGGTTGTTTAAAAAGTAAAACGAGGACATCTCCAAGGCAAGCAAAGACAGAGGAAGTTTTCAGGTGTGTTGCTTCATGCTGGGGTTTAAAATCAAGCCAAGAGCTCCTTTGATAGAGACTGGTGACATTCAAATTACTTTGCAATTTAACAAGATGTATTTAAGCACCAGCAATAAGGATGCTGCAAGCATGTGCCACTACAGCATCAGATGATCCATGCAGTGCTGCTCTTCCAGTTCAGTTCCAGAGCCTACTGAACTGCATCATTTTTCAAACGACAATACAAATCCCAACAGCACTTTGGTTGTTCTCAAACTGCATGTTTGGCAGTCCATGCTGTGACACCACCACTCAGCAGCTGTAAGCCCACAAGCATCGAGGGCTGAACGGAGCACGGTCTGCCTTGAGAGCTTTGGAAGCTCCAAGTCATCAGAAGGATCAAAATACCCAAGAGCCTTTCTGCAGGCCAAAAGGAAAAGAGATGAGAATGAGTCAAATGACCTTGATATTAGCCAGTCAGTTTTTGAAGTAAGAAYGGCTTCCTCTTCTACCTTAGAGGCCATAGAAGCCTGAGGTGTGAACTACCCAATCCAAAACATTCTGCACACTGCAGACAGCTCTGCATAGGCAAATGATGAATTAGATGACCTGAAAAGGTATTTTGTAGGTTTTCATTCACATTGGAACCAAATGCTAAAGAGGAATGTCAAATATTGTTGGTTAAGTACTAAACATTTCTGAAATACATTTAAAGGTAATCACAGCTGCGTGTGACACACAAGACACTTCAGTTGTTCATGAGGCACCACGTTATATCCAAGTATTTTTCTGTCAGATGAATTATAAAAGACTTTTTTCTCCAAAACAACCCAGCTCTTTTTACAATGAATCTCTGCCAGACTTCTATCACCCCAGAGTGGGGTGGCARTGGGAAAGACCAGGAAGAAAAGGGGTCATTACTGCCAAAAGGTATTATTTTATTACTGRGGAGAAAAGACTGGACAATGAAATAAACCTACCTTCATCTCTTCCTTACAGAAGAAAGCATTTCAAGAAGTTAAGATGTTACTCTCTTCTCTGAAGAACAAGAAACCTATTCAAAGAAGTATTTCTGTGATATGGACTAAGTTACTGACTCCATATTGCAAACGGGCAAGAACTAAGATAAATTTCAGGGTGGAAATCAGACATGTCTTCAACTCCACTTAACAAAAACAAAGTTAAGCAGAAACCAGGAGTCGTGAAAAGCRAGAAATACCACAGGCTTTTAGAGGAAGAGTTACTCAGAAACGAAAAAAAACCCCAAACCCTGGACACTTAGAAGCAGAACGCTGCCAAAGCGAGGCACGAGAACGTGGGATGCTCCCTTCCTCCCTGCAATGAACTTCCACCAAATAAGAACAGTCTTCTGTGTCTCATCGATGAAGGACAATTCTGCTGTGTTTGCTTAGCCTAAACTAACCAGGATCACACCCCTCTCCTCCACGGAGGAGGTCAAGGGGAAGAGAAAAGAGAACCATCTTCGCTGATGTCGGCGTCTGAAAGAAACATCTTCTCCACATGTGAATGCACCTCTAGACGTAAAGCTGAGATCAACTCAAGCCCACCCTGATCTCATCCAGCTTCTCATCCTTTTAAAGCAGAGGTCTCAAATTCAAGTTTTTGTTTTGGTTTTGTTTCATCCTCCTGACAAAATAAAAGTGAGAAAGAAAAGAGGTGTGGTAGGGGAAGAATGTAAAAGCCTGATACTAAAATCGGCTCCCCAGCAGCGTCGTGAGTGCGAGCCAGCAGAGCCTCCTCCACACCGCAGGGTTTGCATGCAGCCGTGCGAGGCGTCTGAGATCTGCCTGATGAATCTGATGRAGAGAGGAGCGAGGTAGAAAAGGGAGGGGAAGGGAAGGAACAACCTTTCTTTTCTCTGCTCTTCCTGGGGATCTGAAAGTTCCTCCTAAGAGGCAGCTGGTCTTCTGGGGGCTTCGGGAGAGGGGGCGGCCCCCCGAGCACACCGCTGGGCGGCTGCTGCCGCTGCTGTTCATTTGCCGTCGAGATGCTGCTCCTGCGCTGGCTGCTGCTACTGATGCTGAGGTTTGTGGGGACCTTGTCCTCTGCAGCAACAGCAGCCACCAGCAGCGCCTCCCCAGGGCTACCGCTCTCGGAGCGCCCGCCATTTTGTGTGGTGTCCTCAGCGGCTCCTGCTTTGTTATTCTCCGCTCCGAGGACGCCCGCGCTCGTCTTCTCCGTCCGCTGATGCTGCTTCGGCTCCATCTCGCCGCCACTGCGGATCACGGCATCCGCCATTCCCTCCGGAGAAGCGCACCCGGCCGCCCGCGCCGTCTCCTCTTCCCAACACAGCGCCCCTGCCCAGCGCCAGCAGCGCCCGCGCCGCCTCGACTCCCCCTCGGCCCGCCTCACGGCAGCCCCCGGGCCGCCCCCGCCCCTCCGCACGACATGGCGGCCGCGGGGAGGCGGGGCTGCGGCTGGCCCGACCCAGCCAACCCGCTGGCGGCACACGTTATAAATGTGGGCGCGGCCAACCACCCCCCC
>QVAJ01000284.1:794721-851928 GCA_003546035.1 Mixornis gularis | reverse complement strand
TTGCTGTACCTTCTCATAGATGTTTTAAGACAGAAGTGCTATTCATAATATAGAACAAAGAATTATTTGCTGCCAGAGACAAGAACCAATGAACAATTACTTAGGATCCTTGAATGTAAGATTTTAACTAATCACAAGTTGTTTAGCTGTGCCTGCTTCTACCTTGCAATCATATAAATACAGGGAAAAATAAACTGGGAGATCAAACCTAATCATATTGGTGGTGTTTGATACTCGGCTCTTTCCTCGCAACATTATTAATCTCTTTTTAGATTAGCTGTAAATCAGAAAATATAAATAGCCTATCAGCTCACAAATGGCCTGGTGCTTGTGGTAGCCTCCAGGATGTTAAAAGAAGATAAGCTAATAATTACTAGTAGTTCTTAGAAGTGGTTAGAGACCCAGCAAGTTTAAACAGGATAATTAGTATCTGTAACTATAATTTACATAAATTACAGAAACATAACACCCAATACTTATCTAACTGCAGAAGCATGTTGTTCCATTATCTAGAGGTAATAAACCCCATAAACATAGTGTTCATCCTGTGGATAAATTTAGACTTTCCCTGAGAATCTGATGTCCTGCCTCTGTGAGGATTCAGTGCTGGTGAACTGTTATAAATACATATTATAAAATYGGCTTTTCGCAAATATTAAAATGGATGCTATAAGTATAATGTTAAACTAACTTCGCTATAGAGTTTTTATTTCTGCTATTAACTAAACTTAAGACATGGTAGTGGAATAGCTGATATAGTTATGCTTGTAATTGAACTGCCTGCTTGGTTGGGATGACATCAATGAACCCCACTGATGAAGACCCCTGCTACTGATAAGCCAACTACCTGCCATCTGAAGGGAGCACGGACCAAAACCCAGGCTGGAGGTGATGATAAGAAGGGACTAAAACCACAGGCAATAAATGTGCATGCTCTAAAAAGGCAAACCTGAGGAGGAGGCATGCTGAACGGTTCTTGGAACATGTAAACTAATTTGGGGAAAAGTTTAAACGTGTATAATTGTTTATGAATATGCAATAGGCTGATGTAATAGGAAAGGCACATAAAGGATGTCTCCAAAATAACAGGTGTGCTCTTGGCTGAATGCCAAGCACCCRGCCATTAAAATTTGCTTTATTWTCTTTGTCTCCTATTGTGCTTWATTAAACTTYTAAATTTTACCAGGAGAGTGAACCTCATTTTTCACATGAAGAGAATATTACAGATATGTTGATATATTATTGAAATAATTTTGCTGTGTTTTACCTTGTTTAAATAGAATTTCCATATACAAGATAAAAATGGAAATACCAACCTGGTCCCATTTAAGGCTATGTTGATCCAGCCAAACATGTCAAATTGTTTTATCAATTTTGAATTGGTAGTGCTGTTAAAATCACTTTCAGACTGTGCATGTCTTCAGTACACAAACAATCTCTGAAGTCTTGCTTATTGACCAAGCAGCACAAAGTTTTCCTCATCACTTGCTTTAACAGGATATGTCTTTGCAGTTGTACGGAATTATTTTTCCGTATTAATTAACCTAAGTCTGGGAGAGATCATCACAAAAATTACTGAGTACTAACTGATAAATGCTCCAGCAATTCCATTTCACTGCAGCACACAGTGCATCTTAAATCCCAATAGACAGCAAACAGGTACAAAGAATCCCAGTTCAGAAAACAACAGTTCAGTGAAAAACCACCATAGGAAGAGGTTACTTGAATACTCTGAAGTGAAAAAAGGRTTATAAAATCTGTCACCTTATTCTCTCTCTAGTTTCTGGTTTCTGTGGTTTTTGGTACTTGCCAGGTATTCGACCATGACTCCCAGGTTTCACCAAGTGGTTTTCCACCCCAGTACAAAGCAGCTGCAGATCCCTTTGATTCTGAAATCAGATCGTTTTAACACGTTAGTAATACAGATTTAGATCAATTTAAGAGCCACAAAGTAAGACACAAGGGAGGGTTGCATGCTCAAGGAGCAAACTTGGGTGCTTCCTCCAGACATGACTTCAGTATCCTTTTATGATGCAAATTTAAAAATTTGAAAACTAAATTAGAAATTTGAAATTAATCAGAGTATATTGCTACAATTTAAATAACCACAAATTCTATTTTACTTTCCCTTATTACTCTAAAGATGCAAAACACATCTAATTTCTTCAAAAGTTTAAGAGCTAATTTTGTGCCAACTAAATTTCAGATGCCAGCAGATCAAGGATAGATGAACTGCATAACTAATCTTTCTTCCTAGACCATGCAAAAAGAAGAACCTTTGGAAAACTCAGAAACAAAACCTAATTTACACAGTTGGAAAGAGCTTTGGTATTGTTTACCAGCCATGGAGGAAATATGCCTATAATATTAAAAGGTGAGACAAAATGGGGCAGTAGTCTTGACCTGGCTCTGTAAAACCAGGAACCAGTAGCAGAAATTCACCTAATACTTCCCCCCCGCCCCCCCCCAAACAAATATGTGATCCTCAGGTAAAAGACTGAAAATATCTACTTGGATTAYTTTAATACTTTCATTTTATAATTAATATATGTAATATCTTAAAATATTTTAAATTTTGTGTAATCAAATCAGCTGTGAAACTACACCATTATTTCCAAGAGATGGCAGCACCAACCTGTAGAACACATTACAGCATTTTAAACTCAGTATTCATGAAAAAGCATTAACTATGGAAGAGCTGCCCCTTCTGGATCTGAAACTCCCTTTTAAAAGGAAACAAATCATTGTCCATGTATGTCGAACTTGGTTTCAGACTCTGTTAGATCCTGGAAATCAAGATTTTTTTAACTGCCAGGCAGTGTCACCATAAAACATCATTCTTATCAAAAAGTACAATCCATTAAACTGCTTTCTGAAAGTTCTGATACATCTTTCAAATTCCAGAAATTCTGTGAAACTTCAAGTGACCTGGTTCCCACTGTCACAGAAGCATTCCTAAGGCAGAAGCCCTGGTTCAGGTGAGTCATGCTAAATAGGAGAAACACTTTTTCTACCCTGCAGTTTTGGCCTTATCCTCAGATTCTAGCACCTGATTCTTGGAGCTTCATAGATCTCAAACA
The DNA here is from genome assembly GCA_003546035.1 of Mixornis gularis. Classification (NCBI taxonomy): domain Eukaryota; kingdom Metazoa; phylum Chordata; class Aves; order Passeriformes; family Timaliidae; genus Mixornis; species Mixornis gularis. The sequence goes on along the minus strand of QVAJ01000284.1, from coordinate 848,848 downwards.
GTTCCTGGTGTTTCATTACAGACTTTTGCGTTCCCAGTTGTCATCCTGGCTTTGTTCTTTTCAGTGCTGCAGAGCAAATCTAGGGAAACAAAGGCCACAAACAGTTTAATATTGTGTTGTAATCTCAGAGAACCCACAGTTCAGAGGATCCCAAGGCCATTCTCTTTGCTTACCTTTCTTTCTCAGTCAGGACAATCTCTGCTTTTACCTTTATTGCTTCTGTTCCATCAGGTCTTTCATAAGCTACAGCTACACTGACTCTCCTCATCAGGAGCAGAAGGGCAGACAGGGTTGTTGAGATTTGCCACAAAGGGATGGATCTGCCCCCTCAGACCACTGACATCTCCTCTTGAGGGCAGGACACCTCGTCACTCACCCTGTTCCCCAAGTGTGAGATCCAGAGAGCTCCTGCCTCAGGTTTCGATGGGTGTCTGCATCCCTCTCCTCATTTTGACATCTCAGGCTTTTCACTGCCTCTTGCCTCTTCACTGCTGCAGCCTCTCAGACTCCCCTCTGGAGACCAGAATTACTAACTGTGACAATCACTTCAACTTATTTATGTATGTGATTCTTCCTCTTCACTTCACACTCATAATTTTACATTTTACCCGTCCTTTTTGGTACAATTTATTGTCCAAGCCCACCCCACCCCTCCACCACCACCATCCTGCGACAATCAAAATTCATCCTTTCAAAAGCAGTGGCATTTCAAAAGTGATAGAAMTAAAACAAGCTTACCAAATTCAGCATGATATCAGTAATCTTAAACTGGAAAGCTTAATCCTTAGGATGATTTGAAGAGAAAAACCCAACATCATTAGGATTTATTAGATCCATCAGTAGCTAAGTGCATGTTGGCTACAAAGCATAACCAAAACACTTGCTCTCCAGAATGCTGAACAGTGAGTGGGTGGCAAAATTATACTAAACAAATGTAAATTAATCTTCTGAGATTGCCTGGCTGGYTGGTGGCTTCTGCATACCCCAAAACTAATCATTTCAGTTGTGACCCACAAGGAATTATGAGAGAGAAACCRATGACAGGACAGTAAATTTTTGTTCCACCTACTTACTAAATTAATTATGTCACACAGAACTTTGGAGAACGTGGTGAACTGAGTGCAGTGACTTGTTTCTGTTACTACTGTGCATTTAGCAAATTAAATCCAAATATTTACCACTTTATAAGAAACAAAATACAAGTTTTGGTCACTTTCCTTAAAGCCTCACTGCATGTACCACGGAAGTATTTTTGAAATCTTGCACAACCAACCAAACCAAAAAAAAATCAAAATGGTTTAATGTAATTTATTTGAAATGCTTCCAGAAAAGTTTAAGGCCATTATTTAAGAGAAAAAAAAAGTCAATACACATTCATTCTTTCTTCTCTAGCTGAACATTTTACATGCTTTTTGCTCCTTTTCAGCATTTTTGCTGAACAACTTCCCTATGCCTTTTCTTTGGCAGACTTTTTCCTTTCATCTTCTCTGGTATACTCATTCAGTTCTAAAAATGAAGCAGTTGAAATAAATTACAAAGTCTGAAACAGAAAAAAAAATTGATTTTTTTTTTGAAAAACTATAAATACAGAAATATGTTCTATAGGGTAAAAATGCCATTTTTTTAAAAAATAAAAATGCCTTGTTTTATATTGTTTACCATCTTGTCACACTGATTTCTGTAATGCACATCAGCATATATATACGTAAGATACTTAGCAAATTTTATGTAAACTTGTAGAACACAAGAAAAAACATTTTTGGCAATAACTTAGCAGTTTTTCTACTTTTGTTGTTACAAGTACTTTGCACAGGTTATCTTGTGTAATACCAAGAATCATTTAAAATTTGATATATATCATTTTCATAGCTTGCCATGTAGCACTGGCATTGTTTTTTACAGTAAGAAATAAAACAATACCCAGGGATTCCAGGATGTTCAACTATGTGTTTTAGACTGCAWTTAAGTGACTCATCTGCTTCTCATCATAATGAGTAGGTTAAATCAGCCACCAGAAAACACAGTAACATTTCCAATTACAGTACAAAATTCAATGCAACAAAAACCTTTAAAACCAAATTTGTGGAAAGTAAAAAGGATGTAATACATCCTAAAGGACAAACAATTCCCTTTTTGTTTAAACCTTCTCTACATAATCCCACAGGGTATTTGTAGAGCACCATGTATAGAAAATCATGGCTTATTTTTAAAAACCAACTACATGTAATTGTAAACAGATATTTACAGAAAATTTAATGTTTTAACATTAGTGGTGCTTAAAACCAACAGTGGAGGTCAGTGGAGTGCAAAATGCTGAAGAGGGCCTATTCACAAGCAAAAGCTCCTTTCCATTCTTACTGTTTGGGATAATATATCTCTATGGCACTGAAAGCAAATTACCAGCTTATTTACAAACATCCAGTATTCTCAGCATTGAATTTAATTCAGTGCTGGCTGTAAAGGTTTGGTTGTGGTTTTTTCAGTTGATTATTTTTAGCATTACATGCTTTGAAAAATAAACCATCTTACTCTGCTGACCATTTGAAGTGTCCAAATTTTAGTAAGTTTGGCCRCTGGATCATAGGACAGTGCTTCATTTTGAAAAATAAATCCCTAAAGAGTCCCTGTTTCCATGGCCCACTGTTTATAGTTCTTGTTGATTTAATACCACAGGAATAGGTTAGGATAGGTTATTGCAAGATAGTTTTCTTTTTTTGTTCCAAGAAACTACTTTTTCTTTCCATGCTTCTAAGAAAACTTTTTATCTTGATACCCATCCTGAAATTCCATATTAAGTCCACATCTTCAGCTGCCCCTTTAAAGGGCCAATAAAGTACTTAAAAATTAGGAAAAGGTTATTTATGTAATGCGTATATAAACAGTAGTTTAGAGGTTCTGTTTACAGCAGGACATTGAGAATAACTGATCAAGTACCTTTTTCATCCACCTCGGGTGTTTATGGAATATAATCACAGGACACGAGTTGCAAAAGATTCCAGCTTATACAGATGGGTGGTTACAGTACGACACTCACAGGTACAAACACAAGAACTGCATTGACATTGTCACAAAAAATATTCTAAAAGTGCTTCTCCAAATGGTTCCATGTATGGAATGCAAATACTGTACAGGTAAGAGACAGATTTTCTTCCACGAACTGTGAGTTTTTGTCAAACGTCGGTTTCTATTTGCTTTTCGCTCTCACAAGAGTTCGTCTGCTCCATGCGCTCGCAGTCGGCGCTGAGCTCGCTGGTGTCCATGCTGCAGTCTGACTCACAGTCCGACTGCTCCATCTGCTCCAGGCCAGCCTCTCCCGGGGCCCCTCTGCGCCCACTGGGTGACACGAGGACATGTGCTCCCAGCCCGCCAGCCTGGCCTGCACACGCTGCCTTCTCCTTGGCCTGGCGGATGCAGTTCAGCCACTGCTGCTTGTTGAAGGAGTCATTGGCTTGGAGACAGTGACTCTGGCTTTGGGATCCATTCTTGAAGCTGACTCTAAAGAAGTTTTTGACTGAAAGAAACAATACATGTCAAATCCCTGAACGCTTTGGCTGAATGGATTTTATAATCAAAGAGTATATTTAAGTAACAGAATCTGTACAATCTTTGCCTTAAGACAAGCCCTTGTCAGACCAAACAGAACAGTCTGGGTATCTCCTTGTTTCTGGGAGAAGACCACAGAACACCACAAGCACCTCCTGTAACTTCATATTGCTGGATTAAGTAATTTTAGTTCTGCCATGCATGAGCTATCCATAAAGTCTAAAGTGAATCAGCAAGATAAAGGCTTGTCCTACACTTTAATGCCTCTCCTCCTWCTTCTCTGCAAAGTGGATTTCACTGAACACAGCATCATTGTGCCAGCCAAAGGACTGCCTCGTCTCTTCCATTCACTTCACTAATACAGTGGATACATACAAAAATCCCTTGAASTTTTGATCAGATGAGATTTAAAGGACCCTTGTAATAGAAAAAGCATCTTCATAATATTCTTAACTGGAAGGACGTAAACATGAATAGCTGCAGTCTTGACCCTGAGCACTACAGGATCTGCCAGCTTAAAGACATATGGAATAGCAACCAGTGTCGGCAGTACCAGGAAAGGCAAAACAGCTGAAGCTCAAGATTTCAAAATACACTCGCTTAGAACTTTGCAGTTTTGCTATTACAGTATGTTCTGTATGTTCTCCCTTTCTCAATTCAGTGCAGGAGCAGGTGTGTGGAGAAATTCTCTTATCAATATAGTGAGCTTTGAGAAAAAATCGAAAAGAAACAACTTAGGACGTAATAAACCAGTCTGAAACAAAATCTAATATGTTGGATGGAGATAACGTAAATTTCAGAGAGAACATTCTGATGTTGCATTGACAGGTGTCTTAAGGTTATGATGACCCTACATGAGCAAATAGAGAAAGCTGTCATCATACTTCTCTCATTGTTGCTGAATGCTCCRCGGATGGATCCGCCCAGGCGCACCTCTCCGTCCTGCAGGTCCTCCAGCAGCAGCTCCCTGACGGGGATGGGCGGCCGGTACAGCTGGTAGCAGAGATGGTCACTGTGGGTCACAGCCCGGGTGATCACCAGCACCTCTTCAAACAGGAAGACGTGCAGTTTCTGTTAAAAGATTAATAGAGAATACAGCATTATTCCTTTCTGGAAAAAGTCATTAAACCAAATGGAACAAATGAAGTTCACCAGAAAGATGAAAACCACCAGTTTCTTCCTGCTAATTTGGTTTTGAACTACCTGCCTGACCTTCATCAGGTGAACTAGGAAACAGCACCTGTTTCATCTTTCCCTCTCAGCTGTGTGGTGAAACAGGACCCTTCCACTGCATGCATAAACATGCTCCACAGAAGCAGTTCCAGAGGTGAAAAAACGCCCTGCTGTTGTTTTTTTTTAAATAAATTTTCTCTAAGTTTTATCTACTTCCATAACTGTCATAAGTGTCATACTTCCATTAGTGTCAGTAATGAAAAGAAGRTCTTTTTTCATTGTTTGTCCATTCAAAAGTTCTATTTAACATTGAGSGGGCAAAATCTAGAAAAGACTAAGTTCTCTTCTACTAATATCATGTCTTTTTTTTGTTTTTCTTTTCTTTTTAAGTGAAACCTCAGATTGTGAAACTTATCAATAGTGCAGTGTCCCAGAGACTGGAATTCAAAGTACCAAATTTCTCTGGTCAATAAATTAACCTTGATCTCAACAAAGAATCAAGTAAAACAATTTGAAAAACCACARCCTTTGACAAATCTAAAATTTATTGGTACATTTTGCGTGTTCTTTATAGACATTAATACCACATCTCTGAGACCAGAAATTTGGGATTTTTTCCTGCAAGTATTGAAATTGATCAGATTGACAATTTATCCAGGATACTGTTAGTCTCCATAAGAGACTATATAATATAATCTTATAATTTCCCTACACAGATACTTAACTACTGACAAAAAAGATTAGTGTTATATATAAAATTAATATTTATCAATTTCCTATATATTAGTGATGTTTCTCTATGTGGGCTCACAGCTCTTTTCGCTGTCATGCAACATGAAGATATCTTTTAAAGTTATTTATGACAAAATATTTATTCCTTACCACTCCCCTGTTGTTCTTCAGTTCCCCATGACAACACACAGCACGTGAATTATCAATCAATGAATCCCTTTGGCCTTCCTCAAGATAAATGAGTCTCTCCTTGTAATACTGGCATTCAGATTCACCAGTCTTTATGTTGATTTCAGCCACAATGCCCTGAATTATATTTATCTGCAGAAACACAAGGAAAACACATGAACTTCAATTACACAGTCCAATATTCAGCTGTTCATATAAATATTTGCTTTTTTATATTTTATGTAGTGTTCCGTAATTCACTAAAAAGCTAAAACTGCTACAATCTCCAAAAAAACCCCAAAACCAACAGCAACTCACAGCTTCTTCCAGATGCTGTTGATCTGGATGATCATTTGGYGTGTGTCTTAAAATTTCTCTGAGCAGTAGTGGGTATTTAACCAAACGGCTTCTGGGGATGTCAAGGAAATTCCAAAGGTCCAGCTTGCGGCTGAAAGGAGACTCCAAGCAGCGCTGCAGGAAATCTTGCACTCTGTGATCTTGTTTCTTGTGATCCAACAAAGCTTTGGCTGCTACTTGATTGCTGCAGTAGCTGTCATAGGAGTTCAGGCATGGAAGCTGAGGAAAGAATAAATTATTCTGTAGCTGAAGCAAAGCACCATTTCCTGCACTGAAAGGTTCAGGTAATTCAGGACGTCACAATTAATGCTGAGACTCTTTCAGCTGGAGATTTATCCACAGTTTATTGATGTAACGTTTCCAACAAATGTAACCTTTACAAGGCTCCTCAGACTACCTTGTTCAACATTTAAGTAATTTAGAAGCACTTGCTCATATCACTCAGATTCTACAGATCTCCATTACCATTGCAAAGCATTAAAAAAATTAATTACTTAAGACTGAGCACTATTTAGTGCAGACAACAYTTGAACACAGAAGCCTGGCTTTAATTATGAATGGAAAGAAAAGCCTAGGAATGAGTATTCCCAAACCTGGCCTTTTTCAGATCAGCAAATTCCTACAATCCAGCTTCTATATTGCCCTCAGGAACCTTGACCAAACTAAGATGACAAAACTGTATCTATATAAATCTGAAAAAAACCACAAACCCTTGTCTGTTGATTAGAGCAATATATACATTTACAAAACCTGCTGTGTTAACACCCAAATATGCAAAATCTTGCAAAAAAGGAAATTAGACTTGAATATATTTGAACCAAGAGAACTTCACTGATGTTCAACACACAKCAGAAAATATATTTTAAATTACTTTATGCAAAGAAAATTGAGATTATTTTGACATTTAAAAATCATTTATCATTAACTAGTTGCATAATTTACATTATATAATGCTTTCCTTGTTGACCATAGGCCACACTTTCACATAGAACTGCTAAATATCATTACTTAATTCCTTAAAAATTTCAAGCCTTTTTTTCCTTGCTGAATATCATTACTTACATTTACTTAAAAGCATACTTCTCACATATCTAAAATGAAAAATAACTCTTTTTGATTACAATGAAAAATTTTATCAACGGAACAAACAAAAGYTCTTTTCAGTGTTTGTGCTGTTGGACGCTAGTGAATGTGAACCCATCTACTTTGTCTTGTAGCAACATCTCYCTTGTCTCCCTGTCTGACTTTCCAAGGAAAGTAGAACAGAAACAGGGCCAGATTCCTAAAGACCTACCTAAGAAAAACACTGCCCTGACTCTCGATTTTTATTTAAAGTATATTAATTAGTGCTCAACTCCTGAATAAAAAAAGCTTTAAAAAAATATCCCAGTCTGAATCTTTTCATGGAAAATCCCTGAAAAGAAAAAATATTCTATTGTRTCTCTAAATAGTTGCCTTACCTTTTGAAAGCATTTTGAGAATATCTTTTTTTACATGTTATAGAAAGGAAATTGTCTGGGGAATACTATGTTACAGCTCCAAACTGAAGTCCCARAATTGGTTATAAACTCTGCCTTACCCAACCCACGAGGATGTGGCCAACATGATCTGTTGATCCATCAGGTTTCCTGACTTCTTGAAGTCGCCTAAGAAGATCTGAGAGTGAATAGAAAAAAAGAAGAGAAACCTCATTTTAATAAACCTGACTTTAAATCTACGTGCTATAATTATGCAGACAAAGACTATTTGAGTTTTACCTTCATGCAGAGGAATTAGAGAGTCCAGTGTTCCAAAAATTTGGTTCAACTCTTGCTCTGTCATTATGGAAAGCTTAAGCATTGGGTCATGATAAGCCTGAAAAAACCCAAACATTTGTGGTTTGTTGCAAAATTCGTTTTAGAATTTAGTGCTCCCTGTAAGTAACTTTCATAACCATATATTAAACTGTCAACTTCAAATTAAAAAGAAAAAAAAAAGCAGCACACTAAAGTGTCTCAGAAAGAATGGAGAGATTGAAATATGCTTTGGATTTTTTCCTCTTTTACTGTTTTAGCAATTATAAAAAACAAAGTTTTAAATGTGTTATGAACCAATTAGTACTCTTTGTTGTGGTTTGGTTTTGGTTTTATTTTTTAAACGTACCTTTTTTGCCAACTTTAGATCTTCTATCAAGTCTTCTTCTCCCTGGGAAAGTTCAAAGATAGCCTGTAAAAACAGACACAAATATTAGAAAATATTTTTATTTAATCTGTGCTCCACTTCCTGGGTTGATGTTATATTTTGAACAGCTGTCTTAACAGCAAGTAACAGCATTTCTCTGCTAAATCTACAGAAATAAAGTAAGGTCTTATTCCCTAACTACAGAATCAAATGCATTGTTTTTTTAAAAAGTTATACCAGAATGTTCATTAAAAGCTCATCTCAAATAGACAAAGAAATTTTTTTTTCCCAAAGGGATGTGTTCCCAGATGTAGGAAACATTGTGGTGTTTTGACTTGACTGTACCTTAACCTGTTATACAACTGCTTGCACAGGAGTTTGCTGTGATCCATTTTAACACATGCAGTGGCAGACATCACAGGGGATTCTACCAAGCAGGAGACAGATCTTACTGAAAGTGCTTCTTTGGTACTGAGCACTTTTATTTTGGTACCAGTTCATTTTTTTGTTACAAAGGCTGAGCTCTTGTTAACTGCTGGCTGATGTTAGTTACTCCTCTTAAAGCACATTTGAGACTTTAAAGCTGGCAGATCAAAAATATCACCACCCTAATTCACTGATTTATCAAACCCCATTGTTATTAACACATTGCACGATTTCCTCCTTAAACTGGGGTACAGTAAGAGTAAAGGACATTTTGGGCTAGAATTCCTTGCTTTGCAGTCAAGGCTTTCAACCAGTATAAATGATGGAAGCCCACCCCCAGCTGGAGCAGATTCCTGGGGCTCAGGAACACCCATTCCTGCCAGGTTTGCCATAGTGCAGCTCACAGGCAGCAGCTCAGCTGCCCCAGCCAAGAACACAGCATGGGAACAAGCACACAGCATGGGAACAAGCACACAGCAGAACCCTCCTGCTGAATGGGCTGGGGTACAGCTCACTTGTTCAGGTTGTACCAAGGATCCTGGCTTCTGTCCCCAGACAGCAGTGACTGCTATAAGCCATGCAAACAGCTTCTACAGTTGATTTTTCAGTAAGCTGCCTTTGAAGTTCTCAGTTACAAATTTATTTCCTATGAATTCCTGCACAATGTTAAAATTTGCTTGACAGTACTGTTGTTTGATTTATGACTCAGTCCCTGAAATATTTTCAGGGAGATTGTTACAAGCTTTGTTGATACTGCTAAAAATTTCTTTAGAAAATAAAAATACCTTGATTCTGAAGGAGCTCTGTGTTGACTATAATATGAACTATTTAGACTTTGTCTTGTCTGACACATTAAAACCACTGGCATGCTTCTTTTTTTGCTTTGAAAGACACATCTTTTGATCAGCGTGTCATCTTTCCAGCACTGGAAATTTCCTCAAAGACAGTCTTTTCCAAAAGGGAAATGATGGTGCATTTTTGTGTCTGTATCACCTGATGAACACCTGTTCCTAGCACAGCATGCTCACCTCACACTACTAGAACAACAAAAGGAAACCAAAATATCTACCATGACTACAGCAAGTGTCAGACAGAACACGTACACACGTACAGCCAATCACAAGACAATGTATCTCAGTGAGTTTGGGTTTGTTAAGGAAATACGATGAGCTGGTTTTTACAAAGAATGCATTAATCTAATATAACTTGAATCATAAAGACTAGAGATGGAATTCTGCTTCTAGTGGAGGTGGTGACACATTTTAATTGCAGGACATCTTCAAGTGCTAACCCAATACCTACGAGCATTCCCAACTCTAAGCTTTAAAGGAGACTTTGAGCATGAAATTTATGGTTAAAAAACTATATATACATATCTGTATCTATACCTCTTGCCGCTTGATTTCCTTGGATGTAAGCATGTGATTGACACAGACATCAAAGGTCTCACTCCAGAGTTTGCTGTCCCTCCTCTTTGTGTTAGCAGGGGGCACGTTTCGAGACCACGGCCGGGGGCTGAACAGGTCGGGGCGACTCTCGCTGCGGAAACTGATGGAGCGCTGGGAAGAGACAGTTGGCTTCATGTTACCACAGTTCCATCTTACACCCTCACCTTTCTCGTTTCCTAAGGAATTCACGTACATGGTTCAGTACAACCAATGTTCTCTGATGAGYTTTTACTCTGAACTTCATAGCAACGTTTAGTACCGGGAATGTAAGAGAAATTATTTTAATACATCCTTGTGGAAGGGCAGGGCCTCCATTCCTGCAGTGACCTCTGTCTATGTCCTGTCCTCCATTCCTGCAGTGACCTCTGTCCACGTCCTGTCCTCCATTCCTGCAGTGAACTCTGTCCATGTCCTGTCCTCCATTCCTGCAGTGAACTCTGTCCACGTCCTGTCCTCAGCATGTACAAAACTGCTGCAATGCATTCCTGTACAACAAGCACCAGGAGTGTGCTACAGGGATAATGCAGAATGGTGCAGCACACTGAACTAACAGAACTGATCAAATACAGAGTTTGAATTCAGCAAACAGGCAGGAATTACTCGTACATTTCACATCTGCTTCATCCAAAATTTAGAATTAATGCAAATATTAGACACTCTACCAGTGTGTACCAACATCTCTGTATCTACTGCGTGGTCTGGTCCTAAATTTCAATAAAGCCAATTTCAATTTTAGGAGAGACTCGAGAGTTCTAATTGCCTGTAAACTCTTAGAAGGGTTTCAGGCTAAGGATRAATACTTTATGTTCTTACTATTCTATTTTGAAAGGGTTTCTTTTCTGCTTCATTAAAATGAAAGGCTTCTTTTTGAGGTCATACYTCTGAAATGCTTAAACTATTTCACATAGTTGAAATACTCTACATTTTTATTGTTATTTAAAACCTGCCTTACATAACAAAATCATCTTTCAATTGCCTTGGGTAAGAATATTTAAAACAAAATAAATTCTCTCAATTTCCAGACGGAAAGCACCATATACGAAAGACAATTTTGAAATTCTTCTCTGAAGATAAGAGCCCATGAAATGCAAACAGAGCCTACAAATACTATGTTTTTACCATATCAGAAGACATGGTATAAATAAAGAACCTGTCTTTTAACAGAAGCCATTCTGAGTTGTACTTGGAATTGTCAAAGACCTTAACAATAAACACACACAYCCCCCTTCCAGAACTTTCAAGTCAACTGCTAGTCTTCCTTCAAGAGTTAAGAAGATACAAAAACACGTGAAACTACATGCTTAATTTACACTGGTTATAATGAGGAATCATGGAGCAAACTCAAATCAGGCAGTATTTTGGGAAAAGAGACCTTTCACAGGCACTGACAGAATGTTCCTCTCTGCTGCAGGAGAATTCTCCACAGCCCTAAATGTCCTCACTGGGCAGAAGGGGCACAAAGAGGCTAAAAGACTCAAAATGAAACCAAACTCCCTAAAATCCTGCWTGATTGTTTGCTTAGCATCCCTGCTACCTAGACACAATAAGTATATATTTAACTGATTTCTGTCATACATCAGCCTTTTCATTAACCATACAAAGTGTACCTTGCTTCATAAGGGACACAGGGCTGAGGTTATTTATTAGTGGAACAGAGCCCTAAACTGAAGTTCCACCAAAAAATTCTAAAAACAAGTTTGAAGATACTCTGATGSTATCTTTGCTTTGTACTTGTCAAGAAGGAAAAAATAAAAAAGAATTTTAAAAATCAGTCATGTGATAGCATCCCATGAAGGAACTGCAGGAATGTCAAAAGAGCATTTCTACATCTCCAGTCTTTTAAAAAYACTTTCCTAGTTTCTGGCTTCCTTAAAAAACATGTCCCACACTGTTTAAAAATTATGACCTGGTGGGTTGATTAAAATTTTCATATAATTCCAGAAACTAAAGGAGCTGGGGAAAAATCCATCCACAACCCCTCATTTTGTTTACCATATTTCTCTGGTGGCAACAGATTTGCCTGGCTGTTATAAGACTGTTTCTTGAAGGGTCTCTGTGTTACTAATGTTAATTAATGCAATTAACAACTTTTAATTAGAGCTGCAGTAAAGCAAACAACTTCATGTACTGGGCAGCGGCCACTACTGATCAAAGCCCTGGCATTCAGAACTGATATTTTTCTTCTTGAGGATTTTTAGAAATTTTTGGTGTCCTAAGATAGATAAAAAGTAATTTGGACTCTCTACTTAAAAATTCAAGACACACTGATGAAAACTGAAGTTGCAGAGGAAGCCAGCCAGACCTCAATTTCTCTCTTCAGCAGCAGCTGGAGTTCTTTTTCTGATCCTATTTTCTGCTTTAAGAYAAACAGCACAGCTGTGAATAAGACCAGGCAGATCATCATAATTATTAGTCTGGCTTGATGGAGACTGAAAATACAGCTATGAAATAAACTGGCTTCCCAGGTGGATTAACAAGTAAGAATAGCTGCTTAGCATTAGGTATCCTGCAGCCTCACAGACAGAGTGTAGCTGGCAGAGATGGAGCTAACAGCATTTTATTAGCTGGTATACACTGCCCTATGTGACAGGAACACAATGACTACTAATAGTCAAGAACAAAACCAGACAAACAAACAACAACAGCAACAACAACAACAAAAAAAAAGGCCCAGAAAGAAAACCTGAAAGACTTCCAATGTTTTTTACTTGGAATTCTTATGAAAAAACTATTGAAAATAAAGTGGAAATTGGAGTAAAGTGAAGTATACACRCAAAAAAAAAATCAAATACTTCTATAATCAATAGAATATGCAAAACATGAAAATTGCTAAGAACATATCTTAAAAAACCCTACATAAATCCCAGASAGAAATGTTTCTCCTCATGCTGCATGTTCAAAGCCCATTAATGGAAAGTGGAAGTCACATGTACAGAAATAAGGAAAATTATACACAATAAGCATTTTTTTTTCCCTCCTACATGTATCTTCCATTTAGAAGAACATCTAAGAAGGTTTGTTTAAAATGCCATAAAGGAATCTCAGAATTTTCTAATTGCTTTTATTGATGCTGTTGGAGTAGTCTTTTTAGATGAATGTGCTGTTGACTTTGTTTTGTTTTCTTCCAGGGGAAGAAGTTTGTTCTGCRTGTTGTGGTGATGACAGTAATTTTCTTCATTTTACAGACATAGAACATCTAGCAGCAATGCAAGAAGAAACATGGGTTTTGACTGAAATAACAATGAATATACATAAAAGTTCACCCAGTAAGAAAAATCAACTTTTTTTTTTCTTTTTTACAGGAGATCACAAAAAGAAACCTATACAGTTCTCAAGACACAGTGACAGCTATACATAAGGCAGCTATACATAAAACAAAATGAAATACCTAAATGTACTTCCCAGAATGTTTCTAAGTAATTCCAARTGAGACACCTGAGCACAAGGTCAGTCTTTTTTGTCCCTGCTCTATGGCTATTGAGAAAATCAGATAAGAAGTCAATTTACAGCTGGGACATCMCCAGCAGGATGTGGAGAATATAGAAGCTGATTTCTCATCAGATCTCCTTCACGCACACAGTTAGAGGGGATGGTATAAATAACATCACTGTTTAATCTGCTAATTAAAATCTATTCTTATGGTCAGTATGAACAGAGCAAAACAGAAATGCTTGCAACAGYAGGACTTGCAACAAAGCCATTATTTTCCCTCCTATTTTAGACAAAATTTATCCTGAAACACGTTAATAGAGCTCTCATTTCAGAAAGCTGCTACTGTATACATGAAAAGATAGTTGGTTTGGTTAGTCTGAAACAACTTTATTAAATACAATGTTGTTCTGGACACTACAGTCCCAGAGGCTTTCACTGCAGGACAATAGCACAGGTACCTAAATGAGGCCAACAGCTGCCTAAGGCTGTGGAAAGGGAAGCAGCAGCAGTTTAGCCAAAAATTAAATCCTTTTCCACACAGCTGGAACTGATGTGGCCCTTCCAGACTGGGCCAGCTTCCCCTGGAGGCAGAGTGTGCAGGAGRTTCACAGAGCCCAGGGCACACAGGGAGCTCTGCACCCAGCCAGGCTGGGCAGTGCACACACTGGGCTGATCCCCCAACCCCGTGCAGAAACCTGCACCTTCAACACCACAGCAACACCAAGGTCAGAAAACCCTGTAATATCCACCTTCTAGGTAATTATGACTACAGAAACATRGAGTTCTTTCCCATGACCTTTTATTTCTCGAAAGACTCTGAAGTTTTATTTCTTTCCTCCCTAACAGATAACTTCGGTAAAGCTCTAATTTAGGTAATTTTGATTAAGGAACATTTCTAACACGTTCAGGTTACTTTTGCAGTTCCTCTCAAAGAAATTAAGCTTGTTAAATAGTTTTCTTTAGATCTTTTACATGCCTTCTTACATAAACTCTTTTAAAGAGGAAACAGTGGCTTTCTGGGCCAGACCCAGAAYGGTGCTGCAGCCCCCAGCTGTCACTGCAATTAGGAACTGAGCACCCCAATACTTTGCCATCTCTAGGTGTGAAGGCACAAATGCTTTATAAACTAAAGTTTCATCATGTTCAGTATTACACACCTAGTCTGTAACATAGAAACTGAATTTAAAATTTGTTTGGCCTTTATTAATTTTCATCGTCACCTTTGGAAAATGACTTGGAAATTTCTGATTATTCACTAASTCTTTTGTTTAGGTAAGGTCAAAGGTCACTCTACAGGAGGAAATTTAGCAGTCCTACCTGACCAACTGTACCAAAAATAACRTTTTCAAAGAAACCAACCAACACGAAGAGAAAGCATTATGGAATAGTCTCTTCATCAAATTTAAAAAGCAACCGTCATCCTTTAGTAAACAATTTTTATAYGCTACAGGTATTTTTCTTACCGGTAAGTGAAAAAACATTAATTATCCAGACAGAGAAGCGTTTTTTTGAGATGAGAGTGGCGAGTTTTAAGCTGAGTGACCTTGTGGTGCCAAGGTGCCTAAGGCAGTTTGGTACATTRGAGTGGCAGGTGTTGATGCAGCCCTGCTGGCAGGGAGCCTGGCAGGASCTGCAGCGGTGTGGGAGCAGCAGGAGCTGTGCATTACCTGCAGAGTCTGGCTGAAGCGCTTCAGCGGAGTGGCTCGCACAGGAGGGATGAGGCTGGCCAGGGACGTGACTCTGGAAAGAGGCTTGACCCGTTTGTTACTGGGCTCCTGCAGCACAGGGAGGAGGAGGGGAAGGAAAAAACAGGAGCGTGAGCATAATCAGATAAAGATTGCTAACAGTTCTGCTGATTTTCCTAAGGAAGCATTTGTAGCGAGAGTGTTTGCAAACCCGGTCTATAATTAGGGCAGTAAATAAACAAAAGCAGTTTCAAACGCTGACAGGGACAGATTGCTCTTGGCTGGTACATACAGGTCCTGGAAACAGCTGAAAAAKGTAATGATGGAGAAGCTGGCATGGCCAGGAACAGGGGAAGGGAGGTAAAGAAAGAGAAAATAATTTGGTTATTTTAAGTCATTTTTAGCAGACAAATTTTCAGCAGTGCTCTGCAGCTAATGCATGTTATGATTATCTTCTCACTGAAAGGAATACTTTCAAATATAAACATTTCTGCTTGTACCWTTGCTTCTGGCAGTGTCAGCATTTGACTCTACTCAGTGAAATGCATTTTCTTCCAGAATATATAATTTAGACAGAAATCTCTAACTCTTAATTGTCTTTGAATGCATGTTCTTATGAAAATACTTACATATACAGGCAAACGCATTAATAACACGCTTACATACACTGATTTTTTGCATAAAATATAAAGGAAAATTAAACAAAATCTACCATAAAGCACTCAATTCAATGTTGTACTTTTCATATATATTTTAACAGCACAACAGCATTCTAACGTATAACCAAAATAATAAGCCAATTTTCCTGCAGATACAGATTTTTAAAAAAAATTAACAGAAATCATAACACAGAAAAAAGTGATTATAAATACATAAAAATAGAACAGTTACCCTTGGCTTTCTAACCTCCATCTGACATTTAATGGATCTYGAACAGCACATGCAAAAGGCAACAGAAAAAGAGCCAAACCTTCCAAGTGAGGTTAAAAACCCCATCCAACACCATATTTCAAGGACATCCTAAAGCAGTTCATCTTTCTTTTTCAGCCATGCTTATAAAGTTTGTGTAGGTTTGCTATGCCTCCAATTGTCTGGACATAGATTTAAGAAAATGAARGATGCCTATTATCCTTTTCTTCAGAAATATAAATCCTTCTGGAAATAATGCAGATTTGTCATCCTTCTTGATAGCAAATAATAATAAATCTCAGCAGCGATGATCACCATCTGTATTGCTGGCAAGAAAAATTCTCTTCCATTAGTGCAGCAACAGTGGAAAGGTGAGAAGCAGCTACATATTTAATTTACTTCTCAGCAGGCAGACCTGGAAATCCATAAAAGCCAGCTGAGATGAGCAACAAAGTGTTTAACCCTCTAGCAAAAAGAACGTATTCCATCACACATGACACCGGGCATTAAAGAACCGTAGCAGTCTAAAGCAAGTTAAATCCTTCTCGTCATCACCGCACTGTTATTCAGAACCCTTCCTTTCCAGCAACCACGTCTTTGAGGCAGGTTTCAGAAGGAGCATTTTGTACGTCATTGCAGCACCACCCGCATACTTATCTCCAGCAGCAGCATCCCACCCCCTCCCCCACTGCCCRAAAAAGAGGAAAAATCTTTGAGATGCCAGTGCAATTCTTGTCTAAGTGCTGGCACATGAGCCGTCTGTGGTTGTGCTGGTGCCCAGAGCACGGGGCCGGGCCGGGCCGGCTGCTCAGGGGTCTGGCGCACTGCGGCACAAGGACTCGAGCCCGGGCGGGCAGGGCCGGCAGCTCTGCCTCGGCAGCACAGGGCACTCCGGCACCAGCTCCCCAGCCCAAAGGCAAAACCTGGAAMTCAACATTGTATGGACCTTCCAGGAGATAGGAAGAGGAGGATTAGGATTAATAGAAATTATTACTCCTTCTTTATGCTGTGTCCTTTCTGGCATCCACTGCCCCCATCCATTTCAAGGAGGAAAGTGCTAAGGCGGTATAATTTTTATTAATGTTCATGATGCAAAACCTCACTGAACACAGAAACTGATTTTAAAGAAGAACTCCAAGCAGAGTTTCAGCCACCAAACACCATTAAGATCATCTGGAACCTCTTGCTGTGAGCCACTAGAGGCCAGCTGAGCTCCCAGCAGGGAAAGCCAGGTCAGCTAACTGCAGTCCTACCCTTCTGTGTCAGCACCCCACCTTGAATTCCTCAATCCATCGTGTTATGATTTCACATGGAAAATTCTGATCAGAATTCAGAACAATTAAATATGCAGTCCAAATTTAGGATTCAATTTTATGGAAAGAAATCAGCATTATTACAGGATTCTCTCAWATAACATTACTTCAGATAACTTCAGAAGCCTGAGACTTTATGCCTTTACCAATGAGTTCTGAAAGAAAATCTTGTTAATCCTAAATTCTGAAGTATGAGAAAAGCTTTTCTGAATACTCCCAACATGATTTTCCCCTTCATTAGAAACTGTGTGGTAGGTTAAGATACTGCATTGGAAGTGAAAACTTATCAAATATTAAGAGTTCCAGGTATCATTTTATTTGGAGAAGTCTCACAACAAAAGCCATCAGCACTGAGTCACCCTTTCTACTATAGAAAAATGAAGTTTGTACCAATAAGGCTTTGACTGTGCCATGAAAATATAGAACTAGCAGAGCAATTCWAATTCTGTCAGACAGTAATACTGAAACTGCTGCATATTTGATCACAGGATATCTGCTCTACTGTTCACATCCATTCTGCCTCTGCCTCCCCTTTCATCAGCACTCTCATTCTCAAGCTGCATCACCCCTTCGAACCRGCACTGCAGAGAAGCTGAACAAACTACTGAGATCAACAATATGGACAGAGAAAAATTCCACAGTCAAGGGCAAGTTCTGAACAGGTGGGTGTTTTTCTCACCAAGAACTCTGTCACAGCAAACAAAACAAATGGAAAGAGGAGACTGTGTGAACTGTCCTGCTTTACCCAGAGATACTGACCAGAATTTGCACTTGCACATTAGTCCAATGTGTTCATTATTTCACTAATTTGTCTCTGAAAACTCTCCAGTTTTCCAGTTAACCAAAAGTCCCACAACCATAAAATCCTTTGGGGTATGACTCGTGAACTGTGCCTGCCCAGCATGAGGAGGCTCCAGTGAGGACACACCGCTCTGGCAGAATGCATGTCAGACTCCAGGCCTGTACTCTGGGTGTGCCCAGRAGACTCAGAGCTGCCAAAATCAGCACTGGTCCTCTCCTCCTGCCTCCCCCCTCACAGCTCAGGGAACTTAGAGGGGATGGAGAGAGAGAAGACTTAGAGGCTGGATCCATTTGCAACAGCCATCACCTGTCCAGGCAGGGAACCGGGCCACGTTATGACAAAAATTTCAGGAGTTACAATATGCTGTCTGACCTTTTAAAGCCATTATGATCGGTATTTAAAAAAAAAAAACAAAACAACTTATTTCAGAGTTTTGAAATTATTGCATGTTARACTGTATTTTCAGAGTTATGAAGGCTTGCCAAAGCAATACGGGAAGTAAGTTAAAAAAGACCCAGACTACAGTTTGGCAGAGTTTCCAAAATGTGGAGTTGGTATAAGTGAACAAGTAACATTAATCTGACAGGGCTTTAAATTTGATATAAGGCTAAATAAAGCTGAGGGAAACATGAGTGCAGGAACTTCAAAGGCTGAACTGTCAAGTGAAGTCAAATCAATACCTGACTAGGCTAGAACAATGAGCAGATGGCTTTTGGAGGGAGCTGTGTATTTGAACTCAAGATGACTTCGGTAACATTYGAATTCAGAGAGAAAAAAATTTAAGCTGCAAATACCGTGAATACATGCAGCCCCACAAAACTTCRAACTGTGAACAAACTCATAAAAGAAGCAAATCCATGTCCAAAATACAGATGGTTCTGAAAACCAGACAATGAACACTTCAAACACCTACTATGTCKTTCTTAGTACATTTTTCTAATATACTTTTCTGGAGAATTTGTAGGAAGAAAGACTAATCACCATAGCATAATAACTGATTATTGCAAATTTAAGATGGGAAGCTATCAGACAAGAAGTTTCAAAGATGCCATGCCTCTAATTAGGCCTGAAGGACACAGTGATTCCCATTGCTTCTTCATTCTAATTTACTCTTTATGTATGGGTACAATTGTATCTCCAGTATCTTCTATATATTAAACYCTAACCCAATGGTTTAGTCTACTGAGTAAGCAAGGAAAGCTCTATCTTTTAACRTGTAACTCTCAAAAAATGACCCTTCTGCTGTGGGACAGCAGGAAAATGCAGCATTCAGCTCCAACTACAGCATTACTGGGAGGCCAGGCTGAGAAGACTAACAGCTGCCAGCTCCCTTTTCAGTAAAATTTAAGTCTTTTTGCCTTGCAGAACTGGGTGACTAACTCCAYTTTCTAAACTGTGATATGGTCTTTAAAATGACAACATCCTGACAAAAAGGTAACTTTTGTATCATTATTTTGGGTCTGCTCAGACCCAAACACAGATTACCATTTAAAAGCCTGAATCTTAGCACACAGCACCTCCTCCCAGGGCAAGCTGAGCATTCAAACAGAAGKGTTTTAAAGCAGAAGATCCTGTGAAGAATTAGGCAGTTATATTAGCTGCCAGCACTGACGGTTAAGTTCATGCTATTTCTGCTTCTTCATTAGTGAAACTGGCACCTAATAATTGGTTATATTGTATCCAGGAACACACTACACAGATATGAAAGCTTCTAGAAGACTATTTAGGGGAAGAGCATAATATTTTGGTGCTCTTCGTCAGCAAAATAATAATAATAATAATAATAATAATAATAATAATAATAATAATAATAATAATAATAATAATAATAATACCACCTTGTTACATATCCTAGTAAAAGAATGGAATATTCCCAAAGTTCAAAACAGAGTGAGTTAAACCCATTTAACTGTATCAATCAGATTTTGATACATTGTCATTCAAGACCACCCACAGCTTAATCATCACACTTTGGTGCATAAATTTAGCAAAAGACTGCTTTTCATTTCCTAACAAACAGAAAGAAAGGAAACAAAAAGAATGAGGCCAGATTCCCTCCATATAGCCCCGAGAACATCAGAAGCAATGACCTGGATAACACATGCCGAAGAGTAGTCTAGGTGCCATATAAAAGGTCGTCACTTGCTCCAGTACCTCACTTCAAAATTCTTCCACTCTGCGCCCCTCAAGGGCTTAGCCACTGATTTCCTGCCAGTGAAGAGCAATTTATGTCCACTGTTGCTATGATTGTTTTTCCACCTGACTCTCCCATCTCTTATCAGCAACTTCAACAACAGTCTCCATGTCGGAGGGCTGGTGCTGAATCCAACAAACAAGGGAAAATGTTTCCCTGAGGGACCATTATTCTTATGCCTGCTGCACCACTGTGACCAGGATATTGTGTTGATTTTTCTAATTCTATTTAAAACCAAACTGAACAAAAGAAACTTACAGAGGTTTTTACCCAGCCCAGAAAATAAATGCTATATGAAAACTGGTACAGAAACTTAGTATTTTAGAATAGTAGAATTTACCCTACTTACCTTTAACCTTCAAAGGCCAACTGACCTTCTCTCAACCCACACACTAAGTGGCTGAAATTGCCAATGCCTGTTAGAAACTCAACTTACTGGAGTTCAGCAAGTTCTGAGACATTTAGAGCAGTAATTCTGGATTTAAGGTAGCTGCCTTGCTTAACAATTTATAAAAAACACGCTGGTTACATTTTTTCCTTTTTTGATGTGGATCAGGACAAACAGACATCCAAAGCATTCATTCTGTGCCAGGGGAGCATTCACTGGGGAAAAATGTTTTAACTTAAATTAGTCTCAAGAGTGTTAACAGCGTAATAATTAGAAGACACCATAAATTGAAACGGTACAGTAACCTTTGTTTCAAACCTAATTCACAAGCAGTGCCAGTAAACTCMAACAGAACCACTCTGTTTCAGATTTCACGTAACTGCCTATATTTCCATACTTTAAAGGTTATTAGTTTTTAGTCAACTTTATAAGGGTAAGTCAACATTTGTCATGGCAGGAAGCCCAACAATATTATTTCTGTTAGCCTGCTACTAGTTAAATTGGCCTCAGATTAAACAGCTCTAATAAATGCCCCCAAAACTTGGAGTTTAATAAAAAAGCCACCACATTCAAGCTCTGTTCCACAGGATGTTGTCAGTATTTAACCTTCAGCAGGACAAAAAACAAAACAAAACAAAAAAGGTTAAAATGGAAAAAACAACCTATGTTACAACAGTCCTTAACACAGCAAACACTTAAACCTAAAAATAAATTAAACCAAGCATCTCAAGCTTTTTATACCTTCAGAGCAAAGCAAGTCTAAAACCAGAACAACATYCGCAATTGATTTTGGCACTAAAAAGACTGGATTTTTATACTGAAACAGCAGACAATTTGCTTTTGCTTCATAGTATCTTAGAAAGATTCTGATTGGAAAATTATGGAACATTGCTTCTTCTAGAACTGAGGTGTATGGTCRAGAAAAACAAAGTAGGTGACTACAAAGCAGCTCTAAGTATAGTTCAGTGTTGCACAAAGGTAACTAAATCATCCACATGAATCCCTACTAAAACCTGGGAGAGACATCCCACTACGAAAACTGCTAGCATCTCAAGGAGAATTTATTAAGCAGTTTTAGTAAATTGACACAAAGGCAACTTGATCATACAATAAAGCGTGTGCATTGGTGATACAATTTTCCTTGAAATCCATAAGGTCCCATGCACCTGCACTCCCTGATGGTAGCAGGAAGAGGTTTGTTATTCCTCCTCTGTCAGTCTCCTCAAAACCAGCAAGCAAACAAAGGAAAGTCCAGAGACATTTTGTTTTAATCACAGCATTACAAAGAAGAGAACCTGAAATGACAGCTGGGGTACAGAGAAGAGCCATTTAGGGAAGTGGTAAAATATTTCTGGTCAAAGACAACAGTGAAGTTTGCATTATGTTATCCCACCATGTGTTAATCAAAGATTGCACCCRGGATGCACACAGGCTGCCCTCGTTGGCCACCACCCTTAGGACCTCAAATTTTATTTGCCATAGGCAGGACAGAACCACTCAAGTGGCAGCAGCATAAGGACAAGTTGCATCCAGCAATCTTGACTGATCGTTCATTTGTTTGCAATATCCAGAAATCAATACATCTATCAGCAGTTAGGAAATGATGGCAAATTAACAGAAGAACCTCACACTGAGGTGAATTGACACAAGCAAGAGAAACCCTGAAAAACCCAGACAACTAATGTAGAGTTCATTAAATTCTGCATTTCCTCTCATTAGCAGCTGCTTGTACAGGYGACCTAAGAAAGACCTTTTCCATTCTGGAATCGACTGGATATTAACCTGGACAGCAGATATCATACACCGATTTACTGAATGGAAAAATAAAGACAAGCTGTTTGTTTCACACTGCCATTACGTAAAACAGATCAGCAATTCCAAGTGCAGGGGTTTGACACATTTCCAGCTACACTGCACATGAACTTACCTGAAATATGTCAAAACTGCAACCTGCTAATATTTCATTAAAATGAAATACATACATTTAGGAAGATCAAAGAAAATTCATGACTTAGAGTTTATCTCATAATCTTCTGGCCCCTCTCCCTCTGGCTCCAAGCCTGGTTCTCCTGTTAATGATGTGCCATGGCCTRGAGGCCGTGGCTTCCCCTTCACATTCCCTGTCCTGCACTCTCCATGCCAAATAAACACCGTCCTTAGCCCCAGGCAGCCCAGAGCTCCTTCACAGCGGTGCTGGGAGGAGGGCAGGAGACAACAAAAGACAGGCTGCAAACAGCCCTAACTCTGAGGTCTAAGATTCTGCACTGTAAGAGCTATAAGCRGATATACAACATACTGGAGACGTAAAGGAATTCTATGCCCCTGTTGTAGTTTTCGGAGCCTAAATCCAGGTGTTGGATCCTGTATGGCAGAACAGGACATGCTTACTCTGAAGAATTCGGGAGTTCCTTCCCATGACTTCACATTCAGACCTTTAAACCTCAATCTGTGGCTGTGAATGCTCGTTTTCACCTGCTGCCCACCCAGTCTGGGTGTTGGCTTTAGAAGGGCTGATAGGGGAGTCACTTTAACCAGTGGAACACGGAAAATGGTGTCTGTCAAAGGGAAAGGTGTGGGGCTTTTTATAACTTAGAATAAGCAAGTTTCAAATTTTACTAATTGTTTCTATTTTTGAATTATAAAAAAGTTGGGAAGAACCCACCACCTCTGTACTGTTCACACCTAGAATTGTACTACAGGATTTTGTGTGGGGCATGTCATGATGCAAGTAAAGACCTTACAGTGTTTGCCATATTAACTCAGGTACTGCAGGGTTTTGCTGCCCTTGAAGTGCACTTAAAAAGAACTATGATAACTGGACTTGGACTAGAACAATAGCTTTTTATTAGAATCCAGATTTTAGTGTTTACATACATTTTGGAAATTTCATTTGTCATTGTTTGTGACTGTGCAACTTTCCACGGAGTTTATGCCAAGGGAGCTGGCGTAGCTTAAAGGAAGAGCCGGAAGAAGAAAACCTCGGTTCTCTTTTCTGCCACTGACTTGTTCCTCAAAACATCTATATAGCAGAAAGTCTGTTCTAATCGGAACATACCAACATTTATGCACAATTTGAGTTATTAAAAAAATCAACCAACTTCACATATTAATAGCTAGAATGAAACTCGCGTTTGCAAAGGCAGAAACACCCGGCCGGGACACGGGAGCGCTCTGCTACAGTAACACGCAGCTGTGGCAGGAGGCGCCCAACAGCTTTAATTCCCCTTGGAAATACTAAAAGCTGAAAGAACAGMTTAATGTTAGAGCTTAAGGACTTTTCCCCCATACAAATTCCAAAGGAACACGCTGCATACACCAGTCTTTATAACGCCTTTCCCAAAGAGTACCTTTTATTTCTGCTTTCTTAATCRATTTTTTGGAGTAGTGGGTGGTCTTACCCTCCCAAGACAGCATGTTTAAAAGTTTCTTTTTCAGAASGCTGGAACACCATCCAACCCTGAGAACAGCTCGAAAGCATAAGCGTGCATTTTCTTATTCGTATAAAACACAAGCTGTTTCCATGTTATAATTTTGATTGATCACATCTGTTACTTGATACTTCCTCATGCTCTCAGCTTTCATTGAGTCTTTTTCTTTGGAATTTGATTATAATCAAGCTGCTCCTCCTAACTGCAGCAGAGCAACAGTCCAACCCTTCAGATCTGACAATTCACAAAAAATCCCTTCATGCAGTAAAGGCTAAAACCCTGTTTCTTTAATATTATCTTTAATGCAATAAGTATCCTTAAGAAAAGCATTTAGAACCTAAGAGCTTGTGTTTTCCATAGATGCATACACACACACACTCAGGGTGTTACTTTTCAAAAGCACACAGCTGAATAGAATTCCAGCTCCCTTAACCTCAGTAATTAAGTCTCTCTATGTAAAAGTACACTGAAAAGCAAGAGTGCAGCATCATCTCAGTTCTTAGCTTAAGCATCATGATTAAATAAGGTCACTGGCCTCATGTTACTTTTACTTTAGACCTATTCAAGTAGGCAGATAATTAATCTTTAATGGAGATGTATTAAATGAGCCCAACTTAATACGCAGTCTTCAAGTTACTCAGCAAACAAGATTAATAAAGAAACTATATATTTAAGTAATAAAAACTTTCAGATAAACTTCTTTTCTCCAGAGCAGTCAGAATCCTTAACGTCACTGGTTTTTTTCCCGAACACAAACCAACATTAACCTAAAGTACCAAATATCCAAATTTTTCACAAATATTGCTGAATTTGAGTTAGTGAATAAGATTTTTAATGTCTCTTGAAAGGCTTCCATGCTTTTTAAGAAATAGAGCAGTCAATCTGCTGATAGGGCAGGATTTTCAGTTAACTGTACATCAGATTATTTTTTTGTCTACTGTGATGAGGAAAAGACAGTTAATGTAAATGGTGTCTTAATGTTAATGCTTTAAGACACCATTTTACTGCTTCCCTTCCAGTTCCTATGTAAGTTTAACAATTTGTAAGTATTGCTTAGTCCTGGAATAAAACACAACTAAATCTCCTTAAGCTACTCATGTAAAACAGGTACGTCTTAATCAGCTATTTTAAAGATTAATTTTCCTAAAGTGACGGATGACAAAAATCTAGATTCTGTTTCTTGCTTTATTCCAAAAGAACAGTGAATAACTAGAGAAGGCAGTAAAGGATGCCTGAACAAAACGGGCATCTATACACTGCAGCCTGTTTCCCAAGCACGTTGCTTTTCCCACGTATTAACACAATATTCCCCTGTATTAACACAATACAGGTCACACAATAAAAAAAAAATAAAGGTGCAACAGTGTCAGCATTACCTCGGTGTCTCTAGCTGGGCTGGTCACCGTCTGCGCTTCCAAGGCGAAGTTTGCCCTCTTGGCGGACAGGTAGAAGGGGTAGTCCTTGGCCACCATGGTGGCGGCAGGAGCGGCGTTCTCGGGGCTCAGCGCTGTGCGAGCAGCGGCCGTGCCCGGCCCCCGGCAGCGCTGTGACTGAGCTCAGCCCCGAGCTCCGAGCGCAGCTCCCGCAGCCGCCCCGGCCACAACTGCGGCAGCGCAACCGCGGGGCGGGCCGGGCCGGGGGGCCGGGCCGGGAGAGGCGGGGAACCAGCCCCCCACAGCCTCGGCTCCGCGGCCCCCGGGCGGAACCGGCGCCTTTGGGCCGGCTGTGTGTTCCGCTTCTCGCTCCCGCAGCGTGAACAGCGCACGGACACGTTCGCCGAGCGCTTCCCGCAGGATGACCGCGACAGCGCSCGGCTTTTGTGGCAGCCCAGTGTCCCGCAGGAGGGCAGGACCGACAGCGGCACCTGCATTCAGGGCACCGTGCTCCCGCTGATCAGAGCGGGAATCTGCATCGTGTCACGGATCTCATGGCATTGCTTTTGCTCCCTCCGCAGCACGCTTTTTTTTTCCTTTTCTTTTCTTTTTGTTTTGTTTTTCCCTCCTACCCATATTGCTGCTTTTTTCCTGTCTGGCAAACTGAGTGTGTTTCTTGTGTTTTTAAAGTTCCACTTTTGTTGCTATTGTTCAGCCAAATCGCTCCCCTGCCCTCACCTCTCATTGTATCCAGCTGAGAAAGTGGAAAAACACCTCTGCCTGAGGTGTTGCACTGGGCATTTCAGTGTCTGTGCAGCCAGGCAAATTCTGTTTGATGCCTACCTTAAAACAAAGGTAGTGAAAATKTCCTTAAGAGAGGGAGGAAGCATTAGGGGCCCTGTTTGCAACACAGGATCAGTCTGACAGAGACTATAATATGGGAGACAAGGAAAAGGAAATTGAATAGGAAGCTGGATGGGGGAGGAGGGAAGAATATTTTCAGCCACAGGGAAGCAGCCCAACCAAGAATAACTTCATAGACCTTGAAAAAATTAACTGGTTTTAAAGGGAGATCATGTGGCTTTACAAGCATCTATTTTTTAAAGGCTGTTRATCAGATAATGATGACTTTAGAATAAGATTAGTCAAAAGGCAAATCTAGTCCTCATTTGGACACTTTCCTTTGACTTCACCAATATCCCAGACATATAATAAACTCTCACACTTACCCTCCTAGGCCTATTCAGGAGCAGCTGCAGTACAACCAGAGATGCTCTCCTGTGCCTGTCATGCACATCTCTATTTTATGGTAGTCTGTCCTTAAATTAAAAACCCTACTAGCTTCCCAACCCTGTAATTTCTGCAAAATCACTAGAACAGTTATCAGTATTTCTAGATGTGCAATGATTCTAGACAAAAATGTGACATTTGAACATTTGAGTGTTCTGTTCCTCCTCATCTACATCACAGTATGGCAAGACAAAGTTGACTGAAAGTGAGTGTTGACAAGAGGCACAGAACGGCTTTAATGCAAATAATGGTTAAACAAACAGGGCATACAGAAGAGAGAGACTAGAGCAGATGTGATAAAGATCCACAAAACACTATTGACAGAGGAAGCAAATATGGAATTATTTTTTCACTGTATTCAACTACAGGGCAAAAATAGTGCATCAGATTAAACTAGATGGTGGCAGATTGAGAGCAAAGAAAAAGGAACTAATTCTTCATATTATATACAATAACATARCATAACAATATATGTGTGTGTGTATTTTATATATATATAAAAAATATTATATATATATATATATATTTTATATATATATATAAAAAATACTTTTGTATTATACACAGTGGAAGTATCTATCACAAGATGCTGCTCCTAAGAAACATTCTCAGACACAAGTTCTTGACTATTAGGACAATATTCTGGGAAACCATGACAGGCCATTTCTGTTTCAGACTCTTCTCTGAGCATCTACTGCTCACTATGACTGGATATTGGTGTTAGGTTAGATCAATTCTTGCAGCCATCACGTTACTTTCCATGTTTTTAAAAAAATATGAAAAAAATGTAGCATTTTATTTGAAGCCTACATACAAGTGTTAGCTCAGGATTTCTGAAGCTATGAACRGTTACTGCAGTCACGTGAAGGTGCACTCACTTCTGCAAGTCTTCTTCCATGTGATGTTCAGAGGACACAGCTCTGAGCACAGCCTGACAACAGTGGGCAGTTTCTCCTCACATTTCAAGCACATCAAAATACCACTACATACAAATTATAAAACATGGTCAAGAACCTCCATAAGAACACCCCAGCTGCTGTGTAACCATTTAAACCCAAGAAGCCTTGATTTCAAATACCATCTGTCTATGTTTGTTTATGAAGGTCTGTGATAACGCCATTTCAAAAATCAGCTTCACTTAAATCATTTAGCCAAAATACCTTCAGGGCATGTTCTCAAAGCAATCTAATCCTGTAACATGCTTCATGGCACGAACAGCACTTCACACAGGACAAGAGTGTACTGGCTTGGAGACTGAAATAATGAACTTGGGTTTATATACAAAAATAAAAGCCAAGAAGGGATTCTGTCATTTCTCCATTAACCAGGCCAGTGCATTTCAGCTTGACTAAGCATTCTTGAGAAACATGAGAAAAATTAGTTCTAGGAGGAATATGATTGTTAATGGGCAGGACCTTCATGTCAGTAAGTTTCAGGGCATCTTGTACCTACAAGATAGAGTTCAACGACATGGAAAGCAGATTCATTAGACTCCATGGATGTTTGTTTACTCCACCAGAAAAGTGTAWACACAGTTTTAGAAATTAAATTTGGACCCAAAAGTTCATTGATGAATGGCACTGAACTTTATAATATTATCTGATGGAATAACAAATGCAAACAACTCTCAGAGGGCTGAATGTCTGTCGAATGCTATGTGCATTTATAAACAATGAATTATGATTCCAGTTTAGTCATGGTATTGAATCCCTTCTGAACTGTGTATCAAACACTTGGGGTCCCTTCTGAAAGATCTTATGAACTCAATGTGATTTATATTACATTTCTACTTGAATTTAGATTGCACAGTGACTGCCCATCAAAAGTTGCTGCATTGTGCATGTGCACATGGGCCCAGGCAGAGCCAAACTTCAGTTCATAAACTTGTGGCTGAAAGACTCCCCAGAGAACTCCAGTTATACAGYTGGGGAAACAAAGGTCTCAGTGATTCGACTAAGCAAGTTTGTAAGTGTGGAGCCAGTGAGTCCACTCTTTCCAACGATTATACTTAGACTACAAGTCTACACTAGCACTATAAAAATCATGAATCTGAATTGTAAGATACTTTCAAAAAATAAACTAGTATTTCAGATAAAACAATGGTAGTGACTAGAYTGCAGGGCAGGGCAGTGGATCGGTTTTGCCATTTCTGGAGCACGTTTTTTGTGGGTTTAGTTCAGTCGGGGAGGTGTAGAAGGGTTTTTAAAATTTATTTAGGCCAACACAGAATTTAGTCAGACTTACCTGTCAGGGAGAAGTAATGAGGTATTTGCTAAGTGTGGAAAGCCCAGCTCAAAGGTGCCTACCWCTGCTGACCTGGCTGAGGACTGCAGCTCACTGACAGAGCTGTTCTGTGGTCATGGTTTTCACACCCATGCCTTTAGTTCACTTCCTCACAGATTCAAAACTTAACACAGAAGTAACTCTTGCAAAAACATCTGTCAGCAAAGCCCTTTGAGATGTGTTCAKGTTCAAACCTTACAAAAGCCTTAAATTAAGTAGGAAGATTGCATACACATCTCAAGGAAAAAAACCCAGYAGTTTGCAGTTTATGGAATATCTCTCATACGCACCCTTTCTTTCATTTAAATTGAAAAAAGGTAGATTTAGATTAAATATTGGAAAAAAAACCACTTCAGTGTGAGGGTGGTGAGACCCTGGCACAGGTTCCCAGGGAAGCAGTGRATGCCCCATCCCTGGAAGTGTCCAAGGCCAGGTTGGATGGTCCCCTGGATGTCCATGGAAGGCCACGGCAGGGGGTTGGAACAAGATGAGCTTTAAGGTCCCTTCCAAATCAAATCATTCTGCAATTCCATGTATGTGGTTTCACAACAAACAAACCAATCAATAAACTGGAAGSCACTGCTTAGGAGAGATACAATTTGGCTAAGAATATTCAAAACAAAGCTACCATTCCTCCTATTCTGAAATGATCAGTGAAAGCCAGGCTAATGCTGCACATACACACAATGCTGCCCCTACTGAGTATCTCTGAAGCCTCTCTCCAACATGCTCCAATAGCACTCTTCAGGATAATCATTTCCTTTCAGAAAAACAAAGACAAACCAACAACTGCCAATACTGAAACCATACTCAAACAATCCAAAGAGAACTTTTGAAGCAGTCCTTTTAATCAAACTTTAAGAATTTGAATCTGCTCAGAAGATGGAATGCAGTATTGAGTGGGAAGCCAGAAATCACATAAACTGCTAAAAACAGAGCATTTATCAGGCAGTTGCCAAGCTGTTCAAGAAACTGCAATTTCCTCATTGCAACTACATATTGTTCACATGGTAATGAGTTACAATTTACTAGGTAATAAATATTAGGGAGAGACTGTTTGCTTAAACACTTTCATGCTGAGAAATTCCAATAGAAATATTAGAGCATAAGTGATTACCATTAAAAATGTGCTCTCAAAACCGACACCTGTAATTTTTCCAGGTAGAGTCCTAACCACGGAAAGATCAGTGCAGAAAAATGAAACATCTCTGTGGAATACGTGACATCACAAAACTGAACCCCAAATTCCCATTCTGTCTAGATTCTCCATTTGAAGGCCTTTCACATGATCCTTATTTGTGCCACGTGCAGAGTAACATGAGAAAGAGGAAGTTACATTTCCTCACTATTATCGTGGGCTGTGTTTTGGGATTTGCAGCCAAGATGCCCTGAACTATCCCCCATGCTTTTGTCAGTCAGTAGCAGGAGTCTTCCTTGGCTTCCACTATGAGTGATGGTTTTGAAATACCACCTCTACCCTTAAGTACACTCATGTCAAAGTTATGGTGAGCCACAATTCTCATGCCAACCATGAGGAATGGTTTATTGTATAAACACMCACCCAGTTGTAAGGCAGGCTGTAGGCTTTCAAAACCAGACAGTGTTTCTTCATGTAAATGTCACTGGTAGAACAATTCTGCACTAGAAGAGAAACAGATCAAACAACCTGCCAAGTTGTTTTGATTTCTTTATGTTTTGCTAAATTCATGCAACTTTTAATTACCACAGGAAATTTTAATTACCACAGGTAAAGGATGCCTTGTAACAATCACACACTGAGGCAGAAGCACTCCTTTCAGGAGGTTCCCTAGGGATGACAATAACAGCTGATCTTTAAATCTGCCTCAGATTCATGTACAAAAACCATTTTGGTGACTGGTCCGCAGCTCAGTGCTAAGGATGGCTGGCCTGGAGACACGGGGAAGGGTTCACACTTCTCCACCCTGTTACCACACCCAGCAGAGCACAGCACTCGGTGGTCCCTGAAGAGAGAGTCACAGGGTGTGGTGAGGTTGGCTAAAATGATCCTCCACGAGTCACACTTATAAACAAAGAAGTTGGTTGAGTTTGTCTGAGTACACTTCCCCAGAGGAGAGATAAAAGGAGGAGGTGGACAGTACTGATTTGTCCATGTGGATTTTAAACAGCTGCCCAGATTCTGTACAGGGTGAACTGATCACCCAAAGTGGAGCATCCTTTCCTGATTTTTTTCATTGAAAGGCATTCTAGGGAGCAGAAATTACTGGAAACATTTGTATGATGTTTAAATGAGATTAAATGTAATTAAAATACTTTTGTTTAAGTTACAGGCAGTGGGGGAGCACAAATTTCTCTCCAGAGCACTTCTGCTGACTGGAAAATTAAGTAACAATTTTCTTTACAAGAAATCATTATCCCTAATACAAAATGATGCCAAATGCCACTATCCCCACCAAGTGCAATATRTAAAGCAAAATTTAGGGTTTCTAGGGTTTATTAGACAAATCACATAACTGGGGAAGAAAAAAAATCCAAACCCAACCCAAAGCCTACCAAAAATCCCAAACACAAATAAACAAACAGAAACCCTGAAAAAACAAAAAAMCAAACAACAAAAGGAGAGCTTTCAGCTACAGAGGTCCTTTTCAGATCAGAAATAAAACTAGCAAAAAAAGGATAAGGCTTGGGTCTTTTGAGYTGTGGTTTTTTATTCACCTCTTCACCTAATTATACAAACTTCAAACCTTATTATACATTTCTTTGTTCAGTTTGACACAGCTTACTGTACTGCACTCAGAGTCCCAAGTGCTGACAAAGAATAGGATTTTACAGTATGGTTGAGGTGAATTGACAATTTGCCACTCATAAAAGTATACACCTCACTGCCCTCTCTACCCAAATTCCTCTTCCTCCCTCTCTTGCTGCTCTTCCACTGGCCCTGTGCCCTGTCTCTGAGCAGTCCTTCCCTGTCACCTTACTGCAGCTTTAACATTCATCTCCTTGCACAGGTAGGTCAGCAGTCCAAAAACCAAAAAGTACTTTCTTTTGCCAGATCTCTTCTCTGCTGTTTTCGYGAGCTGAACAAGTTACTGTGGCATGAGAAAAGCACCAGAACTCACTGAAGATAAATGGTGAAATAGCTCTCAGGAACAAATAAGGACAGGACAGGAGAAAGGCTGCTTTTTCTCCTCCTAGTAGCTCTAAACTGTTAGCTCAGCTTGTTTCATGAAGTCATACCCAAAGAACACTGTCATCATTTCATTTTTCTGGATGAGAGATTTGGATCAGAAGCCTTATTTATTTACCTTTAAAAACAAACCCACCTATTTATTTCCATAACAACTGTGCACTGTTACTCATCTGGTCAGTCATTTTTGCCAATTTGACTATCTTAAAATTAGGACATTTGTGCTTCTTGAATAAAAATTTAGAACACAAACCTTGAGACTGATTTCATGTTCTCCTGAGCAATAGAATTAAGGTTGGAAAAGACCTTTAAGATCATCACATCCAGCTGTTAACCCAGCACAGCCCACCACAATACATTAATTGCAAAAGGTATTCGGAAAAATTAAAATTTGCAAATTAAGATCATCATGCAACACTAGAGGTTTAGAGGTAACGTGCCTTATGAAAGTCTAACARTTTCAGGAAACAAAGTCAGAAGCATGACAATTACAATTCATGTACCCTTTTCTAGACCATAGCCAAGGATGTGCCAGCAGTGTTTCTAGACCCAAAGTTAAACAAATATAATTGTTGGACACAGATTACAAGACACCCATGGGAAAGTGGTGAAAGTCAAGCAAAGCAGTGATACTACTAAGTGCTTTACAGACAGAAACAGGAATCTGATATCTCCACTACAGTGAAGCAGCCTTGAGCCTGAGAGGTCTTTTTTTAACCTTTTCTTTTCTTTGCAATACTGACTGACCACCCAGTGCAGAAAACCTCCACATTTGGTCCTGAACAGAGTTCTGTGGATCACTCAATGCCCTACAATTCGGATTGTTACAGTGACTATGTAAATTACAATATTTCGCTGTAGTCRTCTATTAATATCTTTAGAAACGCTGTTCGATTCCCGTATGCTGTGACCTACTGTACAAACACATCAGATAAAAATGAGAACAAGAAACTAAACCATCTTTCTGTTAGCCACATCCTCCCCCTAAGAGCAGGGAGGAAAACCAGGTTATAACTTCAAAAAGAAGTGTCCTTGCAAAAACTGGTAATGCTTCAACAACTGATAGAACTGCTCTACTCCCAGTACAACTGCACTGCAGACCTGTATCCTTAAAGATGATGTGGCATGAAGTAACAATGTGACTAATCTCTAAAAGACAGCTGAAATGGGACRTAACATCTTCAAACAGAAAACAACAACTTACACTAGGACAGAACTTCTTTGTTCATATCCCTTTATCAAGGATTAGGGAATGGAGAAACCATTGCCAGGAATAAAATTAAAGTTACAAAATAACTGTCTTCCCAAGTGCAAATATAATGATGTAATCCCRTGGTACAGAAGTTACTATAACAAGTTTTAATTGACACAGAAATATAAATAAGAAACAGTTTTCCTCAATACTTTCCTGATTTAAGAAAGCCAGCTGTAATTTCTGAAGGCTATCTCCTCTCTGGTCAAGTTGTTAACCACAAACTGCTCTCTGGCACTGATTAAGTTCATCCTGCTTTTATGTGATCTTCATAATCAAATTTGCAACCAAAACACACCACAAGTGTTCCATTTCCATCCATATCCAGCTATGGATTTTGGACAGGTGACTAATGATCACAGTTAATTTAGTTCCCAAGATAACAGAGTCAAYAGCTGGAAAAATGTCTCTCAAAGTAATTCCAACCATCACAGAGAAAATATTKTTTACTACTTTAAAAGCTAAAAAACCTCAAAACTGCATCAGAACCTACTTCTTGTATCTAATAATCTTGAAAACATAGCAAATGACTGAACACAAAAGTAAGATGTTTTAGCAAACACTCTGATTTTATTATATAATTGAGATTGGATTAAATTACATGGATATCAAATACTGTATCTTCAAATCCCTGCAAACACATGAACTCTTAATAAAAACTCTACCCYAGTAAATATAAATGACTGCAGAACAACATGAGGAGACTTAAATATCAACCATAGCCCTAAAATTACTTTGTTCTAAGAATGCATGTTAAACAGAGAGTATAGTARGGGAACAGAGAAGCCATACACTCATAATGCAAGGCACTGCTCTCAGAGCTTAACAACAACAACAGCYGGCAAGTTTGTTCTGACCAACATGGAACTTTTGGGAAGGATTCTTCCGATAACATGGGGATGTACAGTAGGAGAAAAGCACACAGATTCAAAGGGAAAAAAAATCAAGTTGAGAATGAAGGCTGTTACTCTAGACCAAACAGGAACAGGAGTGAACCACCTGAATGGCAGGTTTGTGGGGTTTGTGGGATTGGGAAAACTAATTAATCTATCCTTTCAAAAGCCTTTGTAGTTTCTGTTTGATGCACAATAGAAGTCATTAGAGCAATGCAAAGAGGAGTACAGAACAACCAAAGTGATTACCTAGGAAAATGGCAAATAATATACAAAATTAGACACAGGGTATATAAAAGGCCCTGCTTTTCAGGTGAGTTTGATGCCATTCAAGAAGACAGCAGAAGAATTTTAGAGGAGAAGGCATTGTCATATTAAATGAATTCTTGTATCTGAACTTTATGYGTGGCAATATGCACTCTGTAACTGATGGGTAGAACAAATTTAGTGTTGAAGGCTCTGTACCATGAATACCCTACTAGCAACCCACACACAACACTGCCCAGCATGAAATTCCCAGAGACAGACCTTTTACTTAGCCTGACCTCCAACCCCACATACAAGCAGCAGTTTAAGTAGACATGCAAGTGATCTTGAATTTAAAAAAAAAATAAATCTCTCCCAAGGAATCTTATTTCACTCTTCAGCTCTCAGACCGTGAGTTTGTGTATGAGTTCTAGGCTACTCCTGAAGAGAACAAGGTTTCATAACACTTCTCGGTAACTAAATTAGCTGTAGGAAATGGGCTTGCAAGCACTTTAACAAAAGAAAAACATTTTCTATAATAAAAAACAGAAAACAAACTTYTAACCATCCAGAACTGCTAATTTTGATTGAAGCAACAATATTTTGTCATGTACAAAAGTTTAAAGAGGAAAAGGGAAGTAAAATGTGCAGTGGGAGTAAAGCCCATGTTTTTCCAAGCTGCAGGATACAGGACCTTCATTTTGATTTTGATTAATAATTACCCATTAGAAACATGATAACATTTCATTGCCTGTATACTTATTTTATTCTGGTTATGACAATTAAATAATGAAAAGTATAACCAAGTAGCAAACAAGTGGGATGAAAAAGTGAGCAGGCTGCTGGCATGTGAACACCTTGCAATAAAGCAAAAGGAAAAATGTCAATCCTTGTGTTGTACTGCACATTGTCACACATGGTRCAGGTGTTCTCAGTGTGCTCTGCCAGCTCCCCTTGAGTTCACTACTCCATTCCTCCCCAAAACAAAACGGGAGCCAGGAAGAGAGCACAGACTGGGTATTCAGGACTACCTAAGGGAGTTGCAATAATAATCCACAAAGAAAAAGGGTTAAGTCCTATGAAACTCTAATGTCCAACAATTATACTGATGAATCCAAACTGGAAGGCTGAAAGGACAGCTTCATAAAAGCATAGCTGTACAATAAAGATTGGAATGCACCTCATATCTGCAGTGGAAACATAGGTATGCTATTACATACTGTTCTCTGGAATTTGGTGGGTTTGTTTTTGTACAAACACTTAGACACTACCTGCTTCTGCTCCTAATTGCTTCCTCTAGATCTGGTATTTTTATTAAAATAAAGGATATCTATCCAAATGATTGCAGCTTTGCCAGAGTAAGAATCTATTTTGTTAGCTCAGGAAGTGCCATTTGTTTCAGTACATGCTATCTAACAGCAGATGTGCATTAAAACGTGTCATTGCAGGATATATTAACCACATCACATGAATAAGCCAAACAGCTGAAATAAGAAGCTACAGAGACCTTTTTGAACATGAGCAGCCTCCCTGATCTCTGTAAAACTAAATCATCAGTCTGATATTACTTGCACATATGGGAAAGATACAATAACCAGATCTTATGGAAGGCACAGCCCAATGCTTTGTGCTTGTTTCACAATTGCTACCTACCCTACTAGCACCTCTTTTTTTGTCCTGAATTATACATTTACATACCTACAGTGTATCTACAGTAGAGTTTTGATTCAGATTCTATTTCCCCAATGCACAATAGCTCGAGGAGGGAAGGTTGCTTTGTTTGTTGTGTACAGGTCTGGATTTTTTTTAATCATTGCCTTGCCTTCACATTCTTTCTCAACATCTGCAGCATTTGAGCAGCAAAATCTCTAAAACAATCAGCTTCTGACCCAACATTTCTGTCAGAATTGTAATATCCCCCCATCCTCTGCAAGGTCCAAGGCAATCAAAAATCATGTTAGCCTATTTTTACATTTGTGTCCAGATTATGAGAAAGCAGGTTTGAGTGAGGTATTGGAAATTTTCAAAAATAACAGTAACAGAGATAAACCCAATTAACAAATTACTACAAAAAGAGATATTCCCTGCAAAAAGAGARAATAGRAAGATGGAAATCTTTAAACCTGATTCTATCTCTGGTGTTAGGAGATGAGTAGCTTTCAGGATGACTTCCTATTTGATTCAGCAGGAAAATGTCACCAAACACCATGCTGAAAAATGCCATCAGAAATACTGYCCAGTATTTCTCAACCTCTCTCTAACCTTACAGAAGCATATAGCACAAACCCAGTTTTACCTCTGGCCACAGAATACCCATGGTACAGTTATCTCTGTAAGCACAGTTTGCAGGCAATTGGCTCAGGRATCAGATGTTCTTTGCAAAGAAAAGCTACAAAGATTTTGTACCAGTAACCCCCAAGTTTTAGGGATCATGGACAACAATATTAAGCAAGTGGTGTGCTTACCAAAAACTTCAGGCTTGTAATCAGGAAATTTTTATATTTTTTTTCTTTCATGTGGCCACAAGAATCATTAAGGTGATCTCTGAGACAGTGTGGTCTGTTATCCATAACCTCAGGATTGCTTTTTTACAGTTTTTACCAACTGTAGCAGCTGTGTTTGCAAGGTGACCAATACTCACAAAGTATTGAACAGTTCACATTGAAAAAAAGAACAAAATAAAACAGCTGAATTTAATGACACTCAGTAGCCAACCCCCACCTCCCCCACCTCCCAGTACTCACCAGTGAAAAACAGGGCAAGAATACTAAAGAAACATTTCAGAGATAACACTTTGATCATMGTTTTTAGGATTCTTATATGATCATTTTGTTAAATATTTTTTCCATATGTGAATGAATTCCAATAMCTAAGAGCACAGTTTCCTACTGTATTCAGTTTTTATAGGGTGACGATTATGTCTTGTTTGTCAAATTGGCTGGAAGTTTGTCATGGTTCTTTTCCGGAAGCRTGCACGTGTTTTCCAAACCTGTTCCTTCCTAATTTTGCTAAAGCTGGCCCCAAAAATGTATCAGGAAACAACCGGAGGATGGGGGGGATGGGAAAGAAACTTCAAAGACGCCTTGTCTTAATTAAATCTCGAAGTGTTACTTCTTCCTGTCGAAGTGAGTCACGCAGGGCTCCAGCTGTCACACCTACCGGGGGAGGGGAGGTGTCAGCGCGGGGAAGGGTTCGCCTTTCAGCCGCCGCCTGGAATTGCCGGCCTGGAATTAATTAATGMAGTGCAACCAGCACACACTTGAATGCAGCACACAATTAAGCACGGCAAGCAGTATCAAAAACCACTGCTGCTTGCTTTAATGCACTTTTATCGTTAAAAAACATGGAGGGGYAGAACAGGAAAGGCAAATGGCCAATTAACAAAGACACGAGGGTGCCCCTGGCAGCCACCGGCACCATCTGGGTCTCAGTCTGCTGCTGAGCCATTACCTGAACGAGCAGGTACAGTGAGAGTAGTTATCTCACCTAATAAACAATAGCCTTTGCCATTTTTAATCTTTTTTGTCTCCGAATTATTTTAAATAATTCTGTCTAAAGCCGTATGATTTGTGTGGTTGTTCCAAGTAGTCTCAGCTGGAACCTCTCAGTACACCGTATCAGCATTTCAACTACTAATTCAGCTGGAAAGGCAGGGTCAGGAATGTGTCAACTCCATGGATTCATCAACTCATGACAGGAATGTCATTTCTGTAACCTTTCTTCTTGATCAGCTYTTAGTGCTCAGCACAAACCACCTTCCCTTAGATGAGGCCAGATATTTAACTTCTGTATTTTGAAGAACAATCTTTGGAGGTGTATAGAGAAAAAGAAAAYCCCCAGTTATTTTTGGAGCATTTCCTTCCATTTATTTTTGTTGTTAAGTAACAGCAGATCTTACATGCATATTTTTATTACTGGGTTCTGCTTTAGCTGCCTTGACAGAGTATTTGCAAAGCAGCAGCTGATTCCTTCACAAATGATGTACCTAAATAAATCAGCACAAATGACTTTTGTAAATTTACAACTATATTACATAAATACCTACCAAAACCTAAGAGTGCCAGTGACTGCCACTCACAGGGAAACCTGCACCCATTTGCAGCTTCACTGAGTGGCTGTTGATTCAGTTTTGCTATACATGAGCATCAATTCAAGTATTTATTAATTCTATAAAGGAGAAAGGAGCCATTGAAGCAGTTTTCAGGTGATGCCATTCCAAACTCACAAGTGCAAGTTTGGCTGGCTCAGACTGTTTCCATATCAGGAAATGACAGTAATCTGAGCACAATAAAGGGTTCCTTCATTAGCTGTTGTAATCCCCAAGCATAAGACCTACTTTTTCCATATAGAAGCTTCCACATGGAAGAGCTGTAACGTTTTAGCTCTTCTGATGATCCTTTAACAAACAAAAGATGTTAATGTTGCCACTAACAATTTATTCCTTCTTTCGTTTCCTTTTTCTTTACCCAATGGGAAATTTCAACACTTTTTTTGGAGTTACTTCTAAGAAGTGGGAAGTGATGGAAGGCAAAATGAAATCTGTCATAGCTTCATGACCAGTGTAGCTGTACCTACATATACCATAGCAACTATTTCATAAAGGCTTTATCAATTCTCCCTTTCCCACTTGCATATAGGTTTACTTTTTGGAATGACCTCACACATCAGGTTACAAGAAAAAAACCTGAATGCTGCTGAATGCACCAATTCTTTCCTTCTTAAACTAAGGTCACAAGAAGATGAGAGCTTCACCAGTAAATCCATCCAGCACTTGTATATTTACAACTTTTTGGTCTGCTTAATGTTAAGAACTACTTTATAAGATGTACTAATCCATATCTCTCACTTGTGGAGGGTTTTTT
The DNA here is from genome assembly GCA_003546035.1 of Mixornis gularis. Lineage (NCBI taxonomy): Eukaryota > Metazoa > Chordata > Aves > Passeriformes > Timaliidae > Mixornis > Mixornis gularis. The sequence goes on along the minus strand of QVAJ01000284.1, from coordinate 809,325 downwards.
AGCCTACTTAAGTGAACACCACAAAGAGGAATTTATTTTTAAAGGGCGCTAAGAAGTGACAAATGTGAGAAAATATATCCAGCAAGACATACATTGTTGCTTAAGGAACGGGTGAAAATTATTAACATGTTGACATGATGTATATTTTCTGCTAATGTAAATAAAAACCACAAAAAGATGACAACAGTAAGAATCAGAGTATAGMTCTATTATTGCTGCTAAAGAAATTACTTTGGAAACAAGGCATCTCATTTGATGGAAAGAAACATTCATTCATATCATGTCATGTCATATCATATCCCCAGACACAGGAAAGAAAAAGTCTCCCTGCCAGGTTGCCACAAGGAAAATTATTTTTCCTGAAGCAAACTATCTTAACTTCCTGAGGAGTTAGGCAAAAGCTGCCAATTAGGCACCTAATCCTAGCCATGACCCGAGATTCCATTTAGGAAAATCACTGAATTGAAGAAAACAAGGTAGAGGAATGATCAATGACAATGGCAACAAATGGGCAACAAATATTAGCTGACTCTGACCACGTAGTGTATTTTGGAACTTCTGTAAAYGACATTTTTAAAACCTGTGTGCAGAAGAGTTCAAGTGAGAATTTGATACAGGTGCCGGCTAGAAAGTTTTCTGGCAGAGACCAGTACATTTAGCTGTGCTCTAAGGGCTCTTTCATTTCAGGTTTTCTTTTTTTTTTTCCTTCTTACTATATGAGAGAAGACCATTGCATTGACTTCACGCAGTAAACTGATTTTTACAAATTTGTACTGAAGTACTTCCTGGCACTGCTTTCACTGCATTGATGCATACTGCATCAAAAGACTGTCTCAACCACAGCAGGTCCTGAAATTCTGCAACCACACCAAGCTCAATTACATCATAAATGAATACAAGAATAGTAGTTTCCATTTCAGTAATATTTCCATATTCCTCTAGGTTTGATGAATAAATTTTCTTAGTACCACTAAGGAAAAACAGGCTCATCAGCATTTTATAAGCAACAAAACCAAGCCAGAGAATAGGTGATACGTRAAGTTCATGAGAAATATGTTCTGTAACCACAAACAGAATAAATGTCAGGGCATGTCAAACCAGCCCTCCACATCACGTTCTTGGCCAGTTCCACACAGATATGGGCAGCAAGTTCATTATCATTATCATAAGTGTTAAAAACTTCATCTGAGCAGAAAAGGGCATAGAAAGCTACTTGTTCAGACAAGAGGTTCTAGTCTGAAAGCAAAAATGTCTTCAAACATCAAAACACTCACACTGCTTGAATTCACAGCACATTTCATGCAGAGTGCAGGAAGTCACTGTGCTATTCTAAGTGATGGTACAAAAGAAAAAAAGCTACAAAAGAAGCACAACTAACATGCTGTAAGCAAGAAGCACCAGAATATAAACCAAGAAATCTCCCAGAAATATCATAATGTAAACAACATATTCCAACACAACAATGCTCTGACAACTCTCAGCTTTACACCTCAAAGTTGGCTCATTTGTCTTAATTAAGAAGCAACTATGGAGCTTTCATAAAAGAGGTGAGAAACACTTCACCCAACTACTCTGTACTACCTATAAATACTTTCAGAACTTTAATTAATGGTTAATTAGTAAATACTACAACAAACACTTGTGTAGACTCTAAAAATGCTTTTGTTCTCATGACAAACCCAGTTCACACAGTTTGCCCCTTTCAAAGTCTCATCCTGTTCATATCCCATCACATACACATCCCCTGACCACCTCTGGATCCAACAATAGATATAAATTAAACAAAAAATACCTGATTTAAAAGATGAAAGAGCTGATACAAAGATATCTATAAGCAATAAATAAGACTATATGCCTATTCAAACTTGCAACTTGTCTTTGTTAATATTTTCATACAATCTGGTTTCCTACTTCTTAGATGAAATCAATAGTTTCTGGAAGAAATTCCATTAATCTTACAGGAAGAAGATATTTACTGCCAGCTTCTCCCCCTCCAGCTAAGGGCTTACATTTGTTTTGTTCATTATTGAAGTTCTGGAAGTGTGCAATTAGTTTCACTTACTTTGAAAGGTCTTCACTAACCTTTGCAGAAGAGTAACTGCTATGACAAGAACACAAAAGATCTTGACCAAGCTTTTCTATTTAAGCCTCAACTATCCTACCTTGCCACTGCCTGTCTCATAATTCAAAGCTGCAACAAAGCCAGTGAGATCTCTTGAAAGATGGAGAATTCATTAAAGGCCAAATRACACATAGCCAGTTTTTACATTTCATTGAACAACTCACCTCGAACACTGAAAAGCAAACCCACAGAATTAGAACTTTAGCTTTAACAGGTGAATTGTAATTCTAGCAGTGCTCTGGACACWCTCTGGAATTACCAGGGTCCCTACACAGCCACCAGCTACACCAGCAGGAACACATTCTTGTGTTATCTAAAATGAATTATTTAAAGCTTTAATAATCAGTTATTTATCCACAGAATTGTAAAACTAAACCATCATAAATATGCTTTGCTTTACTTTATCAAGTAGATAAGTCACTGAGGCTGTACGATGCCTCACCAGGTAAGAGCCCTGCATATATTAAGATCAAGTTTGTTCTGAGCACAAGGATGACAAATTTCCCTTTCTTTACAAACATGATTCAGTACAGTAAGGTAATTTGGAAGGGAAAAATCTCAAATTATAAGTTTTAAGAGAAAATATGCAAGAATTCATAAAATGTTTTTAATCAACATGGTAAAGGAAAGTCAGATGAGTGGACTGTTGCTGTCTTCTGAATAACATTTTTAGAAATTCAAATCAAAAGTCAATTACATTCTCACAGTGAGTTAAAACTGAGTAGAACTATTAAGCACACAGCAACAGATATTTAAATGTAGTAAGTTACCTACAGTCAAGTTTGGAAATTAAATGCTTCAACACCTTTGACAACTCTGTGCAGATTAATGAATTCATCACTACCTGATCATCTTTAAAAAAACATGGCATAAAATTCTAAGTAATGCAAAAGAATATCTCTGGCAGCTAAACTGCCTGCATTCCAGGAAGGAGAGCTTTAAAAAGATTGTGGTTTGGTTTCCAATTCTATCAAATGTTCATTAAAGAAGCCAGATTACTGAGATAAATCAAGTGGATGCCACCTTCATGTGAAGGAATTAAGCTCTTAGAGGCAAACAAAACTCCAAGGGCAACCTCTACCACAAGCACAAAACAAATATATGCATTTAAATAATGTATTTTATGTACAAAAATAGCAGATGGAAGTCTGAACATTTCCCAAGACAAAGTCAAATCCTTTCAGTATTAGTTTCTTTGAGAAAAGTGGTAAAAAATATCAGCTAGATTGTTACAAACATTGCCTTAAGAATTAACAGATCAGTTAAAATATAGACCTTTTAATCCAACTAATGGCTGACTTAGAAGGTAAGACAGAAAAGAGTATAGAGGAAGTAAATGAAAAATCCTCTAATATAGCAGCAGATTTACATTTTATCCTGTAAGTGCAGAAATGCGTGAATGAACCTTGCAAGTTTACAGCAATTTTTTAAAAATTTTTTGCTGACTGATTTTTGTAGTCATGTAAAAGAAGAAGTTCAAATAAATGTATMTATTTCATAAGTTATCACTAGAGATGTTCTGTCCTCATGCAGGTGGGATGACTTTCCAAAATACTCTTGTTCAGCCTTCTGTATGTTATTGGGTATATCTTAACCCCCAAGAGTATTACTCTGCAAGTTTTAGTTCCCTTTTTTCTGCAGTTTTGGTCATCAGCAGTAGAGGTGACATGCTGATATTCTATTGACAAACTCATTCATACATTTTTAAAAAAGAACTGGGTTTTGGGGTTTTTTTTTTTTGGTAAAATATTCTTGGAGCATTTAGAAACACTTGTTAAATTTCTATYTGCTGGGGGCTTTCCCCTCCTGGCTGCTTTCCACAGCATGGAAAGGGAACACGGTGCAGGTGCATACCAAAGCCAGCAGCTGTAAGCAGATACCCTTCAGCTGTCCTGATTCCAGATTTACAGTGATAACGGAATGATAGAAAAAACAATAATTTTTTTTTTGCCTAACAGATAAGAGGACCTAWAGGTTACCAAATTAATTGAAAAACCATTGCTATGCAGAGATAATTTTCCAGGATTATTGTAGCGTTACCACAGCATTCTGAGATTGCTCCAGACAAAAGTATGAAACTTTTATGACAAATCATGTTACACGTCCCTGTTATAAGATTCTTGTGTCCCTTATGTGTCCCTGATGTTGTGCACTGGAGTGGCCTTGGCTGACAGCCTGCAYTGGGATGTGCCCTCCCAACTGCAGKCACAGCACTGCCAGTACACAACACTCCTCCAGGAATTTCTGCACTCTGTTCTCAGAGCAGGTTAGGAAAACAAACACACATTTGCTGCATTTTTCAGATAAGGATCTGATCAAGAGAGAAGTCCAATGGTCCACTGAAGGGTACACAGAAAACTTAATGCTTGTGAGGGAATAAAAATAAGCCAAATAGAACACCTAACCACAAATGCAGTGGTGAAACTGTATTTCACTGAGTGAAACTTCTTATCTCTTTTTTAAAAAAAACTACTTTCACCAGCTGAAATTAGGAAGTACCTACTAGGAATTTTTTAACAGTAAGCTTGTCTTTGTTTTCCTTATGGCTAAGCTCTTGCTGAAGAAATTACTTGATAATGATTTTCCTSCTAAGATGCAGCTTGTTTTAAAAAATACAAAGCCTAGTATAAGAGGTTTCTTCAAAAGATAGAGGCAGATGTTATCTATTTTTTAATGAAAATCACCTCAATATATTAATAAAATTAGTTTAACTTCACATTAGCTGAAACAGAAATACCTCCTCTGACCTGCCTAAGGAAAAGGCATCGTCTGAAAGAACTGGTTATCTGTAGGTCCTGGCTACAGTAAAAAGTACAGTATAGGATCCCCTGCCCGTACCTGTGCAGGGGATTTCATACTGACCTGAATGCTCACRTGTGGTGTAAGCCAGTGCCTTAAACTGGTTTGTGACTAGGAAACCTTGTTAACAATAGACAGAGAAGCTCTGGGCTGRATTGCCTGCAGGAGTAGTAGAGGCTTCTGAGAAAAGACCATGCAAAACTATCTGTAATGTATAATTTCATGATCRTTTAATTCAGGCACCAGGAGATGGATGGGACAATGCCCTCACAAGGCCTGTCCTAAGGCTATGATGCACAGAGGCATCCTGGTGTATTTATGTATAAACTTCATTTCCATTACAGTTGGTCACTTCTAGAGGCACAGCCAAAATKTAACTGGCATTGCAGACATGTATGGACTTTAACTCTACAGCCATGCTAATTCAGTGAAACCCTGACGTGGCTTCCACTCGAGACTTCAGTAAGCACTGGACTATGTCAAGCACTCCCAGTGGATAYCATCTGAGGGTGAATGGGTCATCCCTTCCCTCTTCCATAGAATACATATAAGTAGACTGCTTCAGTCAAAAGCTTAACRCAACTTGAAAAACCTCAACTCTTTGGCTCCAGGCCACAAACAGCCCATTGCTTACCTGGTTCCTTCATTTTCCTTACAAATTATGTCCGCGCAGTCCATATTATAAATTCAATATAAAATACAGTTACCAATAATCATGTATAAAACTTAATTTTAGAAAATGTATGGCATTAGACAATATTTATCTCTATAGAACTAGTATTGGTTTTTATTTTGRCCTCTAAATAAACCAAATTATAGTAACTCATTGCTTGATTCAATTTCGTTATGAAAACCTCCTCTGTAAATCTTCATCAAACCAACCACCACACGCACTGCTTAATAGATACCCAACTTCAGAGCTGCCAATAACATCCGGCTAATTTCAGTTCACAAATGCTCCCCATATGCCATGTGGAAAAGAAGCAAATGTCAAGCCTGTTGTAACCCAAAAGTAATTTAAACTGAATTCAAACTTCAATTGCCAGYTTTCTGTTATGGTAGAATAGCATAAATTGCACTGCTATTACTATACAAAGCAATTCTTTGAAATAGAACACAAACTTACGTACACGACTTTTGACTGAATCAGAAAGATACACAGTGTTACGTGCAAATATCATATGAATAACAAAATCTTCCTATTTCTGAAGATAAAGTCATCTTTCATTTCATATATTTCTCACTGAGGTAGTTTGCTGCTGTTGAGAGCTAAGTCCACAGACTGAGTGGATGTTTTTGATGAAACCTTTCTGATCTGGAGGCAAACCCTTAGCTCCTTTTCTTCTCTTTGGTCAGTACAGCCAAGAGAAGAAAAAATTGGCATCTCACCAAAACAGACCTCATCTAAGGATTGGTATAACCTGTTTCCAGATTTGTATCAGAAGTCTTCCACRGTTCCCAAGACTTTATCATAACCTAAGATTTGATCAACAACTAAACCCCATGGCAAAAGTATAAGGGATAGCTTTGCAGTGCCTGAAAACCATCAGATTTGGGKTTTATCACATCTTTCTTGCTCCACAGTTATACATATTTCAGTTTCAGAACAGTAACACTGAGCATGCCTCATCAGGAAAAAAAATTGAAGAGAAATAATTTTCTAGGAACCAAGAACTTCCCCAACGAAACTTCCCCAACAAGTTCCCCAACAAAACTGTTTTGTGGATTTACTSCCCCTTCAGAGACTGCAGAATGCAAAAAATTGTTTAAATAAAGAATCTCAAAGCACAGGAAACAGCATATACAACAAATTCATGATGTTGTATCAAATAATCCCTTGCACATTAATTTAAATAGGAGCAGCAAATAGATGCCAGCAAGTCACAGTAAGATACTGCTATAGTTTGAGCATTTAAAAAAAGTTARTTTTAATGATCACACTTCATTTAAGGTATCTACAGACCAGCTTTAATTTCTAGAAACCCAGTGAATACATACAAGAGATACATTTTCAAGAGATACAGTTTCCAAGTATGTTTCAAGAATGTTTGCTGTGTGTTTCCAAAGGTYTGGAATATTTGTACAGGCAGATTTGCACTGAAGATGTCGAAGTTCATCACGCATTTGCCGTCTTCACCAAAATAACCCATGAGATGTACTGGAACAATCAGCCAGATTCTGAGAAGTTGTTCACATAAATAGAAAGTAATTGTATAACTACACRGGAACTCTGAGATCATATCAGAATGCAGAGGGGGAAAAATGCAGCCTGACCAGCGATTTACACATTTTTCCAATAGAGCACTTGCAGGCCTTATCTGATGAGAAATAGCAAGAGAATAACAAAACAGAGSCTTAAAATACAGAACATTATTCCAAATAATGCCAGCAGCAGGCAGGGTGTAGTCTATGGCAATCATATGAGGGATTAATAATGGATTTAAGAATAGTCACTGTATAATGAAGTCTGAATCCAGATGAGCATGACCACCCTGCTGCACAGCAATATGCAAAGGTCATGAATAATTCAAACATATTGTATACATCTTGCTGGGCAGCTGAAGACCTTTTATACTGCAAACATGCAACAGACCACAGTTTACAGAAATAAAAGACCCAGATACAATATTAAAATATAYATTTTAATTATCTTGACTCTGATAGGCTGATGTGGAAGTAATCCTATCTAAGCTTATAAAGCTAGCTTGCCATACCTTAGCAATCTAATATAATTGAATTTATAATTAAGTTTAATTAGGTCAAATAATGTTTCAGCTATATTGACTATTAAATACATAATAAATTATCACTTAGCACTAAAAGCAATCAAAATTAATGAACTCTGGTCTAGTGTTCTAGACATGCAGCTTAAGTCTGGGTACWTTTTTGTTTGCATTTTATACTGGGACATATTTTATTAACTTGCAAGTAGACAGATGAGCGGTAAGACGTCTCCAGTTCACTCAACAATAAGTGACTATATGGAATAGTTTAATTTTCAGTAATGATAACTGTTCTATATAACAAAAATTAAAAGCTCTTCTGAAATTTTCATTATGAAACTGTTTTACATGTCTAGTTCATCATGTATTTGTTGTATGCTCCTTCTCAATTTTACAACAGCAGCAACTTCCATGAGTTTACAACAAATCTGCATACAACCAATTGCAGAGGAGAACTGCACACCATTGCCCTGATTCTTTTTCTGGATGAAATTTTGCTCAAGTACAATTTTAWTCTGAAAAGTCCAAGTTTTTGTATTAGGTTTTACCAGCTTTTTGTTCTGCATATCTTCTGAGTTACTTGTGATTTTAAAGAGTTCAGACATATGAGGCACGTTATATCATCACCATTACAAGTTTTGAACTATGCAGTTACTCCTCTTGTAATAGCAATTAAAAATGCATTGCTGTTAAGTACCTTGCTGAGTCCTCTGTGCAATAATCTCCAGATAACAGTGATCCAGATAACCACCACTTTGCTCAGTGTGATGTATTAAYTATATTTAATAGCTGTGGAATAAAGATAAGAACCAACTGCCTGTGCCTGAGTAAGGAGCACAACCCTCCATTGCTGCACCAGCCTTACGGGAAGGTTGCTAATGAAGAAGAACCACGAAATGAAGAAATGAATGAAATGGGTTATCAGGAAAGAACAAAAGTCACAGCAGCAATGAGGAGCAAAAGCACCGACAGAAATAACTAAGGAAGAATTTAACTAAGGAAGGAATATCTGCCACAGGAGGAATGCAGAGCTCATGGGGACATTTTAAATACAAAAAAGTACTTTGCCCTCTATGATCTTTAAGGCTGTCTCAGTTTACCTGCTCAAATTCCCCAGCCTTTAAAGGGATACCAATAAAAACTGAAGTTTATGTAAGCCAGGTTAATTACATAATGTCTGTAAATAATGCATGCACAGATTGAGAAGCTATCACCATTTTAAGAGCATGAAACACCACAGTCCAGTTAACTGGACAGACTGAAGTCCATTGACTGAGTTAAGCCACCCAGTGGAGGCCAAAATGAACAAAACCATGTCAGATATTACACAAATTTCCCTTTAAATGAACTTCCGACCGCTGTGGYCTTGTATGTTCATGCACTCAGTCCTCACAGTCTGCTGGCCACATCTGTCACAAGTTATCACCAGCTATTTGACATTGAGGAGATTTGCAAATCCGCTTCTTTAAGCTGGCAACAAAATGAGCCAAGTCCAACCAGCCAGTTTAATAAGCCAGTTTATCAACTCCTGAAGCATCAATGCCAGTCCAGATCACTAAACAAACACAAAGATGATTTAACATGCTTAGGTTACCAGTCCTTGTCCTGAGTCAGCAAAGCTCCGAGCAGTGTTTCCTGTGAAAGGAAATTCTGTCAGTATGACTTATTCCCTTGGAAAAGACAGGTATGTCTGGCAATGGTCAGTCATAGAAAAAAATTTTAAATGGATTTTTGTAAAAGGATTGTAGGCACATGATGATGTAATTGGCAGGAGATCCATATGGATGTTGCTTTCCAAGGTATCAAGCAATCTAGTCATTAAATAGTTAATACCCTCTTTCGTTGCTACCCCCCCACCCTGTCCTGGACAAAGGTGTCCTCCAGATACAGTTACACAAACTGGAATAGTTAGACAGTAAAGATGGCCAGAGCTTTCCATTCCAAGCACAGAAAAGAGGCACATCCCTAAGGTGATGCCTGTGAAASCAGTGCAGAGTGAATGCACCACGAGCTTTTCACATCAGCAGCTCAGGGAGCTGGAGACTGACCAGACCAGGAGTCGTTCATCTCATGCAAACCAGAGAGACTAATATACTGATTTGTCAAATACATAGAATTTTAAAATAAAAATATTTAATAAAAATAACCAATTTTATTACACAGCTTGAGAGATTTATCATCTGTGAAAATTTTATGATCTATCATTATCCCAGTGAAAATCTAAATTCACAATAGGGAACACATGCATTCAAATTTTCATATTCTTAGGCCTGGAAAATAAATGCATTCATTGAAGATATACATATAAACAATTTGGCACATCTTTTCAAGGGCATAAGAGAGTTACTAGACAAAGGAGTCTGAACATTTACATCATGATATAATCCGAAGACTCCAATTAAACATAGAGCCCTCATTAAGTAATTAGAAAACTGTCATTGCTTGTAAGAAAAGAAGGTATTGCATTGGGCTAATCAAAGTCTCCTGAGARTGGCCATGAGAGGCTAAGGATGGATCTCAGGCCAGCACCATTTCCTCAGCAATAGTGAAGAAAAGCTGTCCAGGGAAGCATGTGAAAGCAGAGTAAACACCCAGTGACAGACACGGAGTTTGCTCTCCCAGAGTCAGAAATATGCAGCTTCAAGGCCTTCCTCAGATGGATGGCTTCCCTCAGTCTAATAGCTCTTGACGGGTTTTTCTTCCATTAATTTACCCTATTTGTTTTTCAAACTCCTGCAAAACCTCTGGTACCCACACCACCATGTGCCAGAATTGTGCCACTGTGTGGTAGGTGAAATGGCATTGCTTTTGCTTTGGTAGGAACCTACAAATAGCTTTATTTCATGCCCTTAGTCCCAAGAGAGGAAATAACCTTATACACCCAGGATATTTGATTTCAGTTCATATAAGTTCCAGTATATTTGATAGTTTTTTTAAACAGAAACGGTTCCAAACTTTTAATTATTCTAACTTCTCCTCACCCTTTTCTTCAGTGCCCCCTCCATTTTTGGGAATAAATTAGTGGGTATGTGAGGAGTGGAGAACAACAGAGAAAGGAAAAGAGTCCTTGCATAACATCACTGCAGCTGGTTTCTATGAGGTATGAACTGATTGGTTTTGACATTTTCCTTCKTTTTGATATTTGCCATCACAAACATGAGAACGAAAGACAGGCAATTCTCTGCCTTGTAACAGAAATCTTGAATTACCTACAATGTCAGCTATGGCTCTCTAATATCAAAACCCAAAAAGACACATCTCCACTCAATACATACAGCATTTAAGCACACACAGAAAACAAAATGCCTCTGCAGGTAAGTATTCAGCCATGAACTGCTGGATTCCAGCCGTCCCTTTTGTGCTACAACATTTCACATTGCAATGAGAAGACCCTCCAATATTTTCTAATCACACGAGAYACTTGGTATTCAGTCTAGTTGCATCCTCAGCACTGTCTTTACCATTAATCATAAGAAAAATATGATGTGAAAGGAAAAACAAAAGTTTATTTGCCATGTCCAGGAGGCTTACAAAGGTAATAGTCCTCCTTTACTTGGGGGGATGATAATCTAATGGGTAGGAAGTTTCTCACAAGCCGTGAGAAAATGTAAACTCTTCCTGCCCAACTTGTTTTAATGTCAACAGCACCAAGTTTTGATGGGCACACTTGAACAATCACCTGAGGTTAAAAAACCTGAGGGTGTTGTTCTGAATTCACATGGCTGGCTCCTTTTCTTAACCAAAGGCATCTACCCTCTCCAAGTCAGTCACACCACGAGAGTTTAAGTCTCCTGTCACAGCCAGAGGCAAACTGGCCTTAACAGCAAGTCCTGTCAGTGGTGAGGGCACAGTATGCATCACATGCTGAACAGCAACCTGCAGTATTGCAATGTAAAAGAGTTCAGGGCAAAGGAAGTTTCAAASACACAAGAGACAATATAGCCTGTACAGCATAAATCAATCAGCACTTCCTGGTAACAGAAAACAGGGGTGACAGGTTTGAAGTTATCCCAAGCCAAAAAAAAGACAAATCAACTGGTATTTATATAAATTGTATATTTAAATAAACTGATCATTCTTCAAGATACAATGCATACCCTTTATATCCGTGGGATATTCCCCACCCTGTTGACCTGAGTGATTCTCAAGCACCATAAGGAAAGATTCAAACTTCACCCATTCATTTCTCACCCCTGTTTTCCAATACAGACTCCAGCATGCATTTAAATAGTGAAGGTCTGCATTGATGACAGTGGGAATAGTATTCTTAACAGCTCTTCACACACTTTATTGACAAGATCCCTCAAAAGTAAGCATTTACAAATCTTTTAATGAAAATCCAAMTTCAGTAGTTTTATTAGTCATTGTCTTATAGATCAACATTTAGTGAATTACTTTATCCCTTCTCCGATCCGTATTTGCCTTGCCAATAATAATGGTTACACAGAAAAGCAGTACCAAGAAAATAATATTTTATARATTTTAAGTGGCATTTAATAACTGCAAACTAAGGACATTGCTATTATTATTGCCATATCTGATGCTCATCAGTAAACCACAAACCTCACTTCGCTCAGTGCTCTGTGTGTATTTCCGTGGGGCAAACTCAGAGGTAAGATCACATGAGATCACCCTCCTCCAGGAGTTCTTCTATTAGCAGAACCTATACTCTTCAAGCAGTATTTAAATCTTTAGCTATTAGCCAAAGGAGAAGCTATATTCAGCCAAATATGTCTACAGCAGTATAACAGATTCTACACAAGGGAATTTTACCTAATTGTCTTAATCACAGAAGAATAAAATACGTGCTTTTTCGAGAAACACGAAAATAGTTAAACCCAGCATTTTCCATCCCAGATCAGAGTTAAGCATCAAAAAACAATCAATTTTCCCAAAATAATAACAAATAGTCCACAATTTCCAATTTTCCCTKAAGAACAACTCCTTTAAAACTCCTTTAAAGAAATAACAATTCCTTTGAAGTTGGGCCCAATGTAAGTTCTGAGGGGATTAACCAACATTAAAGTATTAGCTCACAGACAAGGTCAGGCTACTGTGGGGTTCTGATTTCCAGAATAGTGCTGGATTCTACCCAGATCACTTGAYGTGCCTGCAAGAGCTTGTGTTTGTCTGCAGCCAGCCAGGCAGGTGAGCCCTTAAATGTAATTAATGCTTCAAAGAACAGGTATACTTCAAACCAAAATGAACATCTGGTCATTAAAGAAACCACAGCACTAGGTTTGACACTTGCTAATAAATAAAACTGCTAAAGCAAGCAGGGTTTATTCTCTATTTTGTCCATTACTTTTTCTGTCTGTACTACATGAGAGGTCTAGTGAAAAGGAAAACTGGTTCAACAACTGACTGTAAATAGGACACTGCAAATATTGATGAAAACACTGAACAGAAGGAATGGCAAATTTTTCTACCTCTATTTTAGTTCCATGGATTTGAAATGATAACTTCAGGTGTACCCTTATGTCACAAGTTTACAGGAAAAACAACACATGTGGCAGTTTACTCCATAATTACCCTCATTAATACCTTSATTCAACATTCACCATAATCAACAGAAAGAGTTTGGTTCTTACAGCTTGCATTCACCACCACTGACAACTGAAATGGAATTTCTCATAAACTCACTCAACAGTACAAAAGGTATGTATTTAAATCCTGCATTCACAAAGCCCTTTTATCATGTCAATTATTTACTAATAAGAGATTCAGTGCTTTACAATAAACTGTCATTATGACTTCATTTTTCTTTTAAAGGTTCAATACAGAAAATGAGAGCAGTAATATAACAAACATTTTTTTTCGTAACAAGCAGAACAAGATTTTCATGCCATGTATGAAAGCAACACAGCTGAGAAGATGGAACAGGCTTATTTCAGAACACTCCTAACAGCCATATTTTAGTTTTAGGGGGTAGAGAGGGAAAGAAAATTAAATTACTCACACTCGTATCCAGGCTGCAGATACTGATTGTATCTTCATCTTGAGTACTCTGTTTCCGTTTTTTCTATAAAGCAAAATGAAAAGAACACTCAGTTTTGATGAACAGTACCAACTGCCGTTGGCTTGATCCCGAAACAAGTATACATCATGTCATACACATAAATATATGTGTGTATATATTTAATTTACTCTCATCATCATTATAATCACCATGTAYGTGAATATAAACTCTCTTTTCACAAGTTGAAAAGCCACCTATTAGCACACAGTGAATTAAATGCTGTTCCTTTTTCTGCTCAGAAAGGTTCACTTCAATTAAGAAACCTAGTTCCAACTAAAAGCRTAAGTAATTATTCCATGTTGGAAACTGGACTTTGGCACTTGATATGAACTTTGGTAACTAATGAGACTGTCAGGAAGTGCAACTCATATTTTGTGCTGAAAGCCTATACTTAAGATTTTTCAAAGGCAATCTCCAGCAATCAAGTCTATCCCCAAAGAGTCAATATAAAAGGTGAGGACAAAAGGTGAAATGTACTGCAGAAATTACATTAGTCTGTGTTAGGGTTTCCCTCTCCATGTCAGTGATTGCATTCTGCTCCATATTCACGKGTTGGGTTTGCAAATGGCAAGCCCTGCCTCGTGTCATTTCACARCTTCACCACAAGATTAATCTTCATGCTCTTCAAGTCAGTATGAAATGTCATTTAACAGAGCTCTGCGTTTTCTACCAGGCCAGGAAGATTCCGGAAACCAGAGAAGTCACAGAATACATGATTCTTATTTATCCAGCTGCGTTGTCTTCTACTGTCAACCAGAAATAAGCAGTCACACATAACTATAGCCAGGGATATAGTTTCCAGTCTACAGAAGTTAAAGATGAGCAATTTAGAGACCAAAAACCCCAGACAGATGCCATAGAGATTTCATAGTTTATGGGATGCCCAAAGCTCAGCTAAAAGGCAGAAGCTACACACAATGCAGGTATTTTTTATTTAAAAA